>CM039506.1:42890232-43462306 GCA_022432975.1 Begonia masoniana
AAAAAAAAAAACCTTCTTCATTTTGGTGAACAGGGTGGCCAGCGAACCTGGACAGAGACTCGAATTGTCTAACGTATTCAGCCACAGACACTGTCTGCTTCAAGTTCAAAAACTCTACCTTCTTTTCAGCCTGGACTGTGCTGTTAAAATATTTCTCATAGAAGATGTCCTTGAACTGCGACCAAGACATTGCCAAAACATCAGTGGTGGTCTCGATTGTCTCCCACCAAAGTTGAGCATCACCAGTAAAATGGAACGTGGCCAACGTGACTTTGTCTCCTTCTCCAACATTGGCACACCGGAACATGCTTTCGATCCTCCTCAACCACTCTTCAGCAACAATCGGGTTTGATGATTTTCCATCAAACGTGGGCGGCTGAAGCCTCCGGAATCGGTCTCCTGAATGTTCATTGCTAGAACCCGAGTTGGCACTTCCTTGTACTTTCGGTTCAACAACACTCCTAGCTGATCGGACTGCTGACGTACTAAGTTTTTTTGCTGACGTACCAAATCTGTCAGTTGTCTAATAACACTAGATTTCTCCTCACTCCTCAAGTTTGGCATTTCCCTCGGTATTCTAGGTCTTCTTGGGCGTCTGGCCATTGTACTAAATTCCTGTACAAGGTTAATTACACTCTTAAGTATCTAATAGCTAAGGTTAACATAAACACTTACAGTTGTTGAAGTACTTCCATCAGACGATTGGCACTGATGAGTAATCTTTTGAACGATTTAACTGAATGTCTCTGATACCATAATGTAACACCCCGAGTTATCTGAACCCGGTTCGTTACACAGAAGCCTGTACATGACTAAGAAATCCCAACTGTATTAATATTATTATTTTTTTTTCTTTTTAACTTTGCTCAACTTTCAGCACTTGACATAAGCTAAAATCTCAAAACATTTAAAAACTTTCAGTGGAAATCATTTGGACAGCAATAGAGTTAAACAAAACAATGAACGTTGTTTGAAGTGTAAGAAATAATCGGCTAAAAAGAAATAGAGGTTTAAATCGTGAAATACTTGGAAAGTCGCAGAAGTCAAACGCATCTGCTGATGGATAAAGTCAACAGAAGAAGCAGAAACAAGCTTCTACCGATGACGCAGACCAGAAGAGTTGGAAACAAAAGACATCTCTCAGTGGACTGCATCTACCGATGACGTCAGCCGAATAAATTACTTATTCAACATCAACAGATCGCAAAACGACAAAACATATTACCCACTCATACCGGTAGTGCAAAATCTACATATTCTGATAGCATTGAACCTACATCATCCGATGGCTTAACTGAAGACATCTTCCGATAGAATTAAATCTACATCATCCGATGGCTTAACTGAAGACATCTTCCGATAGACAACATAACTATAACTCAACATCTTCCGATAGACATCATCTAACGATAGAAAACAGAGCGACATTTCAACTTTTTCTTGCTATACAAACACAACTTAAGTACAGAAAGAATTTACTTATTTCACTGAGACCATTCAGAATTAACTCGAATCATTGCACCACTCAAATCCAGTAAAAACCAACATTAGAAAAAAAACTCAACAGAATATCATTATCCGAAAATCTCAAAACGTATTCAAAGTATTAAACCTCTACTAACATGAAAACTCAACATACTTAAATTAAAACATTGTCAACTGAAACTTCACACCAACTGACATTAGTTAAATTGCATCATCAAGTACCAGATCCGTGGCATGAATGTGCTCCTCCAACCAGCCTATCCATCAACAAGCTCAGAGAAATCACCTGCTGTTACTTCCTCACCTACATCACAAAACTCATCTATTAGCCTAATGCTAAATAAGCGAAGTGATAATGAAATGATATGCTGAAACTTAAATCCTAATTCTGCAGTTTCTACTTTCTCATCTCAATTGCACATTCGTTCATTCACTGATCTGATCCCTCGATTCCCTTGGGAGTGGGATCAATTCTCCCAATGTTATACATCATCTTCATCAGTTAAGGGGTGGATGAATTCCCTTAATAGCTGTTCTGATCCCTCAGTTTCCTTGGGAGTGGGATCAGTTCTCCCAATGTTATAAATCCTCTTCATCAGTTAAGGGGTGGATTAGTTCCCTTAACAGCCAATGCATTTCAATCTGTACCTGCCTTTCCATAACATTACATGAAAGTTCATTTTCGTGTTCTTTAAAAAAAAAACATGATGCATGACATACAGGAAATACTCAAACATGCATACACCTAGTATTCTGTGATGTAGGCCCGAAAGCACACACAATACTTCACTTACCTTGCTCTCTTGGAAATGCTTGGTTTCAACTACTCCAGAAGCTCGCTCACCTAGGGTCATGACAGTACATTAATCCAACTCTCACTAAAACTTACCAAAATCAATAAAATGCTTGAGAAAACCGATTGAAACTCTGCTACCCGTGCATTCCCATTTATCACCAAGAACCCGAACCTACCCTTAATCACAGCATTCTCAAATCTCCACATTGTATTCTCTCAGTTATCTAATCGCCAAAAAGCAAGAAAAAAAAGGAAGACTTACTTAGATTGAAGGAGAATCGGGCGAGAGAATCGCCTAGAGAGCTCTACTGCTCGAGCTGAAAACCGAAAGAGTGAAATAGGGAATATTGGCGGCTATAGTGTATTAACACTTCCCTTAAATACGTTACTCGTTTTTAAAACCTCACTTTACATAAATACCCTTGCTTAGTCACTCACTAACCTAATAAATAATGCCCCTAATTCTTTCATAAAATGCACATCATATTTGATAAATTAAATTTGGTTTAGCAGAACCTGGTGCTACAGCTGGCCTTCACTAGGCCTCTTTATTCCCCTTTGATGATGTGGCTGGACCGACTTTTATGGGACCTCTTTTGGTCCAGCACACTTCCTTTCAGCTTCTTCCACTTCCAGAGCAGTGGACACAACCTCGCGAAATGTCAAGCCTTTAATACCACAAAATTTAACCCTCGGTAGAGTTCTTGCTTCAGTCCATGCACAAATTTGAATACCTTGTCCTCGTCCCTGTGAGCAAAATGTCCAGCAAACCTGAACAGGGACTCGAACTACCTACTGTACTCGGCTACAGACCATGTCTGCTTCAAGTATAGAAATTCCAACTTCTTTGCAGTTTGGACAGTACTGTTGAAATACTTCTCGTGGAAAATGTCTTTGAATTGCGACCAAGGCATCGCCAAGACATCAGTGGTGGTCTCTATTGTTTCCCACCAGAGTTGAGCTTCACCAGCCAAGTGAAATGTCGCCAACGTGACCTTGTCTCCTTCTCCTATGTTGGCGCACCTAAACATACTTTCAATCTTCCTAAGCCACCCTTCAGCAATAACTGGATCAGATGACTGTCCATCAAATGTGGGTGGTCTTAGTCTCCGGAATCTATCTCCAAAAGTTCATTGCTAGAACCCGAGTTGGCACTTCTTTGCATCTCTCGATTCAACAGTACTCCTAGTTGGTCAGACTGTTGGTGCACTAAATCAGTTTGCTGACGCATTAAGTCTGTCAGCTGCCTAATAACACTAGGCTCCTCTTCACTTCTCACATTTGGCATTTCTCTTGGCACTCTAGGTCTCCCTGGGCGTTTGGCCATTATACTAAATTCCTGCACAGGGTTAATTACACTCTCAAATATCTACCAACTAAGGTTAACTTAAACACTTACAGTTGTTGAAGTACTTCCATGCAACGATCGGCACTGATGAGTAATCTTTTGAACGGTTTAACTGAATGTCTCTGATACCATATTGTAACGTCCCGAGTTTTCTGAACCCAGTTTGTTACTCTTAAACTCGAACTTGACTAAGAAACTTTGGACCAAATTTAAAATTTCGCTCGAAAGTCTAAATTTGACATTTTCTAAAACCTCAAAACATTTAGAGACTTGCAGCGGAAATCATTTGAGCAAAAATAGAGTTAAACAAAACTATAGAACAATGTTTGAATAATCAGTTGAGATGTTAGGGAACATTCGGCCAAAAGAAATAAAGGTTTAAATCGCGAAATACTTTGAAAGTTGCAAAAGTCAAACTCATCTGCCGCTGTACAAAGTCAACAAGAGGGCATAAATAAAACTGAAGTTCTCCACCGATGACGTCATGTGATAACCCGAATATGCACGTATGGGCAGTACGTCAGCGCGGGCGAACTGAAAGGTGACAGGTTGTAAAAAGGGGGTCGTCACAATCCCACATCGCTTGGGGAAGTATGTGGAAATGAAACATATGTAAAGAGACCCTCCCAACATAGCAAGACGCGTTTTGGAGCACAATTGGCAAACGATCCCATAAGAACTCCGAAGTTAAAAGTGCTTCGGCGAGAGCAACTCCAGGTTGGGTGACCTTCCGGGAAGTTCTCGCCAAACAAAGCCGTGAGGGGAGGATATTGGGCTGCAGCCTAATCCCCAGAGCGGACAATATCTTGCTGGGAATTGGGGTCATTACACGTCAGCTGGAGGATCATTCTTCTAGCTTCAGCCGATCGCAAAACGACAAGTTTTGCTACTGCATCTACCGGTGACGTCAGCCGGATGATTCGTTCATCCCGCCTCAGCCGATCACTAGACGACAAGTCTTTTACTCACGCCTTCCGGTAGGTAAAATACTCGACATCATCCGGTTATAAAATGATAATTTACATCTTACATTTTCCTATGGATTTAACACACGACATCCACCAGTGACTAAACGACAAAACTTCTACTACATCATCCGATGGATTTAACACTCGACATCCACCGGTCACTAAACGACAAATTACATTCTACATCATCCGATGAATTTAACACCCGACATCCACCGGTCACAAAACGACAAATTTTCTACTTATATCTTCCGATGGCTTCCACTGAAGACATTTTCCGATAGACAGCAGAACAACAACTCAGCACCTGTCAATAGACATCGTCTATCAATAGAGAACAGAGCGACATTTCAACTACTCCTTGCTATACAAACACAACTCTGACTACGAAAATAAATTTACTTACTTCACTGTAACTATTCAAAAACAATTCAAAACATTGCATTACTCAAGATCCAGTAAGAACCAACATTAAAACTCAACAAAATACTATTATCAGAAAGATCTCAAAGGTGTATTCAAAATATTGAAACCACTACTGTCCTGAAATCTCAACACGCATAAATTGAAACATTGTCAACTAAATCTTCACACCAACAGACATCAGTTAAACCACCTCATCAGGATACCAAAACGTGGCATGAATGTGCTTCAACAACTTCGCCTATTCCTCAGTAAATTCAGAGAACTCTCCAGTAGTTACCTCAATACCTACATCACAAAACTCATCTATTAGCCTAATGCTAAACAAGTAAAGCAATAATAAAATGATATGCTGAAACATAAAACCTAAACATGCAGTTTCTACTTTCTCATCTCAGTTGTACATTCGCTCGTTTACTGATCTGATCCCTCAGTTCCCTTGGGAGTGGGATCAGTTCTCCCAATGTTATACATCCTCTACTCGATTAAGGGGTGGATGAATTCCCTTAATAGCTATTCTGATCTCTCAGTTCCTTTGGGAGTGGGATCAATTCTCCCAATGTTATACATCCTCTACTTGATTAAGGGGCGGATGAATTCCCTTAATAGCTATTACATTTCAATCTGTACTTGCCTTTCCGCGCCATTACATATAAATTCATTTTCGTATTCTTTCAAAAACATGATGCATAACACGCAGAAAATACTCAAGCATGTATAAACCTACTTTTTTGTGATGTAGGCCCGAAGGCACACACAATACTTCACTTACCTGGATTCCTGGGGAAATGTTTGGTTGCTAACCACTTCGGGTTCTGCTCAAACCTGAAACCATAGACAGTGTATTAGTTAAACTTCATTCTAAACTATCCAGAAGTCTAAGGAAATTAGTTTGGAAGCTCGGATCTTCATGCATTCCCGATTCTGCACTTAACCCGAAACTACACTCATTCACAACACTCCCAAAACACATACATTGCACTCCCTCTGTTATCTAACTGTCAAGTCATAAGGAAAAATGAAGGAACTCACCTAAGTCGGAGAAATCGCTGGAGAAATCGAAAGGGAGGGCCTCCTAGAGCACTCTGCTAAGCTGAGGAGATGAGAGTTGAAAAGAATTGGAAAACAGTGGCGGCTACACTGCATTAAATCCAAAAACCTATTCCTTAAATACGTTATCCATTTTAAATTTATAATTACTCTTATGCCCTTGCCTAGTCATCCATTAACCCCACTTTTACTATTGTCATTAAAGTGTGTCATTAATTTAGAAAGAAATAAGACTTGGTTCTATAGAACCGGGTGTTACAGTCCTCTTCTCTCACGAGATCCGTCTCTTTGGTTGTTCCGTCCGATTTGTTCCATAACAAGCTTTAATCCCAAGATTACGTCTTTGAGTTGTTGACCTAGGTCACTAACCATTCCAGTCAAGCCATTGATTTGTCCTTGCCTGCTTGACTCGCCCTCTTGAAGAGTATAGGGTTCGGCTGATGGTAACTCCTTGTCTCGATTTGCCTCCGTGTTTTGTGGGGATTCTCAGTTAATTTCTGCCATGCTCCTAGTTTTCGTGATCTAGGTCATAAATCCTAACTTTTAGGAGCAAAATTTTTTAGATTAAATATGTGTCTAACTTTTGAACCGCAATTTGAGGGCTTAAATGGACACTTGTAGCAAAAGTTACGGCTTTTCAAAGTTGTAGGGGTTAAATTTTAGGAACTGTTTTGTAAAAGTCTTAGGAATTGAATTTTAGGATTTTTTTTTTAATTTAAAATAGGAATGGTGAATTTTTAATTTTAATTATAATTATAATTTTATTTTATTTAATTTTATTATTATTTTTTATTTAGGGTATTTGGAAATTAGAAACCAAAATCCAACAAATTGGCAGAGGCAAAACAATTTCACAAAAACAGTAAACAATTTCAAGAAACAGTTTTGATATTCTTGTTAATTCAATCATTAACTTGCATCAACAATTCCTAAGTTGGAAATAATTTTTAACAAGTCATATTAGGAAAATTAGGCAGATTAGGCAAATGATCATGTGGGTAAATTTGTGGAGGAAATAGTAGCAAAATCTATTGCATATTTGGAAATAATAGTAAATTAATATAATAGCTGGATCAATTATTTACCAAAGACTATATTCCAAATATTACCAAAACAGATCCAAACAAATCGGCTAAAAATCTAGAATTTAACGTGCTGGAATTTAAGGTGAATAACGTGTTGGAATTTAAAAATGATGGAACAAAAATGAGTAAAGAAAGGAAATAATTAATAATAATAAAAATATATCAGAAAAGAAGGAACTCTAAACTCGCGGCGAGAGAGTACTCCCTTTTTTAGTCGACTCTTATGCAATAAGTTTTTGCAGCCCGATTTTCACAACAATGCAGCTGACAAAATTGATGATCCAAGTTGGCCAAAAGCACTAAGAGGAAGTGTAACACCACAAAACCACCTAGGGCCGCTATTACACTCAACCTAACGTTGAGTTTGACTTTCACATTTTGGACGGGAAATTTTTTCGACTTTCTAAAACTCTGGAACATTTTAATATGGCAAGACATAAAGTTGAAGGCACAATTTTGGATGACATAAAATGGAAGACTTCACGTTCGGAAAAAACATAAATCAGAAGATATAAAATTGGAAGACATATTTAGAATCTGGATGACAGTTATAAATGGCAGAAGAGAACAGGAAGACAGAATGCAGGGAAAACCTTCTCTAGAAATTTAGACTGGAAAACATGAAATGGAAGACTTACTGTGGATGACAGAAGCCGAGGACGTTTGAAATGAAAGGCAAAATCTGTAAACAAACAGAAGTCGTGGACGTTTAAAAACAAAGACAGAATCTGTGGACAAACAGAAGTCGTGGACGTTTAAAATAAAAGACAGAACAGTGACAGTGGACGTTTAAAATAAAAGACAGAATCCGTGGGCAACAGAAGCCCATGGACGTTTACAATAAAAGACAAAAACATTGGACATAGGAGTCCGTGGACGTTTAAAATCAAAGGCAAAAACAGTGGACACAGAAGTCCGTGGACGTTTGAAATCAAAGGCAAAAATAGTGGACACAGAAGTCCGTGGACGTTTAAAATCAAAGGCAAAAACAGTGGACACAGAAGTCCGTGGACGTTTAAAAATAAATGACAGAACAGTGACCGTGGACGTTTAAAATTTAAAAGCAGTATGGACGATAGAATTTAAAGGCAGAATGGACAACTGAGTTCGAGGGCAAAATGGACGACGTTATCGTCCACAACTTTGGACGATAACTTTGGACGACTAACACTTAGCCAATTACTTGAAAACTCCAAAGATAGAAACTGAAAGGCAGAATGGACGATAAAGACAGAAGGCATTTACAGAAGGCGTGGACGACTGTTTTACAGAGGGAAAACTTGAAGACATAACATTATACTCTGCCGATCGATCGGCTATCCCAAGCGATCGATCGTCTACCTCTCTGTTTGACAACTTACATGTTTTGACACAAAAGCATCAAAATTCCAGAAACTCGATTCAAAACATAGTTTTAAAACATGCTTGGCAACATAACAGATTTCAAGAATTTAAACTGCATGGATAGCTCTAAAACTTGAGGCAATTCATGCACAACCTAAAAGGAAAATATTACAAACAATTCCATAATACTTTAGAACATAAATACAACTGTCAAATACAGAGGTTTTAAATACATCAACAAAACTAAGTTTATACATCGTTTTAAAATTTCAAGAACTGTACAGGACTTGACATAACCTTCAAAATTACATCCCACAGGTATAACATTTGTCTGACTGCAGCAACCACCCCATGAGCTCACCCAGCCAACAGTACCTACTCATCATCTTGAGGCACAAAGTCCTCATCTGTGAGATCCGTACCTACAACAGGGAGTTCAACTATGAGCCTAGAGCTCAGTAAGAACATACAATCCAGTTATGCATATACTGTGCATGAACATTTTGAAATACATGAACATTACATTACATTACGTTTCACTGGACAGGAAGGTATAAGTGGGAAGAAGAGCTGGCGTAACAGGAGTACACGACAGGTACTTAACAGGGATAACAGGGATAACAGGATGTCAGTCCTCGTCCACACTTAACCATACATTACATTCACATTTTTAACTTTCATAACTTTAAATCTGGTGCTGAAAACATTTACATGAATTTCAGAGAAAACGTGTATGCATGAACATTTACTGTGCTTAACATCACATAAACAGGTGATAGGATATTGAAGCAGAACATAAAGCAAAAACACACTTAACCTAAAACATAACCTACGGTTTAACTACCCAACAGTAATCCCGACAACATAAAACCTAGTACCTCCGTATTGTAGGGCCTTAAGAGCCGAACCTATACGTATGAACTTACCTGTTGCTGTAGAGTTGAAAGCTTTGCACGTAAGTCCTTGGCGATCCACGGATCTTAGGCAGAGAAACTGAGGAGATCAGAGGAGCTTCGCTGGTCGTTTGTCGTCTGGAAGAGAGAGAATGCAAAGAAGAGAATGGAGAGAACAGAGAAGAGAAGTGAAGAAGGTTTCACGTAGGAGGAATAGTATATCTTGTTCAACAAGCTGAACACATGGTAGCCATTCATTGGCTTCCTCCCACCTATCTTAATTCCTACCTAAACTACCCCTCCATTGGTTTTCTAACTAAATGAATATTTTGGTTACACTTTGGTTTAGTTTTTCACTAAACATCCCAACAAATTTCACAAAAACATACATTATATTAATATAAACCTAATCCCGTTCTACCGGGTGTTACATTCAACCCACCTTAAAAGAATTTTGGTCCCCAAAAATTGCTTAACCTTAAAGTTCTCTTAATCCGTTTTACCCTCATCCTAAGGTTCTCTATTTTATGAACTTCTACAATGGGACTGTACCTCTGATCGCTGTCTGCTGGGCATCATCGTCGTTCTCTGTTAATGCAAAAACCCTTGGCACAGCATGATTCGGTCTCGTGTCAGGCATTGGACAATCCCGGACGTGATGACCTTCCTTTTCGCACCGGAAGCAACAGCCGGCAAAGAGCCTACATTCACCTATGTGGTTTCTCTGGCAACGCGGGCACACTGATAGCTAGGGGCCTAGAAATGGGGTTAGAAATGGCATGCAGAAGACACAAAATAACAACAACGATTGGTGCTGTAACACCCAGTTCTATCAAACCGATTCCCTTTTTCTTTTTAAATTAATGGCACACTTTATATGATAATAATAAAGGTAGGATTAATGGATGTCTAGGCAAGGGCATAAGGGTAATTGGAAATTTGAAAGCGGATAACGTATTTAAGGAAAGGGGTTTTGGGTTTAATGCACTGTAGCCGCCACTATTTTCTATTTTCCCTCTCGGCCTTCAGCTCTATAGCAGAAACCTCTGGGCGATTTCTTTCTTGCTCAACTCTCTTTCAACTTAGGTACGTTTTTCCTCATTCTCTTGCGTTTTAGCAGTTAGATAATTGAGGGAGTACAATGTGAGGATTTCAAGGATGCTGTAGATGAGAGTAGGTTCGGGTTTTTTTTTTTGGGGATAAATGGAAATGTGCAAGCAGTAGAGTTCCAGACTGGTTTCCTTGTTCTTCTGGTTAATTTTTGGTAAAGTTTAGTGAAGGTTTGATTGATGTTCTGTTATGAACTTAGGTGAGGGAGCTTCTAAAGTAGCTTACGGCCGAGCGATTTCCAGAAAGAGCCAAGTAAGTAGAGTATGCTTGTGCCTTCGGGCCTACATCACAAAACAGTAGGGTTGTGCATGCTTGAATGTGTTTGTATGTCATGCATCATATTTTGAAAATTATGCAAAAATGAATTTACATGAAATGACATGGTAAGGAATGAACAGACTGTAACAGTTGTTAAGGGAACTAATCTGCCCCTTAATCAAGAGAGATGATGTATGATTTTGAGGGAAGTGATCCAAACCACAATTTCACAGGGGGATCTGAACAGTTTGTTAAGGGAACTAATCCGCCCCTTAATCAAAAGAGAGGATGTATGACTTTGGGAGAAGTGATCCAACTCCCAATTTCACAGGGGGATCAGATCAGAAATGAATGCATATGCAACTTAGATGAGAAAGTAGAAACTGCATGATTAGGAATTTATGTTTCAGCATTCCATTTCATTATAGCTTTACTTACTTAGAATTAGGCTAATAGACGAGTTTTGTGATCTAGGTGTAGAGGTAACAGAAGGTGTGTTCTCTGAACATGTTGAGGATTAGGCTGTTAGGGGAGCACTTCAATGCCACGGATTGGTGATTCTGATGAGGCGGTTTAACTGATATCAGTAGATGTGAAGGTTTAGTGAACCATGATTTATTTTAAGTTTTGTTGAGTTTTCTGATAACAGAAGTGGTTTTAATGTTTTTGAATACGTTGGTGAGACTTTTCTGATAATAGCAATCGGTTGGTTTTAACGTTAGCTCTTATTGGATTTTTGAGTAAATGTAAGGATTTTGATTGGTTCTGAATGGTTTTAGTGAAGTAAGCAAATTCCTTTCTGTAGTTAGAGTTGTGTGGTATAGCAAAAGAGTAGTTGAAATGTTGCTCTGCTTTCTACCGGTAGATGTTGTCTATCGATAAAAGCTGGGTGTTTTGTCCACCGGCGGACGTTGGAGGATTGAATCATCCGAATGATGTCTTTAGTAGAAGTTTTGTCGTTTAGTGATCGGTGGATGTCGGGTATTAAACCTATCGGATGATGTAGTAGAAGTTTTGTCGTTTAGTGATCGGTGGATGTCGGGTATTAATCCTATCGGATGATGTAGTTGAAGTTTTATCGTTTTGTGATCGGTATACGTAGTTTGTTCTTTCAGGACACATGAGTAAAAGATTTGTCGTCGTGTGGTCGGCAGAGGCTGGATGAACGAATCATCCGGCTGTCGTCATCGGTGGAAATTTTCGGTTTTGTTTCTGCCCTTTTCGTTGACTTTGTTCAGCGGATGATGTGTTTGACTTTTATGAACTTTAAGTATTTCACGAGTAAGCCTTCATCTCTTCCGGCCGAATTATTTTCTTAATATTTTTAACTGATTATTCGAACACTGTCTTATAGTTTTGCTTAACTTTGCTTTGCTCAAAGATTTTTCGCTGTAAGTTTTATGTTTTAGCAAACGTTCCAATTTGACTTCCGAGCAAATTTTTAAATTTGGTCCAAACTTTCCTAGTTATGTTCAGGTTTATGAGTAACGAACTGAGTTTAGAAACTCGGGGTGTTACAGTATTGTATCAGAGACATTCAGTTAAACCGTTCAAAAGATTACTCATCAGTGCCGATCGTCGCATGGGAGTACTCCAACAACTGTAAGTGTTCATGTTAACCTTAGTTATTAGATGTTTATGAGAGTAGTTAACCTTGAACAGGAGTATAGAAAATGGCTAGACGACCAGGAAGACCAAGAATACCAAGAGAGATGCCCAACTTGAGAACTGAAGAAGATCCTAGCATGATTAGGCAACTGACAGAATTGGTGCGTCAGCAAACAGACCTAGTGCGTCAGCAGTCCGATCAGTTAGGAGTGCTGTTGAACCGAGAGGTACAAGGAAGTGCCAACTCGAGTTCTACCAATGAACATTCTGGAGATAGATTCAGGAGGCTACGACCACCTACGTTTGATGGATAGTCATCTGATCCGGTTATTGCTGAAGGGTGGCTTAGAAAGAAAGATTGAGAGTATGTTTAGGTGCGCCAACATTACAGAAGGAGACAAGGTCACGTTGACAACGTTTCATTTGGCTGGTGATGCTCAACTCTGGTGGGAAACAATAGAGCCCACCACTGATGTTTTGGTGATGCCTTGGTCACAATTCAAGGACATTTTCTACGAGAAGTATTTCAATAGTACTATCCAAACTGCAAAGAAGTGGGAATTTCTGAACTTGAAGCAGACAGGGTCCGTGGCTGAGTACAGTAGACAGTTCGAGTCCCTGTCCAGGTTTGCTGGACATTTTGCTCACAGGGATGAGGATAAGGTGTTCAAATTTGTGCATGGGCTGAAGCCGAAAATTTACTGAGGAGTTAAATTTTGTGGTATTAAAGGCTTGTCATTCAGTGAAGATGTGTCTACTGCTCTGAAAGTGGAAGAAGCTGAAAGGAACTGTGCTGGACCAAAAGAGGTCCCACAAAAGTTGGTCCAGCCACACCAACAAAGGGAAATGAAGAGGCCTAGTGAAGGCCAGAGTAGCCAAGGATCAGGAGGGAAGGTACAGAATGTAAGGAAATTCCCCCAGTGTCCTAAGTGCTTGAAGTACCACCCGGACGAGTGCAAATTGGGCTTTGGGAAGTGTTTCAACTGTGAGGAGGTTAGACACACGATCAAAGAGTTCCCGAAGCCTAGAATCACCAGATGCTACAATTGTAACAAGGTCGGCCATATTAGCAGAGATTGCCCAGCTCCTAAGAGTGGCCCTGCTATGGTTAAACTGGGAATATTCTCCATGATGGAGTAGGGCGATGATGAACAGTCTGCTGTTGTGTCAGGTACTATACTGGTCAACTCTTTACCCGCTTTTACATTGATAGATTATGGTGCAACACATTCATTCATAGCATCTACATTTGCTGATAAGTTAGATGTAAAGCTTACCCCTACTGAGCATGTGTTTAATGTCGCATTACCCTCGGGTGAACACATGCACTCTAACCGAGTGATGCTTGATAGTGCTGTATTAGTAGGAAACATGAACCTACCTACTAACCTCATTATTATGGATATAATGGGATTTGATGTAATCCTAGGAATGGAATGGATGTTTAAACATTATGCCACAATCGACTGTAGGACTGGAGTAATTATTTTTCAACCCCCTGGTGGTTTGAAACATACCTTCCAAGCTCTAAAGAAGAGTAAGGAAATGTCTATTATGACCTCTATAAATTGTGGACCCTCACCATGCAGAGAGTAATTATGCTTCTTAGCCAGTGTTTTAGATACACAACTAGTAGGAAAAACAACTCCCTAAAATGTCTTAGTTGTCTAAGATTTCCCAGAAGTATTCCTAGATGACCTTCCTGGTTTACCGCCAGATAGGGAAATTGAATTCGTTGTAGATGTTTATCCCGGTGCTGAGCCTGTGTCTAAAAATCCATATAGATTAGCACAAACAGAACTTAGAGAATTAAAAAAGCAGTTAGAGGATCTGTTGGAGAAAGGGTTCATACGCCCTAGCTTTTCACCGTGGGGTACACCTGTTCTCTTTGTCAAAAAGAAAGATGGATCGATGTGTATGTGCATTGATTATAGGGAATTGAATAAGTTAACTGTCAAGAACAAGTATCCATTACCGAGGATTGATGACCTATTTGACCAACTCCGTGGTGCACGAGTTTTCTCTAAGATTGATTTGAGGTCAGGTTACTACCAACTAAAAGTCAAAACCAAAGATATTCCAAAGACTGCCTTTCGCACAAGGTATGGACATTATGAGTTTTTGGTTATGTCTTTTGGATTGACAAATGCACCGACAGCCTTCATGGATCTTATGCATAGAGTGTTTCACGAGTATTTAGATAAGTTTGTCATAGTGTTTATCGATGATATTTTAATCTATTCCCGTTCCAAGGATGAGCATGCTAGGCACCTGACCTTGGTGTTGGAAGTATTAAAACAGCACCAACTATACGCCAAGTTTTCTAAGTGTGAGTTTTGGTTGGACCAAGTTCACTATTTAGGACATGTTATCTCTGGAGACGGAATCTCTGTCGATCCAGCTAAGGTTCAAGCAGTTAAGGAATGACCCCAACCGAGGAATGCTATAGATATCAGGAGTTTTCTTGGACTAGCAGAATATTATAAAAAGTTGATTGAGGGATTTTCGAAGATTGCTACACCCCTTACTAAGTTAACAAGGAAAAATGTGAAGTATATATAGACTGACAAATGTGAGCATAGTTTTCAGACCTTGAAATAGAAACTGACCAATGCTCCAATTTTGATCCTTCCTGTTGATGATGGTAAATTCAGCATTTACTGTGATGCATCCAAGATTGGACTTGGCTGTGTCTTGATGCAAGAGGGGAAGGTAATAGCTTATGCCTCTAGGCAGTTGAAAACACATGAGAAGAATTACCCTACTCATGACTTGGAATTAGCTGCAGTAGTATTCGCACTTAAGATTTGGAGGCACTACCTGTATGGACAAACTTGTGATATATTCTCGGACCATAAAAGTCTGAAATATATCTTCACAGAAAAGGAATTAAATATGAGGCAACGTCGTTGGTTGGAATTTGTAAAGGATTATGATTTGGAGATTAAATACCATCCCGGCAAAGCAAATGTTGTGGCAGATGCCTTGAGTAGAATGACAACTTCAGCCTCAGCCTTGATTATTGATGTACCATTAGCCTTAGAGTCTGAATTCCAAAGGTTTAATCTAGAAGCAGTGCATAGTGTGTCAGCCATGCTTACTGCAATATCCTTAAGACCTACCATTCTGGAAAGAATAAAGGAAGCCCAGGTAAGTGATGTAGAGTGCAACAAGTACAAGTTAAGCAGGGATTCTACGGAGAAATCAGATTTTAACTATTCTGCTGATAGAATCCTTAAGTTTAGAAATAGATGGTTTGGTCCTGCCATAAAAGAACTTCGAGATGAAATTCTTTCTGAAGCACATTCTTCTAGATTCTCTGTTCATCCTGGGAGTATAAAGATGTACAAGGATCTTAAACAGCATTATTGGTGGCCAAGTATGAAAAGGAGTGTGGCAGAGTATGTAGGATCATGTTTGTGTTGTCAGCAGATTAAAGCTGAGCATCAGAGACCCTCAGGAACATTACAACCTTTACCAGTTCCTGAATGGAAATGGGAACAAATAACGATGGACTTTGTTATGGGATTTCCTAGAACAGCAAAGGGACATGATGCAATTTGGGTCATAGTTGATCGATTAACTAAATCTGCCCACTTTCTGCCAATGAGGATGACATACTCGATGGATCAGCTTGCTGATTTGTATGTGCAAGAGATTGTTAGGTTACATGGAGTTCCAGGCACCATAGTTTCAGACCGAGATTCTCGATTCACATCTAAGTTTTGGAAAAGTTTGCACAAGGCTATGGGAACACAGCTCAACTTTAGCACAGCCTTTCACCCTCAAACAGATGGAAAATCTGAGAGAACTATTCAGACCTTAGAAGATATGCTCTGTGCATGTGTTTTAGATTTTCAAGGATCTTGGAGTAAATATTTGTCATTGGTGGAGTTTTCCTATAATAACAGTTTTCAGGCAACAATAGGAATGACACCTTATGAGGCCTTGTATGGGCAAAATGTAGATCACCTTTGTACTGGGATGAAGTTGGTGAAGCACAGTTGCTTGGTCCTAACATTGTGCAACAAACTGTTGAGAAGGTTGCCCTCATCTGCCAGCGGATTTTGACAGCCCAAAGCCGACAGAAGAGCTATGCTAATATAAGACGTAGAGAATTGGAGTTTGAGGTAGTGATGAAGTCTTTCTTAAGGTATCACCATTCAAGGGAGTTGTGAGATTTGGTAAGAGAGGCAAGTTGAACCTCAGATTTATTGGACCCTTTTCAATCTTAAAAAGGATCCGGAAGGCAGCTTACGAGTTACAACTACCCACCTCTATGGAAGGAATCCATAATGTGTTCCATGTGTCTATGTTGAGGAAGTGTGTACAAGATCCATCACAGATTGTGGAACAGCAGAGTATTGAAGTTCATCCTAGCCTTGCATATGAGGAGAAACCAGTAAGGATCCTAGACTATGCTGTGAAGGTGTTGCGCAACAAAGAAGTTCCTCTGGTGAAAGTCTTATGGCACAACCAGAACATAGAGGAGACGACCTAGGAACGCCAATAGGACATGATGGACCAACATCCAGTATTATTCAGGTACTGAATTTTGAGGACAAAATTCTTTTAAGGAGGGTAGATTGTAACACCAGGTTCTATCAAACCGATTCCCTTTTTCTTTTTAAATTAATGGCACACTTTATATGATAATAATAAAGGTAGGGTTAATGGATGTCTAGGCAAGGGCATAAGGGTAATTGGAAATTTGAAAGCGGATAACGTATTTAAGGAAAGAGGTTTTGGATTTAATGCACTGTAGCCGCCACTATTTCCTATTTTCCCTCTCGGCCTTCAGCTCTCCAGCAGAAACCTCTGGGCGATTTCTTTCTTACTCGACTCTCTTTCAACTTAGGTCTGTTTTTCCTCATTTTCTTGCGTTTTAGCAGTTAGATAACTGAGGGAGTACAATGTGAGGATTTCAAGGATGCTGTAGATGAGAGTAGGTTCGGGTTTTTTTTTATTGGGGATAAATGGAAATGTGCAAGCAGTAGAGTTCCAAACTAGTTTCCTTGTTCTTCTGGTTAATTTTTGGTAAAGTTTAGTGAAGGTTTGATTGATGTTCTGTTATGAACTTAGGTGAGCGAGCTTCTAAAGTAGCTTACAGCCGAGCGATTTCCAGGAAGAGCTAGGTAAGTAGAGTATGCTTGTGCCTTCGGGCCTACATCACAAAACAGTAGGGTTGTGCATGCTTGAATGTGTTTGTATGTCATGCATCATATTTTGAAAATTATGCGAAAATGAATTTACATGAAATGGCATGGTAAGGAATGAACAGACTCTAACAGTTGTTAAGGGAACTAATTCGTCCCTTAATCAAGAGAGAGGATGTATGACTTTGGGGGAAGTTATCCAAACCCCAATTTCACAGGGGGATCTGAACAGTTGTTAAGGGAACTAATCCGCCCCTTAATCAAGATAGAGGATGTATGACTTTGGGAGAAGTGATCCAACTCCCAATTTCACAGGGGGATCAGATCAGAAACGAATGCATATGCAACTGAGATGAGAAAGTAGAAAATGCATGATTAGGAATTTATGTTTCAGCATTCCATTTCATTATTGCTTTACTTACTTAGAATTATGCTAATAGATGAGTTTTGTGATCTAGGTGAAGAGGCAACAGAAGGTGTGTTCTCTGAACATGTTGAGGATTAGGCTGTTAGGGGAGCACTTCAATGCCACGGATTGGTGATTCTGATGAGGCAGTTTAACTGATGTCAGTAGATGTGAAGGTTTAGTGAACCATGATTTATTTTAAGTTTTGTTGAGTTTTCTGATAACAGAAGTGGTTTTAATGTTTTTGAATACGTTGGTGATACTTTTCTGATAATAGCAATCGGTTGGTTTTAACGTTAGCTCTTACTGGATTTTTGAGTAAATGTAAGGATTTGGGTTGGTTCTGAATGGTTTTAGTGAAGTAAGCAAATTCCTTTCTGTAGTTAGAGTTGTGTGGTATAGCAAAAGAGTAGTTGAAATGTTGCTCTGCTCTCTACCGGTAGATGTTGTCTATCGATAAAAGCTGGGTGTTTTGTCCACCGACGGACGTTGGAGGATTGAATCATCCGACTGACGTCACCAGATGATGTCTTTAGTAGAAGTTTTGTTGTTTAGTGATCGGTGGATGTCGGGTATTAAACCTATCGGATGATGTAGTAGAAGTTTTGTTGTTTAGTGATCGGTGGATGTCGGGTATTAAGCCTATCGGATGATGTAGTAGAAGTTTTGTCGTTTAGTGATCGGTGGATGTCGGGTATTAAACCTATCGGATGATGTAGTTGAAGTTTTGTCGTTTTGTGATCGATATACGTAGTTTGTTCTTTCGGGAGACGTGAGTAAAAGATTTGTCGTCTTGTGGTCGGCAGAGGCTGGATGAACGAACCATTCGGCTGACGTCGTCGGTGGAAATTTTCGGTTTTGTTTCTGCCCTTTTCGTTGACTTTGTTCAGCGGATGATGTGTTTGACTTTTATGAACTTTAAGTATTTCACGCGTAAGCCTTCATCTCTTCCGGCCGAATTATTTTCTTAATATTTTTAACTGATTATTCGAACACTGTCTTATAGTTTTGCTTAACTTTGCTTTGCTCAAAGACTTTCCGCTGCAAGTTTTATGTTTTAGCAAACGTTCCAATTTGACTTCCGAGCGAAGTTTTAAATTTGGTCCAAAATTTCCTAGTTATATTCGGGTTTATGAGTAACGAACTGATTTAGAAACTCGGGGCGTTACAGGTGCTCTAAGAACAGCCCAAAACAGACTCAAATATGCTGAAAATAGAGATGAACAGAGGAGATGAGACGGAGGGCATGAGGAGCATACCGAGAAGTGGGTATTGCTCAGAACGATGCGGAAATGATGGAGGAGCGAATTGAAGACCCGAAACCGACCCAGAAACGACTCGTAGTTTTCGGGTGACAGAAATCCGTCGTTGCCAGCGAAGGATTCTCGGCGGAGGGCACTATGGAGTTCGCCCTTTTTCTTCATTACTTCCATTTGCTTGGAAGAGGAAGAGAGGGACTAAGAACACCCCCTAGCAGCCACAAGCTCGGGGTGCAATCGGGAGCTTCATCCAGGCGCTACGCGCCGATGAAGCACCGAGAGAAAAACTCTCTCTTTCGCTCGCGGAGAGCGCTCCGAACGGGAAGGAAAAATCCTTTGCAATTTCCAAAAATATGCATCAATAGCTAACCCGATTACAACGATGGAGGGAAGCTAAATACAGTGGGAGAATCGGAAAGAGAAAAGACGAAAAGCTGCAAGAGGAGTGTCTGGAAATTCGTCGGGCAACGGCTAGAAATGTAGCCGTTGGACGCTAGCGGTTCGGTTCACACAGGTAATGCTTCTCCAAGGTTGGTTCACTCCTCTAGCATTTGGTTCAGCTTTAATTCAGTCCGGTTCAGCCCTTCATTCCACTTGGTTTGGCCGGTTCAGCCTTGGTTCACCTTGGTTTAGCACCCCCTTTTAAATACTATTACAAACATACATTTTAAGAGGCTAAAGTTTGCCAAATAACAAGTTTTAAACAAAATTAAAGTTTCCTAAAATTTAAACAAAGAAAACTTAAAACATGAATTTGTCCAAGGGAAGACAAATTCTCCCTTTAAATCAATGGGTTGTCACCTACAAAATTAGCAAACAAATTAGGGCATAAATATGGATAGAAGACGGTACTTGAGATTGGGTCACGGACCCTGGGGCACATCATCCTCTTTGTGTCATTTGAAGATTTGACCTCAAATCTTAGGGCTTTGCTCATGCTACGTGTGACACCCTAGCGTTCAAACGCTCAAGTGGATCCAAACAATTTGGTCCCCCTTTTAAACTAAGGTCCTTTCTTGACCCACAAATAATAACAATGGAAATAATACAAGCATTGTGGCATAGAGTAGAAATCTTAATATCCAACACATTGCTTCAAGTAAAGTCCAAAAATTTGAACATGCTATTTAAAGCAATTCAAAATAAACTCAAAGAAATAATCAATCTTTTCGATCCAATGAGTAAAGTAAGGATATTTCACAATTCAAGCAAACTAGGCAAGTCACTAAGCTCAAATAAAATTAATCATAAAATTTTCAAGCCTAGCATATAATTCTATCCTTAATCACAATTCACAATATGGATGCCAAATTTGATCAAACAAATAAATCATTAAACAAGTTCTCTAAAATAGGCATCATCAATTTCTTTGAACAAATTCCATCTAACAAATACTTAAATCCAAGAAATCAAAGGGTTAGATGATTCAAACCTTGGTTGGTGGTCTTGAATGGACTAAGAAGCCAAGAATTCATACGACAAACATTAACAACAAGACAACAAACACAAAACATAACGCACAAGACTAGATCTAAAATAGGTCCTAAGCATTTAATCAAATAGCACAACAAATCAAACAAGTTAATCAAAGAAAATAAACTTGCAACTAATATCAATGATAAGCTATTGGGTCTAGGCAACTCTCTAGAACTTTTGTGGAAATCTTCACACTATCCCACACCCTTTATAGGCGACTGCCTCACACGGCGATCTGTCGGGTCCAATGGCCAGCGGTAAACCTCGGACAATACCAACGGCCCACAAAGGAAAGCTCTTGGCCACAAACACAGATCACTCGACGTACAAGTGAATCCTAAATGACTAACAAGATAGTATATGACATTCTCTTGTTAAAAGGTCGGACATAGCCCTAAAAAAACAAAAATCACTCAACTTGATGCAATCAACAAGAGTTTAAACAGAATTATAAAACATGGTGAAATAGAATTTGCCAAGCTCTATTTAACATGCAATTTAGTTCATGCTTTTCATTCTAAATTTAACTTAACATCAAGGACTCAAAGACTTGACACTAAACACAATTAGACACACAAGTTAAAAAAAATGCCAAATCAATTTGGAAAAACACCAAACAGAAAATTTCAATAAAAACAACCTAAAATGTACTAAATAGAAAATTTACACAATTCTCATCCAATTAACATGAAATTTTAACAGTTGATAGTTAACATTATGAGTGACATGCTATCAAAATTTCAGGTTCAAATTCATTATGAGCAAGGAATTATGCAAGTGCAAAGTTGTAACAAAAAAAGACCCTAAAAACAGCTTCTAAACAACCTAGATTCCAAAACAGAAAGTAGTACAATTCAACTCCAAATAACCTGAAATTTTAACAGGGTTAGTCCACAATATGATGAACATGCTGTAAAAATTTCAAATCAAAATTCATTACGAACAGAAAATTATGCAAGTCCAAATTAGTAACAAAAATCAGAAAAACCAGAAAATTCTAAACCAAAATTTTAATCTAAACATCCTAGAAAAGTCTAAACAAAACAATGTCAATTTAGACACCAAATTAGCACAATAAACTCTCCTAAACATGAGACATCTAAAAGATTAAACAAAACAAGACACATTTGGAAAACACCAACACAACACAACAATTTTAGCAAATGTAAACTAACATGAGAACTCAATTTTAGCATTCATTTTCAAATCCATTCTCTATGTAAATTAATTTTGCCAACACAACCTAAACAACGAAACATGGTTATAAAAACAGAAACAAAACAACAAGACAATCACTTAAACAAGAAAATAGAACATGCCTTTCAAGAATAACATTCTGAAAATTAAACCAATACGGACCATGGTTAGTTCATGCTAGCTAATCAGAAACATGAGGTTAATATGGAAAAAGCATATCAGATAATATCACAGTAATGGAATCCAAATGAACAGCAAATTCAAACAATTACACAACACAAACAAAAATCACAACAATTAGAACATGCTTTTCAAGAAAACATTCTAAGAATTTAAACTGATACGGGTCATGGTTAATTCATGCTAGCTACTCAGAAACATGAGGTTAATATGAAAAAATCATATCAGCTAATTGTCATAGCAATGTAATCCAAAGAAACAAGTTCAGACACAGACAAACATAAAACACAATTTGCTCTCGGTCAACAATTCCAAAGAGTCTCCCAACAGAAATACACTAAACAGAATTTGCTCTCGTTAAACAATTCGAAGAGTATCCAACAGCCTAAACTAAAGTGGACAGGAACTACCTTTTAGCAAAAGCAATTGATGAACTCCAAAATTTGCCAAATAAGGAGCATCTTGCATTGGGAGATGGGTACAAAAGCAAAGGAAATGTACGAAAAACACACCCAAACAGAGACTAAATATGCAAAAACAACAATCTAGAACTACAAACAATCAATCCAGGTTCAAATGTTAAACATCTCCTAGCAATCTTGAACAACAAATTAAACTACCCATAATCAAGACCAAACATCCAATAATGATCTATTTGTACAAGTTTCTATCCAAAATAGCCAAAAATACCTACATACGTCCCCACGGGTCATGAACGCCTCGACTGCGCCAGCACACCCCCGCGATCATTCTTCGTCAACTGAACTCAGGCTTCGGGAGGAGGAACATCGTCCTCACCTGTCTCGTAATCACCTACACTATACAGACACACTATGAGCTAAAGGCTCAGTAAGTTTCGTAAATGTAAATGCATGCTGTCCGTATGAGTTTCAGAAATTATGCAACATTTTCTTATCATTACGTCGCAGACAGAATGTCACCGAGGTCTCAGCCTATTAGATGGAGAGGACACATCCCGCGATCGGACTGCCCTCTTCACCTAACCGGGGGGGTACACGCTCGCACCCGTAACAGTCGTGCCTGAGCCCCACTTCGCGTAACCAGATACAGATTACATTGATTCATTACGTTCATTCATTTCATTTTCTTAAACACGTGCAGAAATCCATTTTCATGCTATTTTAAAATGTGTGATGCATGAACAGTTATAGGCATAAAATAAACAAACATCATACATACCATCAAGACTATAAAAACATAACCTATAAAAGAACTAACCCTATCTACCCGACCAAAGCATATAAACAAACAACTCTCTAGAGATCCTCGATGCGACATCGACATACGGTGTAGGCCACTCGACCAAGTAAGTCACGAGAACTTACCTCGTGCGCCCTGAACTTCGAGCTCCGTCCACGAGCGTTGTTCGTCCGAGACAAAACACAACAATTAACATTAACACGGGATTCAACCGTTAAACGTTCAAATTTAACGAAACCTTAACTAAGAAAATTCTCCTAAAATTCTTACTTAGCTCAATGAGGCATTTTACCGAGAAATTCACACTCGTAAATTTCTAAACTCCATTGACAGAGATTCTCAAACCTAAAAATTCCGGTTTTTCAACCTAAACACCGAATACACTCTAGATTTCGTCCAATAACGTTTAATACGTTCAATATACTCACTAATACGTCAAACCTATCAATTTCTAACTTTAAACTACGTTTTTCACAAAACCTAAACGAAACCCTAATCGTTAAACGCTCCGAAAACTACGAATATTCTTTCTAAAACCATAGATTCATACCTAGGGTTGAGTTTGGGGAGGAAAACGTGAAGAACGGAGACGAACGGAGGAGGAATCATTGACGGAGAGGATTGGTCGCCGTTGAATCGCCGAAGGAGGGAGGAGAATCATAGGGGAGAAGAAAATGGCGTGGAGAAGAAGAAGAAGTAGGTTTTTAAATTAAAATTTTGTCTTTGCAAATTACCATTTTGCTTTTTCTTTGATTTTCTATTTGTTTCGTCCTTCGTTTCGTTAACTAACCGATGATTCGGTTTCTCCAAATTTCCTTAATTCACCATTGACTCCATCTCATTACCAGGGTTCTTTTAAAACTATCTGTTCGCAATTCGGACTCCGTTTACTATTTTTAGCAAGGTATCTTTTATATTATGATAAACGTAATTCTCGTAAAATTAGCGTTAAACTCCTAAAATTCCCGAAATTTTCTTAAAATCCTTATAAATCATTAGGATCATAATAACGCTTTCTTTTTACAAAACTGACTTAATTTGACATAATTACAATAAAATGCCATTATATTATTTATTTACAAAAACTCGTAAATCCGGGTGTTACATTTCATCCACCTTATTTAAAATTTTGTCCTCAAAATTTGATTACACAAACAACTCGGGATACCTAGCCATCATATCTTGCTGTCGCTCCCAAGTCGCTTCTTCAACCTTGTGGTTCCGCCATAGGACTTTAACTAGCAGAATATCTTTGTTGCGCAAAACCTTGATGGAAGACTCCAAAATACGTACCGGCTTCTCCTCGTAAGTCAAGGTAGACTGTACCTCGATCTCTCTTGCCTCCACAATATGCGATGGATCGCGCAAATACTTCCGAAGCATAGAGACATGAAATACATTATGGATACCTTCCATTGAAGCCGGAAGCTGTAGTCGATACGCCATCTTCCCGATCTTTTTCAAAATAGGAAAGGGCCAAACATAACGAGGGTTTAACTTGCTCTTCCTTCCGAATCTCATAACACCTTTAAACGGAGAAACTTTCAAGTAAACCTCATCACCTTCTTTGAATTCCAATTCCCTCCATCTCGTGTCAGCATAGCTCTTTTGTCAACTCTGAGCTATCTCGATACGCTGTCTAATAGTGGCAATCTTCCCTGCCGTTTGCTGTATAATCTCAGAACCAATAATACTGGCTTCACCAACCTCGTCCCAATACAGCGGAGATCTACACTTTCGACCCCCGGGTTTTAAAAATGGATCTGTAGACTGCTCGACTGCACAGCCACCACGCGGACATCCTTCATCAACTGTAAGTACGTTCTATTTTATTTCTTTATTTTTGTTTCTTAGGATTTTCTGTTTAACTTTTATAGGCTTTATACAATATGACTCGAGGAAGAGACCCTAGGGATGACGCCTTAGATCGACTTACGGAATTGTTGGACCGTCAGTCTCAACGCAATGGACCGACAGACACAACAAATTGAGAACCTAGTGAACTAAGAGAATCAGAGGGCCCAAGATTTGGTTGTTCCTAATAATTAGTGCATGAAGAAACTCCAAAGCCTCCGACCTCCAGTGTTTGACGGCCGATCATCGGATCCAACAGTTGCTGAGGAATGGATCAGGGTGATGGAGGATATGCTATCGTATGCAGAGGTTGGGAACGGGAGTAAAGTGGCCTACGTCACCTTCCATCTGGCATTAGACGCCCGTTTCTGGTGGGACTCGATCAAGTCGACGTCGGATGTATCAGTTATGACCTGGGAACGGTTCAGGACCGTATTCTTTGACAAGTATTTCAGCCGCACGGTGAGGGTGGCTAAGAGAAACGAGTTTATGCAGCTGAAGCAGACAGGTTCAGTTGCTGATTATATTAGGAAGTTCGAGGCTTTATCACGATTTGCACCGCGTCTTGTCAGCGACAATGAAGACAAAGTGCATCAGTTTATGGAGGGGCTGAATCCGGAGATCCGGATGAACATAGTTGTGTCAGGCATTATAGACGTGCCCTATTTTGATATTGCCGCTAGAGCTCTGTACTTCGAGGCTGCCAGAGCTACTTGTATTAGGCCGAGGGAGCCAGCTAAGGGCTTCTTCCATGAGATTCGTCCTCAGTCTCAGAACCGAGGTTGGCAGCCCAGAGCACCACAGCCCCAACAGCAGCAAAGGTGTGTAAAGAGGCCTCTAGAGGGAGGCAACGATCGAGGCAAGGGAAAACAAGTACAGGGGACTCCACAGATACCTTGGTGCCCCAAATGTCAGCGAGAGCACAGTGGAGAGTGTTGGGTCGGCACTAACAAATGTTTTAGATGTGGTGAAGTCAGCCATTATGTCAGAGATTGCCCAAAGCTAGGCCGTGATCAGTTGAGTGGAGACCAGAGGAGGGTTATGCCGAGGATTTTTTCATTTATCGAGCCTAGCGATGTTGATGACGAGGCTCAACCTTCCGTGATAGCATGTACCATTTTGATTATGGGCGTAGCGGTATTTTCTTTGATAGACACGGGGGCTACGCACTCCTTTATTTCAACTGCTTGCATGGCTAGATTGAGGTTAGCGTCTGAATTAGCAAAGGTCGAGTATAGAGTGATGTTGCCTTCGGGAGAGCATATGCAGTCGGATTGTATTGTCCAGGGCAATGTCGTCTCAGTGGGAGATGCTACCCTTTACGCTCGCTTGATAGTTATGAGCATAGAGCGGTACGATCTTATCTTAGGGATGGACTGGCTTTCACAACACTATGCCACCATCGATTGTCGATCCGGGATTGTGACCTTTCGACCCCCGGGTAAAGCTGAGTTTTCTTATCAGGCGATGAACAGATGGAGCGGATCGCCTGTTTCCTATTCCATGAAGGTCAACGATCAATTTAAAGGTGAGTGCTCTATTTATCTGGCCGCAGTATTTGATACTCAGTTACTCAGTGAATTAAAGCCGAGTGACATTCCTGTAGTCAGAGAATTCTCTGAGATCTTCCTCAATGATCTCCCGGGTTTACCACCAGACCGGGAGATTGAATTTGTGATTGATGTTTATCCTAGTTCGGTGCCAGTGTCAAAGAATGCGTATAGATTGGAGCCTACTGAGTTGAAAGAGTTGAAATCTCAGTTAGACGAGTTGCTAGACAAAGGATTCAGCCGACCGAGTGTTTCACCCTGGGGTGCGCCCGTTCTATTTGTCAAGAAGAAAGACGGGACCCTCAGGATATGTGTGGATTACAGAGAGCTGAATAAGCTTATAGTGAAGAATAAGTATCCGCTGCCACGGATCGATGACTTGTTTGATCAACTACAGGGTGCCCGAGTATTTTTCAGGATTGACCTACGCTCGAGTTACTAACAGTTAAAGGTCCGGAAGAAGGATATTCAGAAAACAGCATTCCGAACGAGGTACGGGCATTATGAGTTCCTAGTTATGTCTTTTGGACTTACTAATGCCCCTGCAGCGTTTATGAATTTAATGAACCGAGTCTTCAAGGAGTACCTGGACAAGTTCGTTGTAGTCTTTATCGATGATATATTGATTTATTCTAAAACGAAGGTGGAGCATGAAGAGCAATTGAGGATTGTTCTAGGGATTTTGCATCGACACCAGCTTTATCCGAAGTTCTCCAAATGTGAATTTTTGCTGGATCGGGTCAGTTTTCTTGGCCATATCATATCGCAGGAAGGAGTTTCTGTAGATCCGAGCAAGATTCAGGTGGTCAGAGATTGGCCGCAGCCTAAAAACGTGCGTGAAGTACGTGGATTTCTCGGATTAGCTGGCTATTATCGGAAGTTTATAGAGGGATTCTCGAAGATTGCAGTTCCTCTTTCACGCTTGACTCAGAAGAATGAGAAATTTGTATGGTCGGCTGCGTGTGATGATAGTTTTATGGAGTTAAAGCAGAGATTGACCACAGCTCCAATGTTGACATTGCCTGTTGAAGGTGATAAATTCAGTATATATTGCGATGCATCTAGAGTTGAACTCAGTTATGTATTGATGCAGGAAGAAAAGGTTATCGCCTATGCTTCTCGGCAGTTGAAGCCGTATGAGCAGAAATATCCTACGCATGATCAGGAGTTAGTAGCTGTGGTCTTCGCACTGAAGATTTGGAGACATTATTTATATAGGCAGCAGTGTGAGATATTTTCTGACCACAAAAGCTTGAAGTACTTATTTACACAGAAGGAACTTAATATGCGGCAGAGAAGGTGGCTTGAGTTTGTCAAAGACTATGAGTTTGTGTAGCACCCGGTTCCGCTAAACCAAATTTAATTTATCAAATATGATGTGCATTTTATGAAAGAATTAGGGGAATTATTTATTAGGTTAGTGAGTGACTAAGCAAGGGCATTTATGTAAAGTGAGGTTTTAAAAACGGGTAACGTATTTAAGGGAAGTGTTAATACACCATAGCCGCCACTATTCCCTATTTCCCTCTTTCGGTTTTCAGCTCGAGCAGTAGAGCTCTCTAGGTGATTCTCTCGCCCGATTCTCCTTCAATCTAGGTGAGCGAGCTTCTGGAGTGGTTGAAACTAAGCATTTCCAAGAGAGCCAGGTAAGTGAAGTATTGTGTATGCTTTCGGGCCTACATCACAGAATACTAGGTGTATGCATATTTGAGTATTTCCTGTATGTCATGCATCATGTTTTTTTTTTTAAAGAACACGAAAATGAACTTTCATGTAATGTTATGGAAAGGCAGGTACAGATTGAAATGCATTGGCTGTTAAGGGAACTAATCCACCCCTTAACTAATGAAGAGGATTTATAACTGTAGCACCCGGTTTCAATTAAACCGAATTTAACTCATCAATTTATGATGTGCAATTTCATAGAAAGATTGAGAGAATTATTGATTAGGTTAATGATTGACTAAGCAAGGGCATTTATGTAAATTGGAAATTTAAAAGTGGATAACGTATTTAAGGAGTGAGGGATTGGGTTAATGCACTGTAGCCGCCTCCATTTCACACTTTTCTCTTCGGGTTTTCAGCTCAAGCAGCCGAGCTCTCTAGGCGATTTTCCTCGCCCGATTCTCCTTCAAACTAGGTAAGTTTCCCTTCGTTTTCTTTAGATTTTAGTGGCTAGGTAGCAGGAAGAGGGCAATGTGCGTATTTTGATAATGTTGTGAGTGAGTTGAGTTCGGGTTTAGTGTTAAGCCGAGAATGTACGATGACCAGAGCTTCCAAACTAGCTCCATAGGTTTTTGAATGATATATAGGGTAAGGTTATTGGTGATCTAATCGGTATTCTGCTTATGACATTAGGTGAACAGGGCTTCTAAAGTAGTTGTAACCGAGCATTTCCAGGAGAGCCAGGTAAGTAAAGTATGC
This sequence comes from Begonia masoniana, assembly GCA_022432975.1. NCBI lineage: Eukaryota > Viridiplantae > Streptophyta > Magnoliopsida > Cucurbitales > Begoniaceae > Begonia > Begonia masoniana. The sequence goes on from CM039506.1 coordinate 42,919,324, forward strand.
ATGTGCCTTCGGGCCTACATCACAAAACAGTAGGGTCATGTATCTTGTGAATGATTTTGTATGTCATGCATCATGTATTTGAAAGATTACGAAAATGAATTTTCATGTAAGAACGGTAAGGTATGAACTGAATGTGACAGATAAACTATTAAGGGAACTAATACACCCCTTAACTTAAGTAGAGATTTATGACATTGGGAGAATTGATCCCACTCCCAAGGGAACCAAGAGATCAGATCAGCTATTAAGGGAATTCATCCGCCCCTTAATCGAGTAGAGGATGTATAACATTGGGAAAATTGATCCACTTCCCAAGGAAATCGATGGATCAGATCAGCTTATGAATGAATGTGAATGCAACTGAGATGAGAAAGTAGAAATCGCATGTTTAGGCATTTATGTTTCAGCATTTCATTTCATTACTGCTTTGCTTACTTAGCGTTAGGCTAATAGATGAGTTTTGTGATGTAGGTGTTGAGGATACTGCAGGTGATTCCTTTGAGTGCACTGATGAATAGATGTGGTTGGAGGAGTACACCCATGTTTCGGCCTGGTAAACTGATGAGGCGGTTTAACTGGTGTCAGTGGTTGTGAAGGTTCAGTGGACAATGAGTTCAATTCGAGTATGTTAAACTCTCTGATGATGGAAGTTGCTTGATGTTTTCAAAAGTACCTTGAGTTCTCATGACATTAGTAGTTTTCAATGTTTTGAACACATGTTGAAACTTACTGATAGTGCCACCTTGCTGATTTAGTATTATTTTTACTGGATTCGAGTAACACAAGGATTTGAATTGTTTTCTTTTGAATGGTTCAGTAAAGTGAATAAACCCTTTTCTGTGGTTAGAGTTGTATTGTATGGCAAGGAGTTGTTGGTGTGTCATTTTGTTCACTATCGGTAGATGTCGTGTAACACCCGAGTTACGACTAGGTAATTTTCCTAACTGCATTAACGGTCATGAACATTTAATCTTCGCGGTTTAGAATTTTAAGACAAGTGTAATTAATTACATGTGGGTTTAAACTAGGTCAAGTGGCAAAGTTGTAATAATAGAGGGCTTAGACCGATATTAAAAGGAAGTGGAAATGATTTAAACCTCATTAACTCACTGTAGCCGACATCCTCCATTCTCGGCGATTCCTTCTCTTACAAGCTCTCGCCCTCTGCCTGCCTGTAATCCTTCCTTCGACGACCAGTTCCCTTGCTATTTCTCGGTTACCTTACGCTCGAGGTATGAGTTAGACAATGTAGTTATCAGTTAATCGTTTAGCTCTGTTTTCAGCTTGAACCCGTAACTCAAATCCTTAAACAACAGGGTAATAATATAGTTCATTGTTAATCTGAGAGTGGTAATGTCATCCCGAATCAGTTTTGGACATTTAAAAACAATGAACCCTGAGTAACCGGTAGTCGAATCTGTCTATTTCAGTTCTTGGATTTCAGATTTTGCACATAGCGTTAGACTAAGGATTCAGGATGGCTTTGTCCATTAGACCCTAGGATGACTTGAGGTTAGAACTTATAGGACTTTGTTTTAACTACTGCAATGTGAATGTTTTAGGTGAAGAAGTTTGAAGAGAAAGAGCTCAAAGTGCTAAGGAGACAAGGTAAGTGAATGTATAGGTTTCCTGGTCAATAGGACCCTACATCAAAGGATGCTAGGTAGAAACTCATACGATGATCAGTAGTTCTTTCATGTTACTGTCTAGCATTTATGTTGATGAGTAGTTCGATGGTAAGTTTTCACACTGGATGATTGTTCTGTCCTATAGCTAGGATGAGTTAAAGAATCCCATGCTCATGCATTATCAATGTTTTATGCACACGAAAATGTTTTAAAAGCATGTTTTCTCATGAACAAGATAAAATGAAAAAAAAAACCCCTACAACGTGGATGAGTGAGGGTTGGGGGCGGTTCGGCGTATGTCACAGTCCGCAGTAGGACATATGAATACGACCCGCAGTAGGGACCTTGATCAAACTCACTGTCGAACCCCCTTTACCGGCACAAATCCTCTCTCATCCCACACAACATGAACAATGATATGAATGATGAAGATGGTTCAGCGATATGAACTATGATACGAATGATGAATGTTGTTCAGCGATATGAACAATGATATAAAAGATGAATATGATCTATGATTATGAATGATGAATACGAACAAGAACATGAACCAGAAATGATTTATGAGCATGTTTTTTTTTTTTCTCTGAATTATGCATTCATGCACTCGTGATAATATTGCATTCCTTACTAAGCCTTAGGCTTACAGTTACACCTTATGATGTAGGTGAAGAACATTCAGGTGAGGATTTCAAAATTAATGCGGATGTTTAGGATTGGCTGCTGGATGGTGTTCAAGGTGCAAGTCTGTTGCTGGTTGGTGATGGAAACTCTGGTTTATGCTCTATGAACGTTAGTAATGATTTTTAATATAGAAGTATAAATGGAATGAAGTTGTGTATGGTACTGGGATTTGAAATTGTCTGGTTGGTTACTGAATTGAGGATGGTACAATTTATTGAATATCTTTGGTTTAAGACTTCCGCTATAGGTACTCTGAGGGAATCATTGATTTCTGTTTATAGAAATGTTAAGTCTGGAAAGTTTGAGACTTGCTTATGATCATGTCTATTGAGAGATGTTGTTTAGTCTTATCGGTAGGAGCAACGTGCTTCTCTATCGGTAGGTGCAGAGTGTTTTCCTATCGGTAGAAGTAGTAAGATTTCTATCGGTAGATATCGTGTGTTTCAATCGGGTGATGAAGGAGTATTTTTTTCTGCCGTCTAGTCATCGGCAGATGTAGTTTATATATCTCCCTGCTGATGTCATCGGTAGATACAATTTATATATCCCCCTGCTGATGTCATTGGAAGATACAGTTTGTTTATCTTCCTGCTGACGTCATCGGCAGACACAATTTGGTTACCTGCCGGCTGACGTCATCGGCAGATGCAGCTTAGATATCTGCCGACGAATGTTTAATGAATTGTGTGGGATGCACGTGACTGTCGGTTGAGGTGAGAATTTACATCTGCCGATGGGCGATTAATGAATCACGTGAAATGCACAGGATAACCGGATGATGTAGCTTAGTTTATCGGTAGATGCGAGCTCCCTTCTGTTTTTGTCGTTTAGTGATCGGCAGATGAGAGTGAAGTTTTGTCGTTGAGATTCGGTAGATACCCTTGGGTTTTAATTTCCCCAGCCAAATGTCTTATTTTATTGTCTAGGTTCTAAATGTGACTACAGAATTAGTATTTCCGCTGCTTAGTAAAAAAAAAATGTATAAAAGAGTGTAAGGAGTGAGTAAAGTCATGAATTACGTGGCGATCCTTCCCGGGTCGTTACAATTATGGAATCAGAGCTAAACCAGGTTCTAAAACCGATTCTGTAGACTGCCTCCCAGCACAGATTGTCACTTGAGTACTCTCCAGCAACTGTAAGTATTTATGATTTCAGTAAATGTCACTAAGTTAAGATGTATCTATAACTATGTGTTTAGGAACCCCAATATGGTTAGAGGTCAGCAGAGAGAAACCAATGAAGATAGCAATACCATTGCTCAGTTGACAGAGTTGGTCATGCGCCAATCTCACCAGATTGAACAACTGATGACTGCTAAGGAGGAGCAAGGCAACTCCAGTAATAATGCAACTCATGATCATGGGGGTGAGCGTTTTCACCGGCTTCGACCCCCGGTATTTAATGGACATGTTTCAGATCCCATTCATGCTGAGGAATGGATCCGAAAGATAGAAGATATGTTCAAGTATGCAAAGGTTGACGAAGGAGATAAGGTTACATACGCTGTCTTTCATTTGGAATTGGGTGCAAGACATTGGTGGGATTCGATCCAGAACACCGCTAATGCCGGAGCTATGACCTGGGAAATGTTCAAGGCTGCTTTCTTTGACAAATACTTTAATAGGACTGTTCGGGCCAACAAGAAGAAGGAGTTCATGAATCTACGACAAACTGGCTCTGTGACGGACTACATATGCAAGTTTGATGCCTTGTCACGATTTGCCCCTCGAATGATTGAGGATGATGAGGACAAGATTTACCAATTTGTTCAAGGACTAAAGCCGAGTTTGTACGTGAAAGTAAAGACTGCTGGGATACACAATGTACCTTATGGAGAAGTGACGGCTAAGGCATTGGAGCTGGAAGAGGCTGATATGACAGGACATGCACAGCGTGAGCAACCAAGGAAGTTCACGAAGGAAACTCAGCCGCCACCCCGTCAGAACAAAGGATGGCAGCCGCAACAGAACAGAGGGCCACAGCAACAACAGCAAGGTATAAAGAGACCCTTCAATCCAAATGATGACCAAGGGAAGGGAAAACGACCATTGGCCCCTCTATGCCCCAACTGCCAGAAGAACCACCATGGTGAGTGCAAGCTGCATTCCGGCCGATGCTTCAGGTGTGACAAAGCTGGACATATAGCCAGAGACTGCCCCATGCCGCCAGACCCGAACCGTGCAAGGGTAGCACCTAGAGTCTATGCAATATGGAAGATGAAGAAACCATGCAGCATACGGTCATAACAGGTACAATAATGATCTGTGGTATTTCTGCTTACACGCTTATTGATACGGGAGCTACACACTCGTTTATATCAACTCTGTTTGTATGCCGACACAACTTAGAAATTCTACCAGCCGAAAGGTCATATGATGTTAGGTTACCATCGGGGAAGTCCCTACATTCTGAACAGATTGTTAAAGGTGATGTTGTGACCTTAGGAAGTAAGAAACTATATGTAGAACTGGTTGTAATTGACATGAAAGGGTATGAGGTGATATTAGGGATGGATTGGTTATCTAGGCATTATGCCACGATAAGTTGTAGGTCTGGATTAGTAGAGTTCCGACCCCCAAATGGAGATCGTTATACCTTCCAAGCTATCCCAAAAATAAGTAAAATGCCAATTATAACTTCACTAGAGGCTCAACGGATATTGAAAGATGGTTGTGATTGTTATCTAGCTAGTGTAATGGATACCCGAGCGAAGAATAAGATAGAGCTACAAGATATTTCTATAGTCCGAGAGTTCCCTGAAGCATTCTTAGACGATTTTCCAGGATTACCACCTGATAGGGAAATAGAGTTTGTAATTGATACATATCCCGAGGCATTACCTGTGTCTAAAAATCCTTACCGTATGGCACCTGTCGAATTAAAAGAATTAAAAGTCCAACTACAAGAGTTAGTAGACAAGGGATTCATACGCTCTAGTAGCTCTCCCTGGGGTGCGCCTGTCTTATTTGTCAAGAAGAAGGATGGTTCTTTGAGGATGTGCATAGATTACAGAGAATTGAACAAACTGACGATTAAGAACAAGTACCCCTTGCCCCGGATTGATGATTTGTTTGACCAACTGCAAGGAGCAAAAGTGTTTTCAAAAGTAGATTTACGTTCGGGGTATTACCAACTGAAGGTTAAGGAAAGTGACATACCTAAGACAGCTTTTAGGACCCGTTATGGACATTATGAATTCCTGGTGATGTCGTTTGGGTTGACCAACGCACCTGCAGCCTTCATGGACTTAATGAATCGAGTGTTTCGTGAGTATTTGGACAAATTTGTAATTGTGTTTATAGATGATATTCTTATATACTCGCAGACAGAAGCTGACCATGCAGAACACTTAAGGATAGTTTTGACAACCCTGAAACAGCATCAACTGTATGCCAAGTTATCTAAATGTGAATTCTGGTTGAGTAAGGTCAACTTTTTAGGCCATGTCATTTCTGCTGAAGGTATATCAGTAGACCCAACCAAGATTCAGGCTATTAAGGACTGGCCACAGCCAAGGAATGTCGGTGAAGTCCGTAGTTTTCTTGGCTTGGCAGGTTATTATAGGAAGTTTATTAAAGGATTTTCTATGATAGCTAAGCCTTTATCTAATTTGACAAAGAAGGACACCAAATACTCTTGGACCAAAGCTTGTGAAGATGGCTTCCTGACACTTAAACTAAAGTTAACGACAGCTCCACTATTGACCCTCCCAACTGAAGAAAGGAAGTTTAGTGTTTATTGTGATGCGTCTAAAGTCGGACTAGGGTGTGTTTTGATGCAAGAAGGCAAAGTTATAGCGTATGCCTCTAGGCAGCTAAAAAGTTACGAGCAGAACTACCCCACTCACGATTTGGAATTAGCCGCAGTTGTATTCGCGCTAAAGATTTGGAGACACTATTTGTATGGACGACAGTGCGAAGTATTTCTGACCATAAGAGCTTGAAATATCTCTTCACTCAAAAAGAATTAAACATGAGACAGAGACGTTGGTTAGAATTTGTTAAAGACTATGACTTCGAAATTAAGTATCATCCAGGCAAGGCTAATGCTGTAGCTGATGCCTTGAGCAGAATGTCAGCAACAATGCAACCCGCGATATCAGCTGTGTCTATACCTTTTAGGACAGAGATTCAGAAATGGGAATTGGAGTTAGTTCCTGAACTGTCGAGTCTACTTGCTACTCTAACTATCCAACCAACCATTTTGGAAAAGATCAAAGAAGCACAACAGAAGAACTTAGAGGAGAATAATAGAATATTGATCAAGATGAAGGACGCCACCTCCGAGTTTAGTCTCTCCAAGGATGGGATCCTGAAGTTTAGAGATAGATGGTATGTCCCTAGTGATGAAGGGTTACGTAAGTTAATTCTGGCTGAAGCCCATTCATCTTCCTTCTCTATGCACCCTGGTAACACCAAGATGTATCGGGATTTAAGGCTATATTATTGGTGGCCAAATATGAAGAGGGATGTGGCTAAGTTTGTAGAATCATGTTTGGTATGCCAACAAGTTAAAGCAGAACATCAACGCCCTGGAGGTACCCTTCAGCCTCTACCTATCCCTGAATGAAAGTGGGAAAACATTGCCATGGATTTTGTTGTAGGTTTGCCAAAGACAACTAAAGGACATGATAGTATTTGGGTCGTGATTGACAGAATGACCAAGTCAGCTCACTTCTTACCTGTAAAGATGACCTACACAATGGACCAACTGGCGAACTTGTATGTTCAAGAAATTCTAAGGTTACATGGAACACCGGTATCCATTGTCTCTGATCGTGACCCCAGGTTCACCTCACGATTTTGGAAAAGTTTGCAAGGCACGTTAGGAACAAAGTTAACCTTCAGTACTGCATTTCATCCACAGACAGATGGCCAATCAGAGAGGACCATTCAGATACTTGAGGATATGTTGAAAGCATGTGTGTTGGACTTTCAGACAACTTGGAATAGACATCTACCGTTAGTTGAATTTTCTTACAACAACAGTTATCAGTCCACCATTGGTATGGCACCTTATGAAGCGCTTTATGGCAGGAGGTGCAGGTCACCCTTGTATTGGGATGAGGTTGGCGAAGCAAAGCTTTTGGGCCCTGAGATCTTGCAGCAAATGTCAGATAAGATCGCCATTATTAGAAACAGGATGATGACTGCACAAAGTCGACAAAAGAGTTATGCAGACCAAAGGAGGAGAGACCTCGAGTTTGCTGTTGGTGATGAAGTCTTCCTGAAGATTTCACCATTCAAAGGAGTGCTAAGATTTGGCAAGAAAGGGAAACTTAATCCACGATTCATTGGACCATTCCTTGTTTTGGCAAAGGTTGGAAACACAGGTTACAGATTACAATTACCTCCGTCATTGGAGAAGGTTCATAATGTTTTTCATGTGTCAACGCTAAGGAAATGCATACGTGATCCAACACATGTTGTGGTGCCATCAGAAATCGAAATTGAACCGACTTTGGAGTATGAGGAGAAACCGGTACAAATTTTGGATTATGCAGTGAAAACTCTAAGGAACAAGGAAATCCCATTGGTGAAAGTATTGTGGACAAACCACGGCATTGAAGAAGCCACTTGGGAGCGGCGACAGGACATGTTGGACAATTATCCGGAGTTATTTGCTTAAGCAATTTTCGAGGACGAAAATTTTGTTTAGGAGGGGTGGATGTAACACCCGAGTTATGACTAGGTAATTTTCCTAACTGCATTAACGGTCATGAACATTTAATCTTCGCGGTTTAGAATTTTAAGACAAGTGTAATTAATTACATGTGGGTTTAAACTAGGTCAAGTGGCAAAGTTGTAATAATAGAGGGCTTAGACCGATATTTAAAGGAAGTGGAAATGATTTAAACCTCATTAACTCACTGTAGCCGACATCCTCCATTCTCGGCAATTCCTTCTCTCGCAAGCTCTCGCCCTCTGCCTGCCTGTAATCCTTCCTTCGACGACCAGTTCCCTTGCTATTTCTCGGTTACCTTACGCTCGAGGTATGAGTTAGACAATGTAGTTATCAGTTAATCGTTTAGCTCTGTTTTCAGCTTGAACCCGTAACTCAAATCCTTAAACAACAGGGTAATAATATAGTTCATTGTTAATCTGAGAGTGGTAATGTCATCCCGAATCAGTTTTGGACATTTAAAAACAATCAACCCTGAGTAACCGATAGTCGAATCTGTCTATTTCAGTTCTTGGATTTCAGATTTTGCACAGAGCGTTAGACTAAGGATTCAGGATGGCTTTGTCCATTAGACCCTAGGATGACTTGAGGTTAGAACTTATAGGACTTTGTTTTAACTACTGCAATGTGAATGTTTTAGGTGAAGAAGTTTGAAGAGAAAGAGCTCAAAGTGCTAAGGAGACCAGGTAAGTGAATGTATAGGTTTCCCGGTCAATAGGACCCTACATCAAAGGATGCTAGGTAGAAACTCATACGATGATCAGTAGTTCTTTCATGTTACTGTCTAGCATTTATGTTGATGAGTAGTTCGATGGTAAGTTTTCACACTGGATGATTGTTCTGTCCTATAGCTAGGATGAGTTAAAGAATCCCATGCTCATGCATTATCAATGTTTTATGCACACGAAAATGTTTTAAAAGCATGTTTTCTCATGAACAAGATAAGATGAAAAAAAAACCCCTACAACGTGGATGAGTGAGGGTTGGGGGCAGTTCGGCGTATGTCACAGTCCGCAGTAGGACATATGAATACGACCCGCAGTAGGGACCTTGATCAAACTCACTGTCGAACCCCCTTTACCGGCACAAATCCTCTCTCATCCCACACAACATGAACAATGATATGAATGATGAAGATGGTTCAGCGATATGAACTATGATACGAATGATGAATGTTGTTCAGCGATATGAACAATGATATGAAAGATGAATACGATCTATGATTATGAATGATGAATACGAACAAGAACATGAACCAGAAATGATTTATGAGCATGTTTTTTTTTTTCTCTGAATTATGCATTCATGCACTCGTGATAGTATTGCATTCTTTACTAAGCCTTAGGCTTACAGTTACACCTTATGATGTAGGTGAAGAACATTCAGGTGAGGATTTCAAAATCAATGAGGATGTTTAGGATTGGCTGCTGGATGGTGTTCAAGGTGCAAGTCTGTGGCTGGTTGGTGATGGAAACTCTGGTTTATGCTCTATGAACGTTAGTAATGATTTTTAATATAGAAGTATAAATGGAATGAAGTTGTGTATGGTACTGGGATTTGAAATTGTCTGGTTGGTTACTGAATTGAGGATGGTACAATTTATTGAATATCTTTGGTTTAAGACTTCCGCTATAGGTACTCTGAGGGAATCATTGATTTCTGTTTATAGAAATGTTAAGTCTGGAAAGTTTGAGACTTGCTTATGATCATGTCTATTGAGAGATGTTGTTTAGTCTTATCGGTAGGAGCAACGTGCTTCTCTATCGGTAGGTGCAGAGTGTTTTCCTATCCGTAGAAGTAGTGAGATTTCTATCGGTAGATATCGTGTGTTTCAATCGGGTGATGAAGGAGTATTTTTTTCTGCCGTCTAGTCATCGGCAGATGTAGTTTATATATCTCCCTGCTGATGTCATCGGCAGATACAGTTTATATATCCCCCTGCTGATGTCATCGGCAGATACAGTTTGTTTATCTTCCTGCTGACGTCATCGGCAGACACAATTTGGTTACCTGCCGGCTGACGTCATCGGCAGATGCAGCTTAGATATCTGCCGACGAATGTTTAATGAATTGTGTGGGATGCACGTGACTGTCGGTTGAGGTGAGAATTTACATCTGCCGATGGGCGATTAATGAATCACGTGAAATGCACAGGATAACCGGATGATGTAGCTTAGTTTATCGGTAGATGCGAGCTCCCTTCTGTTTTTGTCGTTTAGTGATCGGCAGATGAGAGTGAAGTTTTGTCGTTGAGATTCGGCAGATACCCTTGGGTTTTAATTTCCCCAGCCAAATGTCTTATTTTATTGTCTAGGTTCTAAATGTGACTACAAAATTAGTATTTCCGCTGCTTAGTAAAAAAAAAATGTATAAAAGAGTGTAAGGAGTGAGTAAAGTCATGAATTACGTGGCGATCCTTCCCGGGTCGTTACATGTCGAGTTATAGTTATGTTGTCTATCGGAAGATGTCTTCAGAAAAGCCATCGGATGATGTAGGTTTAATTCTATCGGAAGATGTCTTGAGAAAAGCCATCGGATGATGTAGGTTTAATTCTATCGGAAGATGTCTTCAGAAAAGCCATCGGATGATGTAGGTTTAATTCTATCGGAAGATGTCTTCAGAAAAGCCATCGGATGATGTGGGTTTAATTCTATTGGAAGATAGAGATTTTGCACTACCGGTATGAGTGAGTGTTAAGCTTTGTCGTTTAGTGACCGGTATATGCAGTTTAATCTATCGGAAGAAGGGAACGAGAGATTTTTGTCGTTTTGCCGTCGGTAGATACGAGTAGCAAAACTTGTCGTTTTGCGATCGGTTGATGTTGGATAATTGATTTATCCGGCTGACGTCATCGGTAGAAGCCTTTTATTTGTTGTTTCTGCTACTTCCGTTGACTTTATCCATCGGCAGATGCGTTTGACTTCTGCGACTTCCCAAGTATTTCACGATTTAAACCTCCATTTCTCTTTAGCCGATTATTTCTTACATTTCAATCAATGTTCAAAGTTTTGTTTAACTCTATTGTCATCCAAATGATTTCCGCTGCAAGTTTTAAATGTTTTGAAATTTTTTTTTTAAAAAAATGTCAGACCCAGACTTTCAAGTGAAATTTTAAATTTAGTTCAAAGTTTCTTAGTTAGGTTTGAGCTTTGTGTAACGAGTCGGGTTCAGATAACTCGGGGCGTTACAGTATGGTATCAGAGACATTCAGTTAAACCGTTCAAAAGATTACTCAACAGTGCCAATCGTTGCATGGAAGTACTCCAACAACTGTAAGTGTTTATCTTAACCTTAGCTATTAGAAGTTTAAGGGTGTACTTAACCTTGTACAGGAATATAGCAAATGTCTAGACGACCAGGAAGACCAAGATTACCAAGAGAGATACCAAGTCCGAGGCGGGAGGAGGACTCTAGTGTAATGAGGCAGCTGACAGAATTGATGCGTCAGCAGACTGATATAGTGCGTCAACAGTCTGATCAATTAGGAGTGCTGTTGAGCCGGGAGACACAAGGAAGTGCCAACTCGGGTTCTAGTAGTGAACATTCTGGAGATAGATTCCGAAGACTGAGACCACCCACGTTTGATGGACAGTCATCTGATCCAGTTATTGCTGAAGGATGGCTTAGAAAGATCGAGAGTATGTTTAGGTGTGCCAATGTTGGAGAAGAAGACAAAGTCACGTTGGCCACGTTCCATTTGGCTGGTGAAGCTCAACTCTGGTGGGAAACAATAGAAACCACCACAGATGTTTTGGCGATGCCTTGGTCACAGTTCAAGGACATATTCTATGGGAAGTATTTTAACAGCACGGTCCAAACCGCGAAGAAGTTAGAGTTTCTGAATTTGAAGCAGACAGGGTCGGTGGCAGAGTACAGTAGGCAATTTGAGTCCTTGTCCAGGTTTGCTGGACATTTTGCTCATAAGGACGAGGATAAGGTGTTCAAGTTTGTGCATGGACTGAAGCCGGAGATTTACCGAGGAGTCAAATTCTGTGGCATTAAAGGCTTGACATTTAGTGAAGTTGTGTCCACTGCTCTGGAAGTGGAAGAAGCTGAAAGGAAGTGTGCCGGACCAAAGGAGGTTTCGCCAAAGTTTATCCAGCCACACCATCAGAAGGGAGTGAAGAGGCCAAGTGAAGGCCAAAATAGCCATGGATCTGGAAAGAAGGTACCGGATACCCAGAAGTTCCCTCAATGCCCGAAATGTTCAAAGAATCACTTGGGGGAGTGTAGATTTGGATCGGGTAAGTGCTTTAACTGTGAAGAGGTTGGACACTTGTACAAGGATTGCCCAAAGCCCCGGGTCATTCGATGTTTCCATTGCAACAAGGTTGGCCATGTCAACAGAGACTGCCCAGCTTTGAAGGGTGGCCCTGTCAAAATTAAGCCAAGAATATTCTCCATGATGGAGTCCTGTGATGAGGACCGGCCTGCTGTGGTGTCAGGTACAATACTGATCAACTCTATACCTGCTTTTACTTTGATAGATTCGGGTGCAACACATTCTTTTATAGCCTCTGCATTTGCTGATAAGTTAGACGTACGGTTTACTTCTTTCGAACATGTGTTCAAAGTTGCCCTACCCTCTGGAGAACGTATGCACTCTAACCAAGTGATGCTTGACAGTGATGTGTTAGTAGGGAACGTAAGTTTGCCTGCTGATCTTATTGTTATGGATATTATAGGATTTGATGTAATCCTAGGAATGGACTGGCTATTTAAACATCACGCCACAATTGATTGTAGAACTGGAATAGTTAGCTTTCAACCCCCTGGTAATTTAAACCATACCTTCCAAGCTCTAAAGAAGAGTAAGGAAATGACTGTAATGACTTCTATCGATTGTAGACCCTCCTCATGCAGGGAGTATTTGTGCTTTTTGGCCAATGTTTTAGACACACAACTAGTAGAAAAATCAAACCCCAAAAATATTTTAGTTGTCCAAGATTTTCCAGAAGTGTTCCTAGATGACCTTCCTGGCTTGCCACCAGATAGAGAAATTGAATTTGTTGTGGATGTCTACCCAGGCGCTGAGCCTGTATCTAAGAATCCATATAGATTAGCACCAACAGAACTTAAGGAATTGAAGAGGCAGTTAGAGGATTTATTGGAGAAAGGGTTCATACGCCCTAGCTTTTCACCGTGGGGTGCACCTGTCATTTTTGTCAAAAAGAAAGATGGATCAATGCGTATGTGCATTGATTATAGAGAATTAAACAAGTTAACTGTCAAGAATAAGTACCCTTTGCCGAGGATTGATGACTTATTTGACCAGCTGAAGGGTGCAAGAGTTTTCTCTAAGATTGACCTTAGATCCGGTTATTACCAGCTGAAGGTTAAATCTGAAGACATCCCAAAGACTGCCTTTCGCACAAGGTATGGACATTATGAGTTTTTGGTTATGTCGTTTGGTTTGACAAATGCACCAGTAGCCTTCATGGATCTTATGAATAGGGTGTTCCATGAATACTTAGATAAATTTGTCATAGTGTTCATTGATGACATTTTAATTTATTCCCGTTCCAAGGACGAGCATGTTAGACACCTGACCTTGGTGTTGGAAGTATTAAAACAGCACCAACTTTACGCCAAGTTTTCTAAGTGTGAATTTTGGTTGGACCAAGTTCACTTTTTAGGACATGTTGTCTCTGGAGATGGTATATTCGTTGATCCAGCTAAGGTTCAAGCAGTTAAGGGATGGCCCCAACCAAGGAATGCTATAGATATTCGAAGTTTCCTTGTGTTAGCAGGATATTATAGAAAATTTATTGAGGGATTTTCAAAGATCGCTACACCTCTTACTAGGTTAACAAGGAAAAATGTGATGTATAGATGGACCGATGAATGTGATCATAGCTTTCAGACCTTGAAGCAGAAACTGACCAATGCTCCAATTCTTACCCTTCCTGTCGATAATGGTAAGTTTAGCATTTACTGTGATGCTTCCAAGATTGATCTTGGATGTGTGTTAATGCAGGATGGTAAGGTAATAGCTTACGCTTCTAGACAGTTGAAAACTCATGAGAAGAATTACCCTACTCATGACCTAGAATTAGCTGCTGTAGTATTTGCACTTAAGATTTGGAGACACTACTTGTATGGACAGCCTTGTGAGATATTTTCAGACCATAAAAGTCTGAAGTATATTTTCACACAGAAGGAATTGAATATGAGGCAGCGTCGATGTTTAGAATTTGTCAAAGACTATGACTTTGAAATAAAATATCATCCCGGCAAGGCAAATGTAGTGGCAGATGCTTTGAGTAGAGTAACAGCATCAACCCCAGCTATGACTTTCTGTATGCAATTAGCTTTAGAGTCAGAATTCCAAAAGTTTAACCTAGAAGCAGTATCCAGTGTATCAGCCATACTTTCAGCTATAACCTTAAAGCCTACCATTCTAGAGAAGATAAAGGAAGATCAGACGAATGATGATGAGTGTAACAAGTACAAGTCAAGCATGGATTCTACGGACAAATCAGATTTTAACTATTCTACTAATGGAATCCTTAAGTTTAGAAATAGATGGTTTGTTCCTACCATCAAAGAACTTCGAGATGAAATTCTTTCTGAAGCACACTCTTCTAGGTTCTCTGTTCACCCCGGGAGTACAAAGATGTACAAGGATCTGAAACAGCATTATTGGTGGCCAGGTATGAAAAGAAGTGTGGCAGAGTATGTGGAGTCCTGTCTGATCTGCCAGCAAGTCAAAGCTGAACATCAGAGGCCTGCTGGAACGTTGCAACCCTTACCAGTTCCCGAATGGAAATGGGAACAAATAACGATGGATTTTGTTATAGGATTACCTAAAACAGCAAAGGGACATGATGCAATTTGGGTTATAGTTGACCGTCAAACCAAGTCTGCTCATTTTCTGCCAATTAAGATAACTTACTCGATGGATCAGCTTGCTGAATTGTACATGCAAGAGATTGTTAGATTGCATGGGGTTCCTTGTACCATAGTCTCAGACCGAGACACTAGATTTACCTCTAAGTTTTAGAAAAGTTTGCACAAGGCTATGAGAACACGGCTTAGTTTTAGCACAGCTTTTCACCCTCAAACTGATGGACAGTCTGAAAGAACCATCAAAACATTAGAAGATATGCTTCGTGCATGTGTGCTAGACTTTCAAGGTTCCTGGAGAAAGTACCTATCCTTAGTAGAATTCTCTTATAATAACAGTTTTCAGGCAACAATAGGAATGGCACCTTATGAGGCATTGTATGGACGAAAATGCAGATCACCTTTATACTGGGATAAAGTTGGCGAAACACAGTTGCTTGGTCCTGACATGGTACAACAAACTGTTGAGAAGGTTACCCTCACCCGACAGAAAATATTAGCAGCTCAGAGTCAACAGAAAAGCTATGCAGATTGCAGACGTAGAGAATTGGAATTTGCCATAGGTGACGAAGTTTTTCTCAAGGTGTCACCATTCAAAGGAGTTGTAAGATTTGAAAAGAGAGGAAAGTTGAACCCCAGGTTTATTGGACCATTTTTAATCCTGAAAAGGATTGGGAGAACAGCCTACCAGTTACAACTACCAACTTCTATGGGAGGGATACATGATGTGTTCCATGTTTCCATGTTGAAAATGTGCATAAGGGATCCAAAACAAGTCATGGGACAACAGGACTTTGAGATTCATCCTACCCTTGCCTATGAAGAAAAACCAATAAAGATCTTAGATTATGCAGTGAAGGTATTGCGCAACAAGGAGGTTCCACTAGTAAATGTCTTATGGCACAACCAGAACATGGAGGAGACCACTTGGGAGCGCCAGCAAGACATGATGGACCAACATCCAGAATTATTCAGGTAATGAATTTTGAGGACAAAATTCTTTTAAGGAGGGTAGATTGTAGCACCCGGTTTCAATTAAACCGAATTTAACTCATAAATTTATGATGTGCAATTTCATAGAAAAATTGGGAGAATTATTGATTAGGTTAATGAGTGACTAAGCAAAGGGCATTTATGTAAATTGGAAATTTAAAAGTAGATAACGTATTTAAGGAGTGAGGGATTGGGTTAATGCACTGTAGCCGCCTCCATTTCACACTTTTCTCTTCGGGTTTTCAGCTCAAGCAGCCGAGCTCTCTAGGCAATTTTTCTCGCACGATTCTCCTTCAAACTAGGTAAGTTTCCCTTCGTTTTCTTTAGATTTTAGTGGCTAGGTAGCAGGAAGAGGGCAATGTGCGTATTTTGATAATGCTGTGAGTGAGTTGAGTTCGGGTTTAGTGTTAAGCCGAGAATGTACGATGACCAGAGCTTCCAAACTAGCTCCATAGGTTTTTGAATGATATATAGGGTAAGGTTATTGGTGATCTAATCGGTATTCTGCTTATGACATTAGGTGAACAGGGCTTCTAAAGTAGTTGTAACCGAGCATTTCCAAGAGAGCCAGGTAAGTAAAGTATGCATGTGCCTTCGGGCCTACATCACAAAACAGTAGGGTCATGTATCTTGTGAATGATTTTGTATGTCATGCATCATGATTTTGAAAGATTACGAAAATGAATTTTCATGTAAGAACGGTAAGGTATGAACTGAATGTGACAGATAAACTATTAAGGGAACTAATCCACCCCTTAACTCAAGTAGGGATTTATGACATTGGGAGAATTGATCCCACTTCCAAGGGAACCAAGGGATCAGATCAGCTATTAAGGGAATTCATCCGCCCCTTAATCGAGTAGAGGATGTACAACATTGGGAAAATTGATCCACTTCCCAAGGGAATCGATGGATCAGATCAGCTTATGAATGAATGTGAATGCAACTGAGATGAGAAAGTAGAAATCGCATGTTTAGGCATTTATGTTTCAGCATTTCATTTCATTACTGCTTTGCTTACTTAGCATTAGGCTAATAGATGAATTTTGTGATGTAGGTGTTGAGGATACTGCAGGTGATTCCCTTGAGTGCACTGATGAATAGATGTGGTTGGAGGAGTACACCCATGTTTCGGCCTGGTAAACTGATGAGGCGGTTTAACTGGTGTCAGTGGTTGTGAAGGTTCAGTGGACAATGAGTTCAATTCGAGTATGTTAAACTCTCTGATGATGGAAGTTGCTTGATGTTTTCAAAAGTACCTTGAGTTCTCATGACATTAGTAGTTTTCAATGTTTTGAACACATATTGAAACTTACTGATAGTGCCACCTTGCTGATTTAGTATTGTTTTTACTGGATTCGAGTAATACAAGGATTTGAATTGTTTTCTTTTGAATGGTTCAGTAAAGTGAATAAACCCTTTTCTGTGGTTAGAGTTGTATTGTATGGCAAGGAGTTTTTGGTGTGTCGTTTTGTTCACTATCGGCAGATGAAGTCTATCGGTAGATGTCGAGTTATAGTTATGTTGTCTATCGGAAGATGTCTTCAGAAAAGCCATCGGATGATATAGGTTTAATTCTATCGGAAGATGTCTTCAGAAAAGCCATCGGATGATGTAGGTTTAATTCTATCAGAAGATGTCTTCAGAAAAGCCATCGGATGATGTAGGTTTAATTCTATCGGAAGATATAGATTTTGCACTACCGGTACGAGTGAGTGTTAAGCTTTGTCGTTTAGTGACCGGTATATGCAGTTTAATCTATCGGAAGAAGGGAACGAGAGATTTTTGTCGTTTTGCCGTCGGTAGATACGAGTCGCAAAACTTGTCGTTTTGCGATCGGTTGAAGTTGGATAATTGATTTATTCGGCTGACGTCATCGGTAGAAGCCTTTTATTTGTTGTTTCTACTCCTTCCGTTGACTTTATCCATCGGCAGATGCGTTTGACTTCTGCGACTTCCCAAGTATTTCACGATTTAAACCTCCATTTCTCTGTAGCCGATTATTTCTTACATTTCAATCAATGTTCAAAGTTTTGTTTAACTCTATCGTCGTCCAAATGATTTCCGCTGCAAGTTTTAAATGTTTAGAAGTTTTTTTAAAAAAAAAATGTCAGACCCAGACTTTCAAGTGAAATTTTAAATTTAGTTCAAAGTTTCTTAGTTAGGTTCGAGCTTTGTGTAACGAGTCAGGTTCAGATAACTCGGGGCGTTACAATAACATTGGAAGAACTGATCCCACTCCCAAGGGAACTGAGGGATCAGAACAGCTGTTAAGGGAATTCATCCACCCCTTAACTGATGAAGAGGATGTATAACATTGGGAGAATTGATCCCACTCCCAAGGGAATCGAGGGATCAGATCAAGGAATGAACGAATGTGCAACTGAGATGAGAAAGTAGAAACTGCATAAATAGGATTTAAGTTTCAGCATATCATTTCATTATCACTTCGCTTATTTAGCATTAGTCTAATAAATGAGTTTTGTGATGTAGGTGAGGAAGTAACAGCAGGTGAATTCTCTGAGCTTGTTGATGGATAGGCTGGTTGGAGGAGCACATTCATGCCACGGATCTGGTACTTGATGAGGCGATTTAACTGATGTCAGTTGGTGTGAAGTTTCAGTTGACAATGTTTTAATTTAAGTATGTTGAGTTTTCATGTTAGTAGAGGTTTAATACTTTGAATACGTTGTGAGATTTTCAGATAATGATATTCTGTTGAGTTTTTTTTTCTAATGTTGGTTTTTACTGGATTTGAGTGGTGCAATGATTCGAGTTATTTCTGAATGGTCTCAGTGAAATAAGTAAATTCTTTCTGTACTTAAGTTGTGTTGGCATAGCAAGAAATAGTTGAAATGTCGTTCTGTCTTCTATCGTTATATGATGTCTATCGGAAGATGTTGAGTTATAATTATGTTGTCTATCGGAAGATGTCTTCAGTTAAGCCATCGGATGATGTAGGTTTAATTCTATCAGAAGATGTCTTCAGTTAAGCCATCGGATGATGTAGGTTTAATTCTATCGGAAGATGTCTTCATTTAAGCCATCGGATGATGTAGGTTTAATTCTATCGGAAGATGTCTTCAGTTAAGCCATCGGATGATGTAGATTCAATGGTATCGGAAGATGTAGATTTTTGCACTACCGGTATGAGTGGGTAATAGGTTTTGTCGCTTTGCGATCGGTAGATGTTGAATAAGTAATTTAGTCGGCTGACGTCATCGGTAGATGCAGTCCACCGAGAGATGTCTTTTGTTTCCAACTCTTCTGGTCTACGTCATCGGTAGAAGCCTGTTTCTGCTTCTTCCGTTGACTTTATCCATCGGCAGATGCGTTTGACTTCTGCGACTTTCCAAGTATTTCACGATTTAAACCTCTATTTCTTTTTAGCCGATTATTTCTTACACTTCAAACAACGTTCATAGTTTTGTTTAACTCTATTGCTGTCCAAATGATTTCCGCTGCAAGTTTTTAAATGTTTTGAGATTTTAGCTTATGTCAAATGCTGAATGTTGAGCAAAGTTGAAAAAAAAAATATAGAATAATAATAATATTAATACAATTGGGATTTCTTAGTCATGTACGGGCTTCTGTGTAACGAACCGAGTTCAGATAACTTGGGGTGTTACATTATGGTATCAGAGACATTCAGTTAAATCCTTCAAAAGATTACTCATCAGTGCCAACCATCGCATGGAAGTACTTCAACAACTGTAAGTGTTTATGTTAACCTTAGCTATTAGATACTTAAGAGTGTAATTAACCCTGTACAAGAATTTAGTACAATGGCCAGACGCCCAGGAAGACCTAGAATACCGAGGGAAATGCCAAACTTGAGGAGTGAGGAGGAATCTAGTGTTATTAGACAACTGACAGATTTGGTACGTCAGCAAACAGACTTAGTGCGTTAGCAGTCCGATCAGTTAGGAGTGTTGCTGAACCGAGAAGTACAAGGAAGTGCCAACTCGGGTTCTAGCAATGAACATTCAGGAGACCGATTCCGGAGGCTTCAGCTGCCCACGTTTGATGGAAAATCACCAAACCCGATTGTTGCTGAAGAGTGGTTGAGGAGGATCGAAAGCATGTTCCGGTGTGCCAATGTTGGTGAAGGAGACAAAGTCACGTTGGCCACGTTCCATTTTGCTGATGATGCTCAACTTTGGTGGGAGACAATCGAGACCACCACCGATGTTTTGGCGATGTCCTGGTCGCAGTTCAAGGACATCTTCCATGAGAAATATTTTAACAGCACAGTCCAGGCTGCAAAGAAGGTAGAGTTTTTGAACTTGAAGCAGACAAGGTCTGTGGCTGAATACGTTAGACAATTCGAGTCTCTGTCTAGGTTCGCTGGACACCCTCTTCACCGAAATGAAGATAAGGTGTTTCAATTCATGAATGGACTGAAACCAGAAATGTACAGAGGGGTCAAGTTTTCGGGTTTTAAAGGTTTGCCTTTTAGTGATGTTGTGTCCACAACATTTGAGGTGGAAGAAGCTGAGTTGAAGTGTGATGGACCAAAGGAAACCCCGAGAAAGTTTGTTCAACCACCACCGCAGAGAGGAGTGAAGAGGCACAATGAAGGCCAGTATAGTCAAGGAATAGGAAAGAAAGTACCAGATACCAAGACGTTTCCTCAATGCCCGAAATGTACGAAGAATCACCCGGGCGAGTGTAGATTTGGGACGAATAAGTGTTTTAACTGTGAAGAGGTCGGACACTCGTTCAGGGATTGCCCAAAGCCTAGAATCACCCGTTGCTTCAACTGTAACAAAGTCGGCCATATCAACAGAGACTGCCCATCGGGCAGACCTGCCAAGATTAAACCAAGAATATTCTCCATGATGGAGTCAGGTGATGAGGACCAGCCTGCTGTAGTGTCAGGTACTATATTGATTAACTCTATACCTGCTTTTACTTTGATAGATTCGGGTGCAACACATTCTTTTATAGCCTCTGCATTTGCTGATAAGTTAGATGTACATTTCACTTCTTCTGAGCATGTGTTTAACGTAGCATTACCCTCTGGTGAGCGCATGCACTCCAATCAAATGATGCCTAATAGTGTTGTATTAGTAGGAAACATGAATTTGCCTGCTGATCTCATTGTTATGGACATAATGGGATTTGATGTGATCTTAGGAATGGATTGGTTGTTTAAGCATTATGCCACAATAGATTGTAGGACTGGAGTTGTTAGTTTTCAACCCCCTGATGGTTTAAACCATACCTTCCGAGCTCTGAAGAAGAGTAAGGAAATGACTGTGATGACCTCTGTCAATTATAAACCCTCCCCGTACAGGGAATATTTATGCTTTTTGGCCAGTGTTTTAGACACACAACTAGTAGGAAAAGCGAGCCCCGAAAATGTTTTAGTTGTCCAGGATTTTTCGGAAGTATTCCTAGATGACCTTCTTGGCTTGCCACTAGATAGGGAAATTGAATTTGTGGTAGATGTTTACCCCGGCGCCGAGCCTGTGTCTAAAAATCCGTATAGACTAGCACCAACAGAACTTAAAGAATTAAAGAAACAGTTGGAGGATTTGTTGGAGAAAGGGTTCATACGCCCTAGCTTTTCACCATGGGGTGCACCTGTCCTTTTTGTCAAAAAGAAAGATGGATCAATGCGTATGTGCATTGATTAAAGAGAATTGAATAAGTTAACTGTCAAGAACAAGTACCCTTTGCCGAGGATTGATGACTTATTTGACCAGCTTAAGGGTGCAAGAGTTTTCTCTAAGATTGACCTTAGATCTGGTTATTACCAGCTGAAGGTTAAATCTGAAGATATCCCAAAGACTGCCTTTCGCACAAGGTATGGACATTATGAGTTTTTGGTTATGTCTTTTGGTTTGACAAATGCACCCGCATCCTTCATGGATCTCATGATAGGGTGTTTTGTGAGTATTTGGACAAGTTTGTCATTGTATTCATAGATGACATCCTAATCTACTCTAGAACTAAGGATGAGCATGAAAGGCATTTGGGTTTGGTGTTAGGATTACTAAGGCAGCACCAGCTTTATGCTAAGTTTTCCAAGTGTGAGTTTTGGTTGGATAGAGTTCACTTTCTTGGCCACGTGATCTCTGGAGATGGAATATCTGTCGATCCAGCCAAAGTTCAAGCAGTTATGGAGTGGCCACAACCGAAGAATGCCACGGATATTCGAAGTTTCCTTGGATTAGCAGGATATTATAGAAAATTTATCGAAGGATTTTCAAAGATTGTCACATCCCTCACTCAACTAACAAGGAAAAACATAAAGTATGCTTGGACAAGGGAATGTGAATCCAGTTTCCAGACCTTGAAACAGAAACTAACCAATGCTCCAATATTGACTCTTCCTGTCAAAAATGGTAAATTCAGTATTTATTGTGATGCTTCCAAGGTCGGGCTTTGTTGTGTTTTGATGCGAGATAGAAAGGTTATAGCTTATGCTTCTAGGCAGTTAAAAGTACACGAAAAGAATTACCCTACACATGACTTAGAATTAGCTGTTGTGGTTTTTACATTAAAGATTTGGAGGCACTACTTGTATGGACAAACTTGTGAGATATTTTCAGATCATAAGAGTGTGAAATACATTTTCACGCAAAAAGAACTGAATATGAGGCAACGTAGGTGGTTAGAGTTTGTCAAAGATTATGATTTTGAGATTAAGTACCACCCTCGCAAGGCAAATGTAGTGGCTGATGCTTTGAGTAGAGTGACTTCTTCAGTCTCTATATTGATTATAGACATACCGATAGCTTTAGAGACAGAATTCAAAAGATTTAACCTGGAAGCTGTGTCTAGTGTGTCAGCCATGCTTTCGGCCATATCTTTAAGGCCAACTATTTTGGAGAAAATAAAGGAAGTTCAAATGAATGACACCAAATGTAATAAGTACAAGATGTGCATGGATTCTACTAACAAGTCGGATTTCAACTGCTCGGTTGATGGAATTCTCAAGTTTCGAAATAGATGGTTTGTACCGGCTGATACTGAACTTAGAAAGGGAATCCTATTTGAGGCACATTCTTCTAGACTTTCTGTTCATCCCGAAAGTACGAAGATGTACAGAGATCTCAAGCAACATTATTGGTGGCCAGGTATGAAAAGAAGTGTGGCGAAGTATGTAGAGTCATGTCTGATCTGCCAGCAAGTCAAAGCTAAACATCAGAGGCCTGCTGGAACATTACAACCTTTACCAGTTCCTGAATGGAAATGGGAACAAATAACTATGGATTTTGTTATAGGATTACCTAGAATAGCTAAGGGTCACAATGCAATCTGGGTAATAGTTGATCGTTTAACCAAATCTGCTCACTTTCTGCCAATGAAGATAATTTACTCGATGGATCAACTGGCTGAGTTATATGTGCACGAAGTTGTTAGACTGCATGGAGTTCCAAGCACCATAATTTCAGACCGAGACTCCAGATTTACATCTAAGTTTTGGAAAAGTTTGCACAAGGCTATGGGAACACAGCTTAGTTTTAGCACAGCTTTTCATCCTCAAACAGATGGATAATCCGAAAGGACTATTCAAACATTGGAGGATATGCTCCGTGCATGTGTATTAGACTTTCAAGGTTCATGGAGCAAATACTTGTCCTTGGTAGAATTTTCTTATAACAACAGTTTTCAGGCAACAATAGGCATGGCACCTTACGAGGCATTATATGGACGAAAGTGCAGATCTCCGTTATATTGAGATGAAGTTGGGGAAGCACAATTGATTGGTCCTGATATTGTGCAGCAGACAGTGGAGAAGATTGTTCTTATCCGACAAAGAATCTTGACAGCTCAAAGCCGGCAAAAAAGCTACGCAGACAAGAGACGAAGAGAACTGGAATTTGAAGTAGGTGATGAAGTTTTTCTTAAGGTGTCACCTTTCAAGGGAGTTGTGAGATTTGGAAACAGAGGCAAGTTGAACCCCAGATATATTGGACCTTTCTTAATCTTGAAGAGGATTGGGAAGTCAGCTTATCAACTACAGTTACCAGCCTCTTTAGAGGGAATCCATAATGTGTTTCATGTTTCCATGCTAAGGTGTGTTAGAAACCTATCTCAAGTTATGGAACCTCAGAGTATTGAAGCTCAGCCCACTCTTACTTATGAAGAGAAACCAGTAAGAATCCTAGACTATGCTGTGAAAGTGTTGCGCAACAAAGAAGTTCCATTGGTGAAGGTCTTGTGGCATAACCGGAACATAGAGGAGACAACTTGGGAGCGTCAGCAAGACATGATGGACCAACATCCAGAATTATTCAGGTATTGAATTTTGAGGAAAAAATTCTTTTAAGGAGGGTAGATTGTAGCACCCGGTTCCGCTAAACCAAATTTAATTTATCAAATATGATGTGCATTTTATGAAAGAATTAGGAGAATTATTTATTAGGTTAGTGAGTTACTAAGCAAGGGCATTTATGTAAAGTGAGGTTTTAAAAACAAGTAATGTATTTAAGGGAAGTGTTAATACACCATAGCCACCACTATTCCCTATTTCCCTCTTTCGGTTTTCAGCTCGAGCAGTAGAGCTCTCTAGGCGATTCTCTCGCCCGATTCTCCTTCAATATAGGTGAGCGAGCTTCTGGAGTAGTTGAAACCAAGCATTTCCAAGAGAGCCAGGTAAGTGAAGTATTGTGTGTGCTTTCGAGCCTACATCACAGAATACTAGGTGTATGCATGTTTGAGTATTTCCTGTATGTCATGCATCATGTTTTTTTTTTAAGAACACGAAAATGAACTTTCATGTAATGTTATGGAAAGGCAGGTACAGATTGAAATGCATTGGCTGTTAAGGGAACTAATCCACCCCTTAACTGATAAAGAGGATTTATAACATTGGGAGAACTGATCCCACTCCCAAGGGAACTGAGGGATCAGAACAGCTGTTAAGGGAATTCATCCACCCCTTAACTGATGAAGAGGATGTATAACATTGGGAGAATTGATCCCACTCCCAAGGGAATCGAGGGAGCAGATCAGTGAATGATTGAATGTGCAACTGAGATGAGAAAGTAGAAACTGCATAAATAGGATTTAAGTTTCAGCATATCATTTCATTATCACTTCACTTATTTAGCATTAGGCTAATAGATGAGTTTTGTGATGTAGGTGAGGAAGTAACAGCAGGTGAATTCTCTGAGCTTGTTGATGGATAGGCTGGTTGGAGGAGCACATTCATGCCACGGATCTGGTACTTGATGAGGCGATTTAACTGATGTCAGTTGGTGTGAAGTTTCAGTTGACAATGTTTTAATTTAAGTATGTTGAGTTTTCATGTTAGTAGAGGTTTAATACTTTGAATACGTTGTGAGATTTTCAGATAATGATATTCTGTTGAGTTTTTTTTCTAATGTTTGTTTTTACTGGATTTGAGTGGTGCAATGATTCGAGTTATTTCTGAATGGTCTCAGTGAAATAAGTAAATTCTTTCTGTACTTAAGTTGTGTTGGCATAGCAAGAAATAGTTGAAATGTCGTTCTGTCTTCTATTGTTAGATGATGTCTATCGGAAGATGTTGAGTTATAATTATGTTGTCTATCGGAAGATGTCTTCAGTTAAGCCATCGGATGATGTAGGTTTAATTTTATCGGAAGATGTCTTCAGTTAAGCCATCGGATGATGTAGGTTTAATTCTATCGGAAGATGTCTTCAGTTAATCCATCGGATGATGTAGGTTCAATGCTATCAGAAGATGTAGATTTTTGCACTACCGGTATGAGTGGGTAATAGGTTTTGTCGCTTTGCGATCGGTAGATGTTGAATAAGTAATTTAGTCGGCTGACGTCATCGGTAGATGCAGTCCACCGAGAGATGTCTTTTGTTTCCAACTCTTCTGGTCTACGTCATCGGTAGAAGCCTGTTTCTGCTTCTTCCGTTGACTTTATCCATCGGCAAGTGCGTTTGACTTCTGCGACTTTTCAAGTATTTCACGATTTAAAACTCTATTTCTTTTTAGCCGATTATTTCTTACACTTCAAACAACGTTCATAGTTTTGTTTAACTCTATTGCTGTCCAAATGATTTCCGCTGCAAGTTTTTAAATGTTTTGAGATTTTAGCTTATGTCAAATGCTGAATGTTGAGCAAAGTTAAAAAAAAAAATATAATAATAATAATATTAATACAGTTGGGATTTCTTAGTCATGTACGTGCTTCTGTGTAACGAACCGGGTTCAGATAACTTGGGGCGTTACAGTTTGAGATAAAGTACCATCCAGGAAAGGCGAATAAGGTCGCTGATGCTTTAAGCCGAATGCCTACTGCGAGTCAGGCTTCACTTGCAGCGATGTCGGTTACATTACGGTCTGAGATTGAGAGGTTCGATGCGGAGATAGTGGCAGAGTTGTCCAGTATGCTCACTAATATTTCTCTCAGGCCGACTATTCTAGATAAAATACATGAAGCTCAGCAGAAAGATATGGAGTGTGAAGAGTTTTGGTGTGGCTTAACATCCGAGGATTCGTCAGATTTCCATTTATCAGAGAATGGTATTCTAAAATTCAGGCATATGTGGTACGTGCCTAACGATGAGGAGCTAAAGAAGGAGATATTGGCTGAGGCGCATTCTTCAGCTTATTCTGTGCACCTGGGAAGTACCAAAATGTACCGGGACTTGAAGCAACACTTCTGGTGGCCAAACATAAAGAGAGAGGTCGCCAAATATGTCGAAACCTGTTTAGTTTGTCAACAGGTGAAAGCAGAACACCAGAGGCAGGCCGGAACGTTACAGCCACTGCCTATTCCAGAGTGGAAATGGGAGCAGATCTCCATGGATTTTATTGTGGGGCTCCCGAGGACGACGAATGGTCATGATGGCATCTGGGTGATCGTGAACCGATTGACAAAGTCAGCTCACTTCTTATCTGTGAAAATGACATCTTCTATGGATCAGCTCGTCGAGCTTTATGTGCAGGATGTACGGGTTTTTGTAAATAAATAATATAATGACATTTTATTGCAATTATGTCAAATTAAGTCAGTTTTGTAAAAAGAAAGCATTATTATGATCCTAATGATTTATAAGGATTTCAAAAAAACTTTGAGAATTTTAGGAGTTTAACGCTAATTTTACGAGAATTACGTTTATCGTAATATAAAAGATACCTTGGTAACGGAGTCTGAATTGTGAACGGACAGTTTTAAAAGAACCCTGGTAATGAGATGGAGTCAATGGTGAATTAAGGAAATTTGGAGAACCCAAATCGTCAGTTAATTAACGAAACGAAGGACGAAACAAATAGAAAATCAAAGGAAGGGCAAAATGGTAATTTGCAAAGCCAAAATTTTAATTTAAAAACCTACTTCTTCTTCTTCTCCACGCCTTTTTCTTCTCCCCTATGATTCTCCTCCCTCCTTCGGCGATTCAACGGCGACCACTCCTCTTCGTCAACAATTCCTCCTCCGTTCGTCCTCCGTTCTTCACGTTTTCCTCCCTAAACTCAACCCTAGGTATGAATCTATGGTTTTAAAAAGATTATTCATAGTTTTCGGAGCGTTTAACGATTAGGGTTTCGTTTAGGTTTTGTGAAAAACATAGTTTAAAGTTAGAAATTGATAGGTTTGACGTTTTATTGAGTATATTGAACGTATTAAACGTTATTGGACGAAATCTAGAGTGTATTTGGTGTTTAGGTTGAAAAACTGGAATTTTTAGGTTTGAGAATCTCCATCAATGGAGTTTAGAAATTTACGAACGTGAATTTCTCGATAAAATGCCTCATTGGGCTAAGTTAGAATTTTAGGAGAATTTACTTAGTTAAGGTTTCGTTAAATTTGAACGTTTAACGGTTGAATCCCGTGTTAATGTTAATTGTTGTGTTTTGTCTCAGACGAACAACGCTCGTGGACGGAGCTCGAAGTTCAGGGTGCATGAGGTAAGTTCTCGTGACTTACTTGGCCGAGTGGCCTACACCGTATATCGATGTCGCATCGAGGATCTCTGGAGAGTTGTTTGTTTATATGCTTTGGTAGGGTAGATAGGGTTAGTTCTTTTATAGGTTATGTTTTTATAGTCTTGATGGTATGTATGATGTTTGTTTATTTTATGCCTATAACTGTTCATGCATCACGCATTTTAAAATAGCATGAAAACGGATTTCTACACGTGTTTAAGAAAATGAAATGAATGAACGTAATGAATCGATGTAATCTGTATCTGGTTATGCGAGATGGGGCTAAGGCACAGCTGTTACGGGTGCGAGTGTGTCCCCCCCCCCTAGGTGAAGAGGGCAATCCGACCGCGGGATGTGTACTCTCCATCTAATAGGCTGAGACCTCGGTGACATTCTGTCTGCGACGTAATGATAAGAAAATGTTGCATGATTTCTGAAACTCATACGCACAGCATGCATTTACATTTACCAAACTTAATGAGCCTTTAGCTCATAGTGTGTCTGTATGGTGTAGGTGATTACGAGACAGGTGAGGACGATGTTCCTCCTCCCGAAGCCTGAGTTCAGTTGACGAAGAATGATCGCAGGGGTGTACTGGCGCAGTCGAGGCGTTCATGACCCGTGGGGACGTATGTAGGTATTTTGGGCTATTTTGGATAGAAACTTGTACAGATAGATCATTATAGGATGTTTGGGTCTGGATTAGTTGATAGGTTTATATTTTAAAGTTTTTAAACATTTTGGAAAACTTGATTTGTAAATGTTCGGTATTAGGGAAATGTTCGGTTTTTAAACATATCCACGCGGTTTGTTTTTATGAAAATAGGCTATGTTTTTAAACGTGCTTTGAGTCGTTGTTTGGATGAAATTTTAAGTGAATTTATGTTGTAAGGTATTGTTGAGATGTAGGTAAAATTTTGTTGAAGGAATTGTGAAGTGTATTTGTATGCAGGAGAAGAAAGAAGGGGGGAAGGAGGGGCGCCTGTCCTCTGGAAATTCCAGAGTGTGTGGCGATCGATCGCCTGGTTTCGGGCGATCGATCGCCCCTCTGACATGCCTCGGAGGCCCGTCACAAGATCACAAAATCGGGCACATAATTTAATCACCCAATGTTCTAATGAATGGTCTCTTTTTGCAGGTTTTGATTCAATCATGGACTTCACGTGGGAGCCAACGTCTGAAGATGAGGAGAAACCGTGTCACGTCATTCATTGGAGTATTCCTACGGAGCTTGCTGACTGCCCTATGGAAATTTGTCTTCCCGGGCCTTAATTTGTAATTTTTATTTTTTTAAACTTATTTGGCATACATTCGCCTTTTTGTATGGATTATTATAATTGCATCATGCATTAGATTGTATGGTTAGGGTTAGATGTATGTTGGTGGATTATGGGTTGAAGAAATTCAACAAAATTAATCAATGAAAAGACCTACAACCAATGGAGCCAAAGGAAGCCATGGCCTAAAGAAGAGCCCAACTTTAAGGTATGAATTTTGCAGGTACAATTGGTAGTGGCCACAAGGATGGATGACATGGCAATTTAGCATCATTGATCAAGCAAAACAAGGAAAGCACCTCAACCCTTGGATGAAGCACATGGATTGCAATCTTGTCCCTTCATCTTGATCTTCATCAACGGCTCCAATCCTTTCTTCCATTGCCAAACCCTAATCATCCACTCTAGGTTTCTCTATTTAAGCATAGCATTGGTATGTGTAAAAATACTTTTGGCTATCAATATACTGCTATTTTCCCAAAATATCTTTGGGTTTCCTTGGGTATTTTTCCTTGGTTCCTTGAACCAAGAGGAGTTAGCCTCCATTGCTAGCCTAGCTAGGGTTGCTAGGTTAGCTCTTATACTTTCCCTCATCTTCTCCATTGGGAGTTGAAACGAGGAAGAAAATCCCGGCCTACGGTGGTCGTTTTCCTCACGGGAAACGTGTATCCGGGAGCTTAAACCGTAAGCTCTCTCCTCGGATCCACCAAGGGTATTTCTTTACTTTTATTGTCTTCACTTTGCACGCAAATCACCCTTTACATTTCGGCTCCACCATAGCACCCACTTTCACCTTTATTTATTTATTTATTTATTTTTTGTCATTTCCTTATTTCTTGTGCTTTACATTTCCTCTTTAGTTCTAACTTCTAACTTCATCTCTTTCTCTTTATTTTCTTGGATTTTCTCATTCTCTCCATCTCTTGATAATTCGACCACATTAATATTAGTAGCTTCCTTGTTTATTTATTGTACTTAGTTTAGTATTTTCTTTCATTAATCATATATTGCACACTAGCACACAACCGAGCTCAAACCTAACATTTTTGTGGGTTGTACACGGGCCCCTTTTCTAAGGGACCCCGTGTCACCCTCCCTCTGGTCACGCCCCTGTTGAGCAACAAGTAATCGCCGCTGCCGATTGCTAGGCAATTATGCGATCGCCGAAGGGAGATCGATCGCCCAAAACAGGCAATCGATCGCCCCTCGCTGGTCACCGCGATCCGTGATCGCCTGGTGAGGCTATCGCTGGCAAAACCAGCGATCGCCCCTTCATTTTATGGGCGATTGCCCATTTCTGTCCCTGTTCTATGCCGAGTGTTTCGTTAAGTTTTAATTAAGGTTTTCTTTTAATTGTTTTCAAGCTTTATTTCGTGGTTTTCAAAATAGATTCAAATGTTTTACAAATTTTGGTTTCCGCTTTAAATTCCGCTTAAATGTAATTAAAGTTATTAGGATAAAAAAAAATAATACAGAAAAATTAGGAATAGTGTAAGGGGTCGCCACAGTTATGGTATCAAAGTCTGTACCCAATCGGAAATGTGGCCAACGAGGACGTTGGGCCCCCGAGGTGGGGTGATTGTGATGAACCGAATATGCACGTATGGGTATGATGGCTGCACGAACCGGAACCTGCATGGCGGTACGTCCGCGTGGTTGAACCGGAAGGTGACAGGTCGTAAAAAGGGGGTCGTCACAATCCCACATCGCTTGGGGAAGTATGTGGAAATGAAACATATGTAAAGAGACCCTTCTAACATAGCAAGATGCGTTTTGGAGCACAATTGACAACGGATTCCGTAAGAACACCGAAGTTAAAAGTGCTTCGGCTAGAGCAATTTCAGGTTGAGTGACCGACTGGGAAGTCCTCGCCAAACAAAGCCGTGAGGGGAGGATATTGGGCTACGGCCCAATCCCCAGAGCGGACAATATCTTGCTGGGAAAAGGGGTCGTTACATGTTAAGTTCACTAAGACGTTTATGAGCACGTACGAATCGATTATCTCTGTTTAGTGGATTTAAAACTTGTTTGTTAGTTAATTTGATCTTTCCCCAATAAAATGGCCATAACTTTGGCTACAAATGTCATTTTTTGACGAGCCACCTGATAAATCGAAGCTCTTTCAGAGCTCTACAAAGCTGTCATCGATTAACATCGATGACACCCACGTTTTGACCCCAAAAAATATCGTCTAAGCCCTCAAAAATGCGTTTTAAGATTTCTGGTTTGCGATTCTAGTTAAAACTCTAGCCAAAATTTCTCCCTTTCCTAACACTTAGGATCAACTTAAACTTAATTAATCTTTTCCTTCCTAAAACTTTAGCATTCACATGAATGAAGACTAAGAGTGCAATTAACTGAGAGCTAAACCAAGATATGAATCAAGAACCGAACCGGGACAAAGACATTCCCCAACCCGAGACTCACACCCCACAAGAGGGAGAGTCTAGCATGCAAGGACAATTAGATGGTCTAAGTGGAGAAGTTAACCATATAGGCCAACAACTTAAGGATTTAACCCTTAGCATGAAACACATAATGGAAGTACTTAACACGAGAATTCCAAATGAAGCGACCCGAGAACCCCCACCTCGATTTAGACCCAAAAATCCTAGGAGACGATTTCAAGTATCATATCCCACCTCGGATGAAGAAAGACCTGAGGATCCTAGGAGAAGAAACCCGCTTTATGAGGAGGAGGAAGAATGGACCTTAGATGAAGAAGAGACTTTTCGACCAAATAGACGAAAGGATCAAGAGGACCTTAGAAATGTCAAGCTACATATACCCCCATTTGACGGGACATGCGATGGAGATACCTTTCTTGAATGGATTGATAAGGTAGAGAAAGTTTTCGACTATTATAAGTACTCCAATAAAGTAAAGATCCAGTTAGTATCCGTAGAGCTATCGGGATATGCAGCCCTCTGGTGGTCCAATATTAAGCTCCAAAGACGACGAATAGGAGATACCCCCATTACGACATAGAGAGCAATGAAGTCGCTCATGACTAAGAGGTTCATACCCATCCATTACCGTCAAGATCTATTCCTTCAAATCCAAAACCTACGACATGGAACTCGATCCGTTGAGGCTTACCTAGCCGAATTTGAAACTCTAAGGATACGAGTAGATATGGAAGAACCTGAGGAGCAAGTTATTACTAGATTCATTCGAGGCTTGAATAGAGACATAGGAGATACCATTGAAATACACCCGGCAGAGTCCTTAGATGCAATAGTTCATATGGCCATGACGATTGAGCGACAGCTAGAAGAAATCCACCTACCATCCTAAGTTTACCCCCCACATTCCACCCAAAGTCACCCGCGCCAATCAAGCCCTTTCACAAGGCTAAAGGAAAGAAGCCTTTTAACTCTAGGTTGCCACTTAAGGAGTCCAGTAGCAAAACCTTAGTCGATAAAGCCAACCCACTTAGAGTGAGAGAAATCAAGTGTTATAAATGTCAAGGTCTAGGTCATTATATGGCTCAATGTCCGAATCGACGGGTGATGATTATCAAGAAAGATACGGGAGAAGTTGAGGGTGAGGATGACCACGAGGTAGGAGTAGAGGACAAAGATGTCGAGGAGAGTGATACTGAGGACGAAGTCGTGCGTGCTCCTGAGGGACCCTTGTTGATGGTTAGGAGACGCGTCCTTGTGACTAAGAATTCAGGAGAAGATTGCCAACGTGAGAATATCTTTCATAGTAGATGTGTTATCAAGGAAAAGATATGCTCTTTAATTATAGATGGAGGAAGTTGTGCCAACGTGGCATCTGACAAGTTAGTTAAGAAGTTAGGATTAGAGACAACTATGCATCCCCACCCTTATAAGTTACGATGGCTAAATGATAGGGATGATGTTAAGGTCTCTCGACAAGTGAGAGTAGATTTTGCTATGGGAAAATATCAAGATTCTGTTTTATGTGATGTCGTGCCCATGAGTGCTAGCCACTTACTTCTTGGACGACCCTGGCAATTTGATCGAAGAGTGAACCACGATGGATATTCTAACTACTATTCCCTTAAGTTTGGTGGTAAAACAATTAAGTTAGCACCTTTGACCCCCGAGGAAATATCCAAAGACGATGCCGCTAGAAAAGAAGCAAAGAATAAAGCAAATCTTTTTATGACTAGGACGGAGATAGAGGCATCGGTGCTTCGAGGAGATCTCATGATCCTTATACTATTTCGAGATAGAGTTATCGAGCTAGGAGTAATCCCTGACCCTGTAAAGAAGTTGCTTAATCAATTCCAAGATATGTTTCCTGAGGAACTGCCCCAAGGATTACCACCTCTACGTGGTATAGAACATCAAATTGACCTCATACCTAGGGCCACACTACCTAATAGACCAGCCTATAGAATGAACCCCGAAGAAACCAAGAAACTCCAAGATCAAGTTCAAGATTTATTGGATAAAGGATACATATGAGAGTCAATGAGCCCCTGTGTAGTTCCCTCACTTTTGGTACCCAAGAAAGACGACACAATGAGGATGTGCGTTGACAGTCGAGCCGTGAATCAAATCACCGTAAAGTAGAGATACCCCATTCCTAGGCTCGAGGATATGTTGGATGAGCTCAGTGGAGCCTCAATATTTTCTAAGGTGGACCTTAAGAGCAGTTACCACCAAATTAGAATGAAAGAAGGTGACGAGTGGAAGACGGCATTTAAGACTAAGTACGGGCTTTTTGAGTGGATGGTGATGCCCTTCGGGTTATCTAACGCACCCAGTACCTTCATGAGACTTATGCACCACGTGCTGAAAGATTTCCTAGGAAAATTTATTGTTGTCTATTTTGACGATATTTTGGTGTACAGTCTAGACCTTCCACAACACCTCAACCATCTTAGTGTACTTTTCCAAACCCTACGAAAAGCTCAATTATTTGGGAATTTTCACGCAAGATAAAGTTTATTTCCTAGGGTTTGTCATTTCTAAAGATGGCATGGAAGCCAATGTTGACAAGATCAAGGCAATTAAGGATTGGCCTACCCCCAACTCTTTAACCGAAGTACGTAGCTTCCATGGTCTGGCTTCTTTTTATAGAGGTTCATAAAAGACTTTAGTTCAATAGTCTCACCACTCACTGATTGCATTAATAAGGGAAAAGAGTTTACTTGGACCCCAGCTTGCTAAAAGAGCTTTGAGCTAATCAAGGACAAGCTATGTCACTCGCTAGTGTTAGCACTCTCCGATTTTAACAAGGTATTTGAAATTAAGAGTGATGCTTCCAGAGTTGGCATTGGAGCTGTGCTCATGCAAGAGGGAAAACCCATTGCATACTTTAGTGAGAAACTGAAAGGAACCATGCTAAACTACTCCACGTACGATAAGAAATTTTATGCCGTTATCAGAGCATTGGAGCATTGGCAGCACTACCTTTTATCAAAAGAATTTGTTATCAATACTGATCATCAATCTTTACGACACATTAAGAGTCAACATAAGTTGAACAAGAGGCATGCTAAATGGGTAGAATTTTTGGAGAGGTTCCTGTATATTTTGAAGTATGTGAAAGGAGAAAATAATGTAGTCGCCGATGCACTTTCGAGGAAACGCATTCTCCTTACCGAGCTAGGGACTCGATTCTTTGGATTTGAATGGATCAAACATAATTACAAATCTGACCCTTACTTTGGATCTTATTACACCAAGTGCGAGAAAAAGGCTGAAGGAGAATATCGACTTATGGACGACTATTTACTAAGGGCGGGAAAATTATGTATACCGCAAGGAAGCATGAGGCAAAGTCTTGTAAAAGAAGCCCATTGTGGAGGATTAGCGAGTCATTTCGGGGAGAAGAAGACCCTCGATATGCTTAAGGAACACTTGTTTTGGCCACACATGAAAAGAGACGTGCACTGCATGGTGGAGACATGCGTCGTGTGCAAGAAAGCCAAGAGTTTAAGGTTCTACCACAAGGCTTGTATATTCCCTTACCCATTCCTTCGCACCCTTAGACTGAAGTTAGTATGGACTTCATTTTGGGATTGTCACGAACTGCTCGTAATAAGGATTCGATCATGGTGGTTGTGGATCGTTTCTTTAAGATGGCACATTTCATTCCTTGTGCAAAAACGGATAACTCCTTTTCTATAGCTGACCTATTTTTCAAAGAAATCGTTCACCTACATGGTATACCGCATTCCATAGTGTCGGACCGGGACACTAAATTTTTGAGCTCCTTCTGAACCACTTTGTGGAAGAAGATGGGGACGAAGCTGTGTTTTAGCACATCTTTCCACCCCCAAACTGATGGGCAGATGGAAGTTGTTAACAGGACCTTAGACTCCCTCTTACGCAGTATTGTAGGTAAGAAACTATCCAGTTGGGATGTAGTCCTTCCCGGATTGGAATTTTCCTACAATCGCACCCTTCATTCCACTACTGAGCAAACGCCCTTTGAGGTTGCCTATGGGTTTAACCCATGTACACCGTTGGACCTTGTTCCGTTACCCATTAATGAACTGGCCAACCCATCAGGAGCAAACAAGGCCGAACAAATTAAGAAATTACATGAGAACGTGCGTCAAGCCATCAAGAAGAGAAATGCGAGCGTGGCCAAACGAGTAAACAAAGGCCGAAAAGAGGTTATTTTCAATGAAGGAAACTTGGTTTGGTTGCACCTACGAAAAGATAGATTCCCCGACAAAAGAAAATCTAAGCTTCTTCCTCGTGCGGATGGACCCTTCAAGGTGTTGCAGCGGATCAATAACAACGCTTATAAGATTGAACTGTCTAGAGATTACGGAGTATCGGCAACGTTCAATGTCATGGACCTATCACCCTATATAAGCGATGACGAAAACTCTGAGAGACCTGACTTAAAGGATTTGAGGTCAAATCCTCGATCACCTGGGGAGGATGATGTGCCCCGTAGGCCCATTACACGATACCAGACCCGAGTCCACAATTTTACTAACACACTTGTCTCTTTTGCAGGTCATGGTTCGTGTGAAGACTTGGAGGACACCGTGGACGACTTGAAGTGGGAGATTAAAGCTGGGGACGTTGACCAACCAAAGTATCTTCTCATGTGGAAAGACTAAAGAGGCACCTTCATGCTCACATGGGAATTTGTCTTCCCGAGCTTTGATATTTGTTGCTTTTTTGAAATTTCGAACTTATTGGCAAACATTGGCCTTCTTGTTTAAACTTTATTAAATGCATGTTATGATTAGATGGATGTTAGGATTAGATAAATGATAGGATTAGTTGGCGGCTTGGTTTGGCCTATTGAAGTTGAAGACATGGCTCAAGCCCACATGATGACCCATCATTCCCCTTCCAAGCTCAAGCCCAAGCCCAAGCCCACCATTAGGTCTATATATTCATGGCATTGGTGTTTGTAACTTTTTTTGGTTGATTTATGAGCACCCACGGATTTCTCTATCAATAGAAGAAGAAGCTTGGAGCAAAGAGCTTCCAAGGTAAGCTCGGTTGACAACAACCAAAGGGTTGCGCCCCCGAACCATTCTTCTAGCTTGGTAGCTAGTTGGAGTGGATTTTGCCACCTCCTTCTCCACTCTTTTGGAGCGGAAAACAGCAAGGAGTGGCCATAACCGATTCCTTGAATCGAGTTATCTTCCTTGGAAGAAACTCTTGCCAGAAGCTCCATTGAAGCACTCACCGGCCGATTCTCGGAAAACAGTCCATAAATCTTTCATCTTAACGAATCTGGACCACAATTTTCACCAGCACACACCTCACTCACTTCATGAGATTCATCTAAAATTTCATTAAATTTCGAGCACGTTTGATAATTTTTTACATTTTTCATTCTCGGATTTGTGTCACCCGGAGCTAACGGTCTTCTTAAAGTTCTTGAGTCCTATATGCAGGTCGGAGCTCATCAACTGGTGTCTCGTGGCGCATGGTTGTTGTTCCCATTGTCTTCCATCATGCGTTCCATCATGCGTGACTGAACTCCGACTAGCTCGGTTAGACGATCGAGGGCGTCACCTCTGTCGTTTGCATCTCCTTGATTCCCTCTCACCATTTCTAGAAAACCCTATAAACAGAATAACTAAATTTATCAAATAGAAACTTTTACGTGAACTTAAACACTTACAGTTGGTGGAGCGATCTCACGTGGCGGGTTGCACAACCAGATATTTCTCCAGAATCACTTTTAAAACCTAGCGGCTCTGATACCATTTTGTAACTATCCCAAAACCACCTAGGGCCGCCACGACACTCAACCTAACGTTGAGTTTGACTTTCACATTTTGGACGGGAAATTTTTTCGACTTTCTAAAACTCTGGAACATTTTAGTATGGCAAGACATAAAATTGAAGGCACTATTTCGGATGACATAAAATGGAAGACTTCACGTTCTGGAAAAACATAAGTCAGAAGATATAAAATTGGAAGACATATTTAGAATCTAGATGACAGTTATAAATGGCAGAAGAGAACAGGAAGACAGAATGCAGGAAAAACCTTCTCTGGAAATTTAGACTGGAAAACATGCAGTGGAAGACTTACTGTAGATGAAAGAAGCCGTGGACATTCAAAAAGAAAGGCAATATCTGTAAACAAACAGAAGCCGTGGACGTTTAAAAACAAAGACAGAATCTGTGGACAAACAGAAGCCGTGGACGTTTAAAATAAAAGACAGAACAGTGACAGTGGACGTTTAAAATAAAAGACAGAATTCGTGGGCAACAGAAGCTCGTGGACATTTACAATAAAAGAAAAAAACATTGGACACAAGAGTCCGTGGACGTTTAAAATCGAAGGCAAAAACAGTGGACACAAAAGTCCGTGGATGTTTGAAATCAAAGGCAAAAACAGTGGACACAGAAGTCCGTGGACGTTTAAAATCCAAGGCTTAAACAGTGGATATAGAAGTCCGTGGACGTTTCAAATCAAAGGCAAAAACAGTGGATACAGAAGTCCGTGGACGTTTAAAAATAACAGGCAGACTCTCGGACACAGAAGTCTGTGGACGTTTAAAAATAAAAGACAGAACAGTGACTGTAACGACCCCTTATCCCAGCAAGATATTGTCCGCTCTGGGGATTGAGACGTAGCCCAATATCCCCCCCTCACGGCTTTGTTTGGCGAGAACTTCCCAGTCGGTCACCCAACCTGGAATTGCTCTCGCCGAAGCACTTTTAACTTCGGAGTTCTTATGGGATCCGTTGCCAATTGTGCTCCAAAACGCGTCTTCCTATCTTGGGAGGGATCTCTTACATATGTTTCATTTCCATGTACTTCTTCAAGCGATGTGGGATTGTGACAACCCCCTCTTTACCACCAGGAATTCGCCTATACTCGAGTCTGGGATTCGCCTACACTCGGCTTAGGTCTCGAGGTTTGCCCCGCAACCCGAGGTTTGCCCCGTAGTCGTACACATACGTTCACATTTGGGTCATCACAATCACCCCCTCTCAGGGGCTCAACGTCCTCGTTGGCCACATTTTTGGTTGAGTATAGGTTCTGATACCATTTGTAACGACCCCATTTCCCAACAAGATATTGTCCGCTCTGGGGATTGGGCCGTAACTCAATATCCTCCCCTCACGGCTTTGTTTGGCGAGGACTTCCCAGTCGGTCACCCAACTTGGAATTGCTCTCGCCGAAGCACTTTTAACTTTGGAGTTCTTATGGGATCCGTTGCCAATTGTGCTCCAAAACGCGTCTTGCTAACTTGGGAGGGATCTCTTACATATGTTTCATTTCCATGTACTTCCCCAAGCGATGTAGGATTGTGACAACCCCCTCTTTACGACCCAGGATTCGCCTACACTCGGCTTAGGTCCCGAGGTTTGCCCCGCAACCCGAGGTTTGCCCCACAGTCGTACACATACGTTCACATTCGGGTCATCACAGTGACCGTGGACATTTAAAATTTAAAAGCAGTATGGACGATAGAATTTTAAAGGCAGAATGGACGATTGAGTCCGAAGGCAAAATAGACGACATTATCGTCCACAACTTTGGACGACTAACACTTAGTCAATTACTTGAAAACTCGAAAGACAGAAACTGAAAGGCAGAATGGACGATAAAGACAGAAGGCATTTACAGAAGGCGCGGACGACTATTTTACGGAGGGAAAACTTGAAGACTTGAAGACATAACATTATACTCCGCCTATCGATCGGCTATCCCAGATGATCGATTGGCTACCTCTCTGTTTGACAACTTACATGTTTTGACACAAAAGCATCAAAATTCCAGAAACCCGATTCAAAACATAGTTTTAAAACATGCTTGGCAACATGACAGATTTTAAGAATTTAAACTGCATGGATAGCTCTAAAACTTGAGGCAATTCATTCACAACCTAAAAGGAAAATATTCCAAACAATTCCATAATACTTCAGAACATAAATACGACTGTCAAATACATAGGTTTTAAATACATCAACAAAACTAAGTCTATACATCGTTTTAAAATTTCAAGAACTGTACAGGACTTGACATAACCTTCAAAATTACATCCCACAGGTATAACATTTGTCTGACTACAGCAACCACCCCATGAGCTCACCCAGCCAACAGTACCTACTCATCGGCCTGAGGCACAAGGTCTTCATCCGTGGGATCCGTACCTACACCAAGGAGTTCAACTATGAGCCTAGAGCTCAGTAAGAACATACAATGCAGTTATGCATATGTTGTGCATGAACATTTTGAAATACATGAACATTACATTACATTATGTTTCACTAGACAGGAAGGTATAAGTGGGAAGAAGAGCTGGCGCAACAGGAGTACACGACAGGTACTTAACAGGGATAACAGGGATAACAGGATGTTAGTCATCGTCTACACTTAACCATACAATACATTCACATTTTTAACTTTCATAACTTCAAATCTGGTGCTGAAAACATTTGAATGACTTTCAGAGAAAACGTGTATGCATGAACATTTACAGTGCTTAACATCACATAAACACGTGATAGGATATTGAAGCAGAACATAAAGCAAAAACACACTTAACCTAAAACATAATCTACGGTTTAACTACCCAACAGCAATCCCGACATCATAAAACCTAGTACCTCCGTATTGTAGAGCCGAACCTATACATATGAACCTACCTGTTGCTGTAGAGTTGAAAGCTTCGCACGTAAGTCCTTGGCAATCCACGGATCTTAGGCAGAGAAACTGAGGAGTTCAGAGGAGCTTCGCTGGTCGTTTGTCGTCTGGAAGAGAGAGAATGCAGAGAAGAGAATGGAAAGAACAGAGAAGAGAAGTGAAGAGGGTTTCACGTAGGAGGAAGAGTATATCTTGTTCAACAAGCTGAACACATGGCAGTCATTCATTGGCTTCCTCCCACCTACCTTAATTCCTACCTAAACTACCCCTCCATTGGTTTTCTAACTAAATGAATGTTTTGGTTACACTTTTGTTTAGTTTTCCACTAAACATCCCAACAAATTTCACCAAAACATACATTATATTAATATAAACCTAATCCCATTCGATAATTCGAGGGATAATTTCCCGGCCAAAAATGTCGGGTGTTACAAGAAGCCTCCTAAGCTTTGATACCACCTAACACGGTCTAAACCTAGAAAGAACCCATGTTAAACCCACAAAATAATGAAGAATGTGCGTGGGTGAGTAAGTGAGTGAGAATCGAACACAAGATGGAAGAAGGAGATGAAAACCCAAAGCAGACCCAAGAGCTATCTTATGTTATGTTCACAGATATATGCTTTCTCGTAGGAAAACAACCACTATCGGGCATTGGTTCGGCCCCCTCGTAGATCAAACTTCCAAGGAAGAATGATGAGGAATGACAATACGAGCTTACTCTAGCAACCTTGAGCTAGTAAGCAAGGGAGACCTACTCCTTTCATGGATGGGAAAATTTGTGGCTTACCTCCCTTGAATGTAACAATGTCTCTTTCTTTTGAAGAGAAAGGTGACTCCTGTATTGAGAAATTAACAAAAGATTTTTCAATGCAACTAAGTGATGCCTATAAATAAACCCTGATGGTGACTAGCTAGTGTTTGGAAGGCTTCCTTCTTGCGTCTAGCTTGATGAGCCGAAGCCTCCTTGGTTGCTCCTTGATGCGCCTAAGTTGACGGCCGAGACTTGGTCATGGGCCGAGACTTCTTTGTCTTCAACCGAAAGCCAACTATCATGCATGCATGCATCTAACCCTAACCAACAATTTAATGCATCATGTGAATAAGACTTATAGATATACCTTACTCTCAAAAAAAGGGCTAAGTGTTTGCCAAAGAAAGTGAAAATACAAAAAAAAAATGTTCAAAAATAAAAAAAAAATGCATAAAGTAAATGGTTACACGTTTAGGATGCCAGGAAGATAAATTCTCGTCTGATGATGCTCTAAATCCATCCGTGTATCTCATGCTAGCATGTGCAGAGGCTGCTCCACATCCAATGGCCTAATCTCCCAAGTGGGTACATCCAAAAGATCAAAATATGTAAAAGGAACAAAGTCATTAGTAAAGTGATTAAATAAAGTAAATGACTTTGTCTGTGAGCGTGTGATAGGCCTCCTAGGCATGTCATTCTCACAGCACTAGAATTGTTGTAACACCCAGAAATTTTATCGTATAATGCAATACATGGACGTCATATTGGTATTTAATTTCCATAATTCCTATGAAAGAAAAAAATAATTATGGGGTTTAAATTGATGTTGTAGCACCCAGAATTTACGTTAATACGATTTTTGGATTTTCGTGTCTGTGAACGGCGGAGTTTTAGTCAGAATCAAGAGCGGAAAATTTATACTGTTAACTAAGACATTATTTTGTGGCTAATGGAAAAGAGAAATTTATAAGATTTTGACCGGAAACGGACTGATTGACTGTTTAACTAACAGATTAAAGGTCCCCTCCCTGTTTCTTCTTCCTCCCCACGCGAAACCTTTCCCTCTCACGTTCTGCATCTCGCTTCCTCATGCCGGCGATCAACGCAACACCATTCTTCTGTTTTCTCCTCCATTTCAACAGTTTAAGGTAGGTTTAAGTAGTTTGTTGTTTAGTTTTGGTTTAGGGTTAGA
Organism: Begonia masoniana; assembly: GCA_022432975.1. Lineage (NCBI taxonomy): Eukaryota > Viridiplantae > Streptophyta > Magnoliopsida > Cucurbitales > Begoniaceae > Begonia > Begonia masoniana. The sequence goes on from CM039506.1 coordinate 42,961,329, forward strand.
GTTTGATGAGAAATTGGTGGATAGAGATTTAGGGTTATTCTTGGTGTAACACCCCAAGTTATATAAACCCGGTTTGTTACACATACTACTGAACCGAACTATTACTTTTGAGAAAAATTTAAAATTTCATTCACTGGTCAAGATTTTGACTCTTAAAACGTTAAAACTTGCAGCGGAAAATCATCATATGAAAACAATCTTTATTAAAAATTAAAATATTCAAGATAGTTGGTTGAAAGAGAAAGAGAAAACTGATCACGTTGTCCGGTCACTAAACGACAAAAGAAAGTCTTCTAATCACAAAAAAAACGGAGCACATCATCCGGTCACTAAACGACAAATTACTTCCTACATCTACCGATCACTAAACGACAACACTTCTACTACATCTTCCGATAGGCCTTATACACGACACCCACCGATCACTAAACGACAACACTTCTACTACATCTTCCGATAGGTCTAATACACGACATCCACCGATAGCTTTTACTAAGGCATCATCCAATGGCTTTTCTTGAAGACATCATCCGATGGCTTTTCCTGAAGACATCATCCGACGGCTTTCACTGAAGACATCATCCGATGGCTTTTACTAAAGACATCATCCGATGGCTTTTACTGAAGACATCATCCGGTGACTTTTACTGAAGACATCATCCGGTGACGTCAGCCGGACGATTTACCCATCTACGTCTACCGGTAGACAACGTCTTCTGACAGACAACAGAAACAACAACTCAGCATAACAGCAAATTTCACTCTAAACACAGAGAAACTCCGACTACCAAGGAACCTGAGCATTTTACAAAAAATCATGCAAAAGTATTTAAATCCGTGTATTACTCTAAAATTTGGTAAAGACCACTTTAAAAGAACTAACAAAGTATCATTATTAGAAAAAGACTCAGATTGTATCCAAAACATCCAAAACTACTATTGTCACTAAAACTTCCAATATATTTAAATTGTATCATGGCTCACTAAACCTTTTCATCTACTGACGCCAGTTAAACCGCCTCATCAGAATCACCAATCTGTGGCATTGAAGTACACCCCAAACGCCTAATCCTCGACATGTTCAGAGAACACACCTTATGTTGCTTCTTCACCTACATCACAAAACTCATCTATTAGCCTAATGCTAAGTAAGTAAAGCAATAATGAAATGGAATGCTGAAACATAAATTCCTAAACATGCAGTTTCTACTTTCTCATCTCAGTTGCATATGCATTCGTTTCTGATCTGATCCCCCTGTGAAATTGGGAGTTGGATCACTTCTCCAAAAGTCATACATCCTCTCTCTTGATTAAGGGGCGGATTAATTCCCTTAACAACTGTTACAGTCTGTTCATTCCTTACCATGCCATTTCATGTAAATTCATTTTCACATGATTTTCAAAATATGATGCATGACATACAAACACATTCAAGCATGCACAATCCTACTGTTTTGTGATGTAGGCCCGAAGGCACAAGCATACTCTACTTACCTGGTCTCCGGAAAATCGCTCGGCTGTAAGTTACCTTAGAAGCTCACACACCTAGAGTCACAACAGAGCATCAATCAAACTCTTACTCAGCTCCACAAGAAATCAACCAGATATTTAAGAAAACTAGTTTGAAACCCTGCTACTCGTGCATTCCCATTTATCACCAATAACCCGAACCTACTCTCACTCGCAGCATCCTAGAAATCCTCACATTACACTTCCTCGGTCATCTAACTACTAAGACTTAAGAAAATGAGAAAAACGTACCTAGGTTGAAGGAAAATCGGGTGAGAGAATCGCCTTGAGGGTTCTGCTGCAGAGCTGAAGGCTGAAAGAGAAATGGTAAGCTGGATAATGGCGACTTTAGTGTATTAATCACAAAGCCTCTTTCCTTAAATAGGTTATCCATTATAGCTCTCAATTTACCACTATGCCCTTACTTAGTCACTCATTAACCTAATTAATATTTCCCTCAATTTTCTCGACAACATGCTTACTATTAAATAACGGAATAGAAATTGGTTTAATAGAACCGGGTGTTACAATCTATCCTCCTTAAAAGAATTTTGTCCCCAAAATTCAGTACCTGAACAGTTCTGGATGTTGGTCCATCATGTCCTGCTGGCGCTCCCAAGTTGTCTCCTCCACATTCTGGTTGTGCCATAAGACCTTTACTAATGGAACTTCTTTGTTGCGCAGCACTTTCACTGCATAGTCTAGGATTTTCACTGGTTTCTCCTCATAGGTAAGGGTAGGATGAATTTCAATGTTCTGCTGTTCCACAATTTGATATGGATCCCTTATGCACTTCTTCAACATAGTAACATGGAACACACTGTGTATCCCCTCCATAGAAGCCGGTAGCTGCAACTAATAGGCTGCTCTCCCAACTCTCTTCAGAATAGTGAATGGTCCAATAAATCTGGGGTTCAACTTGGCTCTCTTCCCGAATCTCACAACTCCTTGAAATGGTGATACCCTGAGGAAAACTTCATCGCCTACATCAAACTCTAATTCTCTGTGTCTTCTGTCGGCATAGCTTTTTTGTCGACTTTGAGCTGTTAAGATCCTCTGGCGGATGAGGGCAACCTTCTCAACAGTTTGTTGCACAATATCAGGACCAAACAACTGTGCTTCACCAACTTCATCCCAGTACAAAGGAGATTTGCATTTACGTCCATACAATGCCTCATAAGGTGTCATACCTATAGTTGCCTGAAAACTATTATTATAGGAAAACTCCACCAATGATAAGTATTTACTCCATGATCCTTGAAAATCTAAAACACATGCATGGAGCATATCTTCTAAGGTCTGAATAGTTCTCTCAGATTGTCCATCTGTTTGAGGGTGAAAGGCTGTGCTAAAGTTGAGCTGTGTTCCTATAGCCTTGTGCAAACTTTTCCAAAACTTAGATGTGAATCGAGAATCTCGGTCTGAAACTGTGGTACCTGGAACTCCATGTAACCTAACAATCCCTTGCACATACAAATCAGCAAGCTGATCCATCGAGTATGTCATCCTCATTGGCAGAAAGTGGGCAGATTTAGTTAATCGATCAACTATCACCCAAATTGCATCATGTCCCTTTGCTGTTCTAGGCAATCCCACAACAAAGTCTATCGTTATTTGTTCCCATTTCCATTCAGGAACTGGTAAAAGTTGTAATGTTCCTGAGGGTCTCTGATGCTCAGCTTTAATCTGCTGACAACACAAACATGACCCTACATACTCTGCCACACTCATTTTCATACTTGGCCACCAATAATGCTGTTTAAGATCCTTGTACATCTTTGTACTCCCAGGGTGAACAGAGAATCTAGAAGAATGTGCTTCAGAAAGAATTTCATCTCGAAGTTCTTTTATGGTAGGAATAAACCATCTATTTCTAAACTTAAGGATTCCATCAGCAGAATAGTTAAAATCTGATTTGTCCGTAGAATCCATGCTTAACTTGTACTTGTTGCACTCTACATCATTTATCTGGGCTTCCTTTATTCTTTCAAGAATGGTAGGTCTTAAGGATATTGCAGTAAGCATGGCTGACACACTATGCACTGCTTCTAGATTAAAGCTTTGGAATTTAGACTCTAAGGCTAATGGTACATCAAGTATCAACGCTGAGGCTGAAGTTGTCACTCTACTCAAGGCATCTGCCACAACATTTGCTTTGCCGGGATGGTATGTAATTTCAAAATCATAATCCTTTACAAATTCCAACCATCAACGTTGCCTCATGTTTAATTCCTTCTGTGTGAAGATATATTTCAGACTTTTATGGTCCGAGAATATATCATAAGTTTGTCCATACAGGTAGTGCCTCCAAATCTTAAGTGCGAATACTAGTGCAGCTAATTCCAAGTCATGTGTAGGGTAATTCTTCTTATGTGTTTTCAAATGCCTAGAGGCATAAGCTATTACCTTTCCCTCTTGCATCAAGACATAGCCAAGTCCAATCTTGGATGCATCACAGTAAATGCTAAATTTACCATCATCAACAGGAAGAGTCAAAATTGGAGCTTTGGTCAGTTTCTGTTTCAAGGTCTGAAAACTATGCTCACAATCCTCAGTCCACACATACTTCATATTTTTCCTAGTTAACCGAGTGAGGGGTGTTGCAATCTTTGAGAATCCTTCAATAAACTTCCTGTAATATCCTGCAAGTCCAAGGAAACTCCGAATATCTGCAGCATTCTTCTGTTGGGGCCACTCCTTGACTGCTTGAACCTTGGCTGGGTCGACAGATATTCCATCACCAGAGATCACATGACCAAGGAAGTGAACTCTGTCCAGCCAAAACTCACATTTGGAAAACTTGGCATAGAGTTGGTGCTGCCTTAGCACCCCTAATACTAAGTTCGAATGTTCTGCATGTTCTTCACTAGAACGTGAATAGATTAAAATATCATCTATAAACACAATAACAAACTTGTCTAAATACTCGTGAAACACTCTATGCATAAGATCCATGAAGGCTGCCGGTGCATTTGTCAATCCAAAGGACATAACCAAATACTCATAATGTCCATACCTTGTGCGAAAGGCAGTCTTTAGAATATCTTCGGTTTTGACTTTTAGTTGGTAGTAACTTGACCTCAAATCAATCTTAGAGAAAACTCGTGTACCACGGAGTTGGTCAAATAGGTCATCAATCCTCGGTAATGGATACTTGTTCTTGACAGTTAACTGATTCAATTCCCTATAATCAATGCACATACGCATCGATCCATCTTTCTTTTTGACAAAAAGAAAAGGTGCACCCCACGGTGAAAAGCTAGGGCGTATGAACCCTTTCTCCAACAGATCCTCTAACTGCTTCTTTAATTCTTTAAGTTCTGTTGGTGCTAATCTATATGGATTTTTAGACACAGGCTCAGCGCCGGGATAAACATCTACAACGAATTCAATTTCCCTATCTGGCGGCAAACCAGGAAGGTCATCTAAGAATACTTCTGGGAAATCTTGGACAACTAAGACATTCTGAGGACTTGCTTTTCCTACAAGTTGTGTGTCTAAAACGCTAGCTAAGAAGCACAGGTACTCTCCATATGAGGAAGGTCTAGCATTAATAGAAGTCATCACAGACATTTCCTTACTCTTCCTTGAAGTTTGAAAGGTATGTCTCAAACTACCAGGAGGTTGGAAACTAACTATTCCTGTCCTACAATCAATTGTGGCGTGGTGCTTAAACAACCAGTCGATTCCTAGAATTACATCAAATCCCGTTATATCCATAATAATGAGATCAGCAGGTAGATTTACGTTCTCTACTAACACATGACTGTCAAGTATCACTTGGTTGGAGTGCATGCGTTCACCAGAGGGTAATGCAACATTAAACACATGCATGGAAGGGGTAAACTGTACATCTAATTTAACAGCAAAAGCAGATGCTATAAATGAATGAGTTGCACCAGAATCTAATAAGGTAAAAGCAGGCACTGAGTTAATCAATATAGTACCTGACACAACAGCGGGTTGTTCCCCACCCGACTCCATCATGGAGAATATCCTCGGTTTAACCATATCTGGGCCACTCATAGGAGCTGGGCAGTCTCTGCTAATATGGCCGACCTTGTTACAATTGTAGCATCTAGTGATTCTAGGCTTCGGGCATTCTTTAATCGTGTGTCCAACCTCCTCACAGTTAAAACACTTTCCAAAGCCCAATCTACACTCGCCCGGGTGGTACTTCAAGCACTTAGGACACTGGGGGAATTTCCAGACATTCTGTACCTTCCCTCCTGTTCCTTGGCTACCATGGCCTTCACTAGGCCTCTTCATTCCCCTTTGTTGGTGTGGCTGGACCAACTTTTGTGGGACCTCTTTTGGTCTAGCACACTTCCTTTCAACTTCTTCCACTTCCAGAGCAGTAGACACAACTTCACTAAATGATAGCCCTTTAATACCACAAAATTTAACTCCTCGGTAAATTTCCGGCTTCAGCCCATGCACAAATTTGAACACCTTATCCTCGTCCCTGTGAGCAAAATGTCCAGCAAACCTGGACAGGGACTCGAACTGCCTATTGTACTCGGCCACAGACCCTGTCTGCTTCAAGTTCAGAAATTCCAACTTCTTTGCAGTTTGGACAGTACTGTTGAAATACTTCTCGTAGAAAATGTCCTTGAATTGTGACCAAGGCATCGCCAAAACATCGGTGGTGGTCTCTATTGTTTCCCACCAGAGTTGAGCATCACCAGCCAAATGAAACGTTGCCAACGTGATCTTGTCTCCTTCCCCAACGTTGGCGCACCTAAACATACTCTCAATCTTTCTAAGCCACCCTTATCAGATGACTGTTCATCAAACGTAGGTGGTCGTAGCCTCCTGAATCTATCTCCAGAATGTTCATTGCTAGAACTCGAGTTGGCACTTCCTTGTACCTCTTGGTTTAACAGCACCCCTAACTAATCAGACTGCTGACGCACTAGGTCTGTTTGCTGACGCACCAATTCTGTCAGCCGCCTAATCACGCTATGATCTTCTTCAGTTCTCAAGATGGTCATCTCTCTTGGTACTCTTGGTCTTCTTGGTCGTCTAGCCATTTTCTATACTCCTGTTCAAGATTAACTACTCTCATAAATATCTAATAACTAAGGTTAACATAAACACTTACAGTTGTTGGAGTGCTCCCATGCGACGACTGGCACTGATGAGTAATCTTTTGAACGGTTTAATTGAATGTCTCTGATACCATACTGTAACACCCCGAGTTATATAAACCCGATTTGTTACACATACTACTGAACCGAACTATGACTTTTGAGAAAAATTTAAAATTTCATTCACTGGTCAAGATTTTGACTCTTAAAACGTTAAAACTTGCAGCGGAAAATCATCATATGAAAACAATCTTTATTAAAAATTAAAATATTCAAGACAGTTGGTTGAAAGAGAAAGAGAAAATTGATCACGTTGTCCGGTCACTAAACGACAAAAGAAAGTCTTCTAATCACAAATAAAACGGAGCACATCATCCGGTCACTAAACGACAAATTACTTCCTACATCTACCGATCACTAAACGACAACACTTCTACTACATCTTCTGATAAGCCTTATACACGACACCCACCGATCACTAAACGACAACACTTCTACTACATCTTTCGATAGGTCTAATACACGACATCCACCGATAGCTTTTACTAAGGCATCATCCGATGGCTTTTCCTGAAGACATCATCTGATGGCTTTCACTGAAGACATCATCCGATGGCTTTTACTGAAGACATCATCCGATGGCTTTTACTAAAGACATCATCCGGTGACTTTTACTGAAGACATCATCCGGTGACGTCAGCCGGACGATTTACCCATCTACGTCTACCGGTAGACAACGTCTTCTGACAGACAACAGAAACAACAACTCAGCATAACAGCAAATTTCACTCTAAACACAGAGAAACTCTGACTACCAAGGAACCTGAGCATTTTACAAAAAATCATGCAAAAGTACTTAAATCCGTGTATTACTCTAAAATTTGGTAAAGACCACTTTAAAAGAACTAACAGAGTATCATTATTAGAAAAAGACTCAGATTGTATCCAAAACATCCAAAACTACTATTGTCACTAAAACTTCCAATATATTTAAATTGTATCATGGCTCACTAAACCTTTTCATCTACTGAAGCTAGTTAAACCGCCTCATCAGAATCACCAATCCGTGGCATTGAAGTGCTCCCCCAACAGCCTAATCCTCAATATGTTCAGAGAACACACCTTCTGTTGCTTCTTCACCTACATCACAAAACTCATCTATTAGCCTAATGCTAAGTAAGTAAAGCAATAATGAAATGGAATGCTGAAACATAAATTCCTAAACATGCAGTTTCTACTTTCTCATCTCAGTTGCATATGCATTCGTTTCTGATCTGACCCCCCTGTGAAATTGGAAGTTGGATCACTTCTCCCAAAGTCATACATCCTCTCTCTTGATTAAGGGGCGGATTAGCTCCCTTAACAACTGTTCAGATCCCCCTGTGAAATTGGGATTTGGATCACTTTCCCTAAAGTTATACATCCTCTCTCTTGGTTAAGGGGCAGATTAGTTCCCTTAACAACTGTTACAGTCTGTTCATTCCTTACCATGTCATTTCATGTAAATTCATTTTCGCATAATTTTCAAAATATGATGCATGACATACAAACACATTCAAGCATGTAAAATCCTACTGTTTTGTGATGTAGGCCCGAAGGCACAAGCATACTCTACTTACCTGGTCTCCAGGAAATCGCTCGGCTGTAAGTTGCCTTAGAAGCTCACACACCTAGAGTCACAACAGAGCATCAATCAAACTCTCACTAAGCTCCACCAGAAATCAACCAAAAATTTAAGGAAACTAGTTTGAAACCCTGCTACTCGTGCATTCCCATTTATCACCAATAACCCAAACCTACTCTCACTCGCAGCATCCTAGAAATCCTCACATTGTACTTCCTCGGTCATCTAACTACTAAGACTTGAGAAAATGAGGAAAACGTACCTAGGTTGAAGGAAAATCGGGCGAGGGAATCGCCTAGAGGGTTCTGCTGCAGAGCTGAAGGTTGAAAGAGAAATGGTAAGCTGGATAGTGGTGGCTTTAGTGTATTAATCACAAAGCCTCTTTCCTTAAATAATTTATCCATTATAGCTCTCAATTTACCACTATGCCCTTACTTAGTCACTCATTAACCTAATTAATATTTCCCTCGATTTTCTCCACAATATGCTTACTATTAAATAACGGAATAGAAATTCGTTTAATAGAACCGGGTGTTACACTTGGTGGTTAAATACCTTGTTGTTTTCTCCTATTATAAGATGTTAATTCATGCTATATTCATGTATTGTGGGTTGTATTGAAAAATGTTGGAAGTTATGAAGGGTGTATTAAACCCTAATTGGAAAATCCAAAAATATGCTTGGGGTTGCTGAGTTCTTCCATTTTGGATGTTTAATTAAGCTATATGATAACTCTAAATTTAGAGTTATTTTATACTATTTTTAGGTAATTTAACTTGTATGATTTGAGTGAATTTTAGAAGAAATTAGTGGAATTTACTACAATTGCTACATAATGTTCCAGTATCAAGGCATTGATTAAATTTAATATATTCCATGCATATTTTCTATTTAAAGCAAATTTGTAACATTAATTCGAATTTTATATTTTCTTATTTGAATGCAAAGTTAATAGCGGAAAAAATCAAATTTAAAGGCTGAAAATTATCAAGAGAGAGATAGCAAATCAAGAAGATGATGATTACCAAAAATAAAGGAATCAAATCAAGGAACCGTGGCTGCAATATTTTGAGAAGATTATGAAAAGAGAGAGAGAGAGGAGGCAAAAATCACGGAGAGGTTTAAAAGAAAAGAATAGTGTTATGGAACGGGAACACTTGGCAGGAAAATTAGAAATAGGGAGAGTTCTGAAGAATTGGATGACAGAGAACGGTACATAGAATTGGATGACAAATAATCAGATGACAAAGAATCGGATGACACAGAATCGTATGACAGAGAACGGTAGATAGAAATGGATGACAAATGACAAACAGATGACAGAGCAGCAATCGAATGGCAGTCAACAAATAAAAGAAGGGATGACATAATAGCAATCGGATGACAGTCGAAAAATAGAAGAAGGGATGACAGAACAGCAATAGGATGACAGAACAGAAAACGGATAACAAATGAAAATGGATGACAGAGAACGGTCGACAAATGAAAACGGTAGACAAAGCAGCAGTCGACAAATAGCAACGGACGACTTAGAAGAACGGATGACAATAGAGAGCAAATAAAGAAGATTTTATCATAACTATAAGCTGTTGATCAAGGGAATCAGTAGATTAGAATGAGCAAAGAAAGGAACAGACTGGGGAGAGAAAACAAAGGATGACATGTAGAACGAGGAGAAGAAGCAATTATAAAAGAGAGGATTTTTATTATTTTGGAGAGCTCTGATCTGCAGGAAGGGAACCGACGACAATTTTTAGCTTTCTTCTTCTTCTCTTCTACTGTTGATGTTTTTATGAATATTATTATTTGTGATGACCCAAATGTGAACGTATGAGGACGACTACGGGGCAAACCTCGGGTTGCAGAGCAAACCTCGGGACCTAAGCCGAGTGTAGGCGAATCCCGGACTCGAGTATAGGCGAATCCCAGGTCGTAAAGAGGGGGTTGTAACAATCCCACATCGCTTGGGGAAGTATGTGGAAATGAAACATATGTAAAGTGACCCTCCCAAAATAGTAAGACGCGTTTTGGAGCATAATTGGGAACGGATCCCATAAGAACTCCGAAGTTAAAAGTGCTTCGGCGAGAGCAATTCCAAGTTGGGTGACCTTCCGGGAAGTTCTCGTCAAACAAAGCCGTGAGGAGAGGATATTTGGCTGCGACCCAATCCCCAGAGCGGACAATATCTTGCTGGGAAAAAGGGTCGTTACAAATAGTATTAGAGCCTATACCCAACCGGAAATGTGGCCAACGAGGACGTTGGGCCCCCCCGGGGGGGGGGGGGGGGGGGTTATTGTGATGACCCAAATGTGAACGTATGAGGACGACTGCGGAAAAAACCCGTACTCGAGTATAGGCAAATCCATGGTCGTAAAGAGGGGGTTGTGACAATCCCACATCGCTTGGGGAAGTATGTGGAAATGAAACATATGTAAAGAGACCCTCCCAAAATAGTAAGACGCGTTTTGGAGCACAATTGGCAACGGATCCCATAAGAACTCCGAAGTTAACAGTGCTTCGGCGAGAGAAATTCCAAGTTGGGTGACCTTCTGGGAAGTTCTCGCCAAACAAAGCCGTGAGGGGAGGATATTGGGCTACGGCCCAATCCCCAGAGCGGACAATATCTTGCGAGGAAAAGGGGTCGTTACATTATTTCTAGTTTTACCATTATGATTTTAGGCTAAACTTCTTAATCTTGGTTAGGCAAGAGAGTACTTTTTATATGCTTTTATTCTGATCTATGAATACTATGTATTTTTTATTGCACGATTTCTCATGATTTTTATTGCATAATTCAAATTGTGTCGATAGGCAATTTTGATTTCACATATTTCTATTGTATCGATAGGTAAATAGGAATTGAAAATGCATGAGTAATTGAATAAATTAAAATTGTTGCAAAGTAGCTAACATTAATTTATTTGGCGTTAAGAATAGGTTTACACGAAAATTCGGATTAAGTTTTTATATTGTCAAAGTCGAAAAGAAAATTCTGAAACAAATTTACCTAGGCAATTCGACTGAACCCTAGAAATATTATGAATTCTTGCTGTGTTGTGACTAATATTGCAGCATTGCTGTAGCATCAGTACTAATTGCATATAAAGAAGAAATCAATCCTAACCAAGGTTTTTTCCATAATTACCTTTTTAAATCATTTCCATTTTTAGTCTTATTTAATTTCGAGTAATATTAATTCATCATTTCTTACTATTTATTTAAATTCAATATTTTCATCTTTATTTTATAGAAATTTATAGCAATATTAAGTTTTTTAAAAATATCCTCGTGGGATCGACTTTTACTTATTTTATTACTTCGTTAGCGACACGTGCACTTGCGTTAGGGTGTAGAAAAATCACTAACACTATAACAACAAATCTATGGATTTTATTGGGAGCAAGGGAAGATGGATGAAATTTTGAAAATTAAGAAATCTGAAATTTGGGATAGAAAGAGAACAGTTTCAGGTTTGGCTAAATTCAGTTGAGCTAATGATATTGGGTTGTTAAATGAAGTTGACTATTAGAAACTAGACATCCTAAAGAGTCCGTAGCACTTCGAATCGTCAAAATCGGATAAGTATTGGATTTGTTATGAATTTCCAAAGTTAGTCTAAACAGAGGTCAATTCGGATTTATTTAGGTTATGCTTAGATTGTTGCTTTCTTTTTAGAATCTTAAGAATTTGAGGTCATTGGAGTTAATGAATATGTTAATGTTATAGGTTCTCTAGTTTCCCAGTTTAGCAAGCGATCTATGAACGAGTGGCTAAAGACGTCAGGTAAGTAGTGTATGTAGGTACATTTGCCTTCGGGCCTACATCACAGTTCAGTAGGTTTGTGTGCATGCGTGTTTTATGTTTTTTATGTATAGTAGAGCATGCATCATGGTTTTACGATACGAGAACGAAACGAAAACAAATTTCTATGTTTTTATGAAATTAAATAGTAGGATGTGAAACATGAGAACGAACAATAAAATACATAAGGTGGGGTTGAGTGGCCTTGTCCCGTGAGGTGGACCGCGAGGTGCGTCACTTCTTCCCCAGCTTTACGTGGTGGCCTTGTGCCGCGAGGTGTGTCACTTTTACTAGGTCAAGGTTGGCCTTCTCCCGTGAGGTGGACCGCAAGGTGTGCCATCTTAACCTAGCACGTAAAGAAGAACCCAGCAGTAAGATAAAGAAAGAGTAAGAATGAGACGGAAACGAAAATAGAAACGAAAGTAGAAACGAAAGCAGAAACGACAGTAGAGACGAAATAGTAGAAATTGCATATGTTAGGATGTGTATGGTTTTCAGTATTTACCTTTATTATGCACTTCTTACTTAGTATTAGACTAATAGATGAGTTTTGTGATGTAGGTGACGAGGTGATTCCTGGTGAGTACTCAAAGCATGCCCAGGACTAGGTGGCAGTTGGAGGAGTGAGCTTGTGGGACGATCTGGCTGGCTGTTAGGGCGTTTTGACCATGGTGTGTGGGTGAACAGTTTGGAGTCATTTCGAGTCGTGTTGAGTCATTTTGGGTTATATGGTTGGATTTCAACTTTTAGTACTGAATGAGGATTTCATGGATAATGGTTTTGGTTGATTGATTTGAAAATAAAATTTACAGAAGATTTTGGTTTTTTAAGAGAATTAGGCGTTATTCCGCCCAAATTTCTAAAGGAAAGTCGTTTTGGATTTTACAAAGAGTGTTTACGTTTTGACTCAAAATTTTGGTTGGGAGGGTAGGTTTAAGCATTGATTTGTTAAAATGGTACGTAGTATAGTTTTTGGGAGAGTTGAGGAGTTTTAAGTTAGGAGATTTGTGAGGAAGTGTCGACCACTGCTGATCGAGGTTGACCAAAGTTACTGTTCATCGCTTTAAAAATTTAAAATTTTATTAAAGTTAATTTTTCTACGAAAGTCTTCCGCTGCAACGTTTTAAATTGTTTTTAAATATGTTTAAATGATTATATGTAATGTGTGGAGTAAAGTTTTAAATTTTACGCGAATTTTTACAGTACGGCTTAGTAGTGAGTGGTGAGTAGGTAGCGAACCGGGTCTGCAAGGTCCGGGCCGTTACAATTGCGGAATCAAGAAATGTAAAATTTCTTGAAAATGACTTGATCAGTGGGAGCGATCGATCCTGGAATACCATTCCAGATAAGGATCATTATGAAACGCAAACATCGTGCTCAAGTGATAGATTGATTGTTATTCACAACAACTCTCGATTCGAACCGGCTGTTGTGAAAACAATCACTGAAATTTCACAAATTGTTAATAATGAACCAGTAGATCAAATTGCTTAGAAGTTACCTGAAATAGTTGTGTAACCAAGGCTGTCCCATAATAAAAAATAAATAAAATGTCACGTCAAATAACTAAATACTAATATTATAATTTGAAGGAATGGTAATTGTGGGGGTGCTTTTTTTTTTCAAATATGATTTTTATAGCTTTAAATTCTATTAAAATTTTAATTGCATAATTTCTGGCAACTAATATTTAATTTGACAAAAAAAATGTGATTTGAAGATTGAAAAACCTGGTTTATTTGGATGAAGATTAAGATTTGAAAATTGAACTTTTGGGATTATTTACTCTATCTAATACTATTTGTTTTAGTTTAAAGATTACATATAAATTATTTGTATTGCTTTATATATTTGATTTCAATTTGAGTATTATAATTTTTAATTGATATTAATTTGATAGAATAATCAAGATTTTATCTTAATTAAAAAATGTTACACATAACTAATGTAACAATCGGCATTTTGGCCATATAACCATTCCCCGGAATCATCTAGCGGGATAAATTCTTATAATAATACAATGAATGTTTTAATGAATTTATCAGAGTGTTTAATGGAAAAACCGAATTGATTAACTAATTAACAAATTAGTTGGAAACCAATGGAATGGCAAATTAGGAAACCAATTAAGGTTGGTGAGAGGGAACTAATGAGTGCTTGACACTTGGGAACTTGTTGAAGAAGCCATGTTCTTCTTCTCTTTCCTTCTACGTGAAACCCTCATTTCTTCTCTGCTTCTTTCCACTTCCCTCTGTTTTCTCTCTTCCAGGCGACTGCAACCTTCCCAAAAACCTCCTTTCTTCCGTTTTCTCCACTGAAGGTAATTATCTACTAAAGTTAACGAGTTTGGACAAGTTAAAAATATGAGTTTTGCTCAAGTTAGGGTTAAGGTATTATAGAGAAAACTCACTGTTTTTGGATGAAAACACGTTGGTTCGTTTTCTAAAGGTTTGAAAGGAGTTGAAACATGCCCTACCAAGTTGTTAGTTAGCATTTGCAGCTTTGTTTATTTTCTTTACATGCATGTATAGGTTCGTGCATCACCGAGGCAACACGTTCAAGACTCTTAACTCCGCAGCAAATAGGTAAGTTCATACCCGCAGGTTATCCCTTAAGGCCCTACATCATGGAGACTCTAGGATTTCACTTTTGTCGGGAGGTTTCAGGTAGATAAGTTGGAGTTATATTCCGAGTCGTCTGTTTTTCTCTTTAGGTTCTGTTGTGTTATTTCTGTTGTCTGCTGTTTTAATTTTAAGCATTGTATGTAATATCCGGCTTGTACGGATTTTTGAATATATTATGTTATATTATTATTTCATTATTTAATGGCATTTTTGGTAAATATGTCAAATCAGGTCCGTTTTACAAAAAGAAAGCGTCATTACAATTCTAACGAATAATAAGAATTTTAAGGAATTTATGGGAATTTTCGGAGATCAAACACTATATTCCGAGTAAATACACCTTTTGTAGTGTAAAAGACGTTCTCGTAAAAATAGGAAACGAGGTCCGAATCGCGAACGGACAGTTTTAATAAATCCCTGGCAATGAATAAAAGTTATTGGCAAAATATGGAACTTTCGAGAATCCGAATAGTTGGACGATTAACGAACCGAAGGACGAAACAAAATAGAAATAAGAGCTAAGGGCAATTTGGTAATTTGCCAAATCAAATTATTAAATAACCTAAATTTTCTCTCTTTCCCTCACTTCTCTCTTTTCTTCTCTGCCGCCCACGAAACCAGAGAGCTTCTCCTCTCTCGGCCGCCGACGATTCCAACGGTTCCGACCTCCGTTTCTCTTCCGTTTCTCCTCCGTTCTTCGTCATTTCTTCTCCTCTCGCTACCCTCGGTATATACCTACAATCTTAGAGCCTTTATTTCAACGTTTACGCCGTTTTAGATAATTAGGGTTTCGATTATATCTCGTTAAAAATGCGAATTAGAGCTCGTAATTAATAGGTTAGCCGTGATTAGGTATATATTGAACGTATCGGACGTTATCGGACGAAGATAAATCGATTTGTGAAAAAGTTTAAAAATCCGAGAATTTTAGGGTTTTCGGAAAAAGTTCGATTGCTCGATGAATTAGCTTAATAAATCGAATTAAAGCATTAGGAAATATCTTTAGTTAAGGTTTTGTTAATTTGGACATTTAATAGCTTAATTCGGTTTTAACGGCAAATATCGTGTTTTACCTCAGACACGCGACTCCAGTGGACGAAGCTTGAGATCCAGCGCGCTCAAGGTAAGTTCTCGTGACTTGCTTGACCGAAAGGTCTACACCATACTCGTCGTTGTGTCAAGGATCCTTGAGGGTTCCATGTTTTACGTTGTTTAGGTTGGGTAGTTAGGTTGGTTGTTTATAGGTTATGTTGTATTGTCTTGTTGATATGTATGCTGTTTGTTTACTTTCCGCTGATTAACTGTTCATGCATCACGTATTTCAAATGTCATAGAAAATGGATTTCCGCACGTGTTTTAAGGAAAGAAATGAACCTCTGTAATTAATGTACGTAATCTGTATCTGTATCTGTATCTGGTTACGCGAGGTGGGGCTCAGGCATGGCTGTAGGGTTTGTGAGCATGTACCCCCCTCCTCTAAATCGAAAGTGGTAGTCCGACCGCGGGATGTATCCTTTCCATTTAGAGGGCTGATATCTCGGTAACAATCTGTCTGTGACGTAATGAAAAGAATAAAAATGTATCTGAATATGAATCTGTAATCTGCACGTTTTATGAATGGCATACGCACGCATGCATCTGCATTTACGTAGCTTACTGAGATTTCAATATCTCATATGTGTCTGTATGGTGTAGGTGACGTTATAGGTTACGTTGACCCAGGTGAGGATGATATTCCTCCTCCTGACGTAGGAGCAGCTGATGGATGATGGCCGTGGGAGTACGCTGAGCAGTCGAGGCGCTTTTGACCCGTGGGGGATCGTCTGTGTATGTATTCTGGGGGATATTTGGTTAATACGAATGTATAGAACATATTAGGTTGTTTGGATCTGGTTAGGGGTTAGATAACCTTTTGATACTTTAAATGTTTTGGGCAATTGTATGTAAAACGTCTTTGTTTAAACTGTTTTGATAAACGTTATGAAATGTTTTGGTTTAAAAGTCTAAGTTAAATGAAAATGTTTTGAAATGTTGTTTGTAGGTTGTTACGGATAGCTCGGTTTTTAGAGCTATCCACGCAGTCGGATTTCGCAAAGTCTGACTCGAGTCGATTGAATTTAGAATACGTTCTAGTTTAATTGATTTGATTTAGGTGGTAAGTTATGGTAAATTGTTGGCGTGAAGAAGTGTAAGTTTTGCTCTCTGGAAATCGGATTCCAGAGAGCAAATCGTTGAAGTGCAAACATGTTGAAGTGCTGGAGTGTTTGAAGGAGGATCGCTGCATAGCATGCAGCGATCGATTTCTGCTGAAAAGCAGAAATCGATCGCTTGCTGCATGCAAGCATGCATGCAGCGATCGATCTCTGTATTTTACAGAGATCGATCGCTGCCTCCTTTTGGCAGCCCAATTCCGATTCTGCCCCTCCTTTAATTTTTATTAAATATTTAAATGTTTTGAAGTTTTATTAAATAGTTTTAGTTTATGTTTTAAATGATTTACCAAACGAATTTCGATTTCGATTCCGGTTTCGGTCTCGATTTCAATTTCTGTTAAACATTAGGTTTAAAGTTTATAAAATGTAAAGTAAAATGAAAAATTTATACGGGTAAAATGGGTACGGTATTAGGGGCGTTACACTGTAAATGTCCATGCCTACACGATTTTCCCAAAAGTTCATGCAAAAATATTTTCTGTACACAGTTTGAAGTTAAGAAAGATAAAAATCTAAATGTAATGTATTGGTTAAGTGTGGGATGGAGTGTAACACCCGACATTTTGGCCATGTAACCATTCCCCAGAATCATCTAGTGGGATAAATTCTTAGAATAATACAATGAATGTTTTATTGAATGTATCGGAGTGTTTAATGGAAAAACCGAATTGATTAACTAATTAACAAATTAGTTAGAAACCAATGGGAGGGCAAATTAGGAAACCAATTAAGGTTGGTGGGAGGGAACTAATGAGTGCTTGACACTTGGCAACTTGTTGAAGAAGCCATGTTCTTCTTCTCTTTCCTTCTACGTGAAACCCTCATTTCTCCTTTGCTTCTTTCTACTTCCCTCTATTTTCTCTCTCTTCCAGGCGACTGTAACCTTCCCAAAAACCTCCTTTCTTCCATTTTCTCCAATGAAGGTAATTATCTACTAAAGTTAACTAGTTTGGACAAGTTAAAAATACGAGTTTTGTTCAAGTTAGGGTTAAGGTATTATAGAGAAAACTCACTGTTTTTGGATGAAAACACGTTGATTCATTTTCTAAAGGTTTGAAAGGAGTTGAAGCATGCCCTACCAAGTTGTTAGTTAGCATTTGCAGCTTTGTTTATTTTCTTTACATGCATGTATAGGTTCGTGCATCACCGAGGCAACACGTTCAAGACTCTCAACTCCGCAGCAAACAAGTAAGTTCATACCCGTAGGTTGGTCCTTAAGGCCCTTCTTCACGGAGACTCTAAGATTTCACTTCTGTCGGGAGGTTTAGAAAAGAGAAGTTGGAGTTATATTCTGAGTCATTTGTTTTTCTCTTTAGGTTATGTTGTGTTATTTCTGTTGTTTGCTGTTTTAATTTTAAGCACTGTAAACGTCCATGCATACACGATTTTCTCGAAAGTTCATGCAAAAATGTTTTCTGTACTCGGTTTGAAGTTAAGAAAGATAAAAATTTGAATGTAATGTATTGGTTAAGTGTGGGACGGAGACTGGTGTTCTGTTCTGTATTTATGTACCGTTTCTCTGCTCGTGCCTGATAGTGCACTTCTGTCACGCCTGTTCTCCTATAAGCCACACTTATACCCCTCTGCCAGTGAAACGTAATGTACTATACTGTTACCGTATTCTGAAAGTTCATGCATAGCATATGCATCACTACATTTTTATATGTTCTTACTTAGCTTTAGGCTCATAGTTGAAATCCCTGTTGTAGGTATGGATCCCCCAGATGAGGAATTTGTGCCTCAAGATGATGATTTGATGTAGTAGGCGGACCGAGTTCATGGGGTTTGGTTGTTGCAGTCAGACAAGAGTTAACTCTGTGAGAATGTATTTTCTGAAGTTATGTTAAGTTTTGTAACATCTTTTGAAGTTTTTAAAAACATTTGAAGTGTAGGTTCAGTTCTGTACAACTTTTGTGTTCTTTTTAAAATGACGTATGGAATCTGTATTGATGTCTAAAACCTGTGTATTTGACAGTTGTATCTATATATTTTGAAATATTCTGGAACTGCATTGAGTTTCCTCTGATTAGTTCATGCATGGGTGGTCTCTGGTTTTAGAGCTATCCATGCAGATTGATTTTCTTAAACTTATGTCATATTTTCTGTTATGTCCAAAAATTCGGTTCTGAATAGGTTTTTGAGAATTTGAAACTTTTATGCTTTCTCTTTTATGTCCCCTGTTTATACTTCTTCCTGTCAAAAGTTGTCAAAATTCTGCCTTTAAAACTACATCTTCCGATCACATCCACCGCTGCCTTTGAAATTACATCCACCGTTGCCTTTAAAAATCACGTCCACCACTGCTCTAAAAATCACATCACTGCTGCTTTAAAAATCACGTCGACCGCTGCTTTAAAATCACATCCACCGCTGCTTAAAAACAACTTCTACCGCTGCCTTTAAAATCACATCCACTGTTGCCCTTTTAAAGCACATCCACCGCTACCTTTAAATTTACTTCCACCGGTGAACAGTGCATTTCTGTCTGTAGTTCACTTCCACCGGTGAACAGTTCATTTCCGCCTAGTTTATTTACATCTTCCGCATGACGTCATCCACATCTTCCGCCTGACGTCATCTGCTTTACTTCTACCGCTGTTTCTGTTGTTTTTATTTAATTCACATCTGCCGCTGTCACTGTTCACTTTTGTCTTATTCACATCTACCGCTGTTTACTGTTCACTTTTGTTTTATTCACATCTACCGCTAGTCTATATCGCCCACCCAGTTTACTTACATTTTCTGCTTCGTCTACTGCCTACGTCTTTCGCCCAGCTTATTCTGTCATTCACTGTAGCCCTCCTCCCAGTATGTCTTCAAGATTATTATTTTCCAGTTTATGTTTTTATATTCCTTTTCGCCCTGTTTCCTTCTTTTGTTTATTCTTGCTCATCCTGTCTTTCTCATCTAAATTCCAGAGAAGGATATCACTGTGTGAAGCTTTAGAGTTCAAAAAAAAATAGTCCCCGTTTTCAAATGCCCGGAGTGACGGCTCCTCCATCCCGATCAGGTTGGGGCTGTCACAGTTATGGTATCAGAGAAAAATCAGGTTTTAAAAGCGATTCTGTAAACCGTCTGACTGCACAACCCGCCACGTGAGATCGCTCCACCAACTATAAGTGTTTAAGTTTATGTACCCGCTTTGTTTATTAAGTTGAGTTCGTTATTTCGTATAGGATTTTCTTAGAAATGGTGAGAGGACATCAGGATGAAGCAAGTGATAGTGCCAGGGCCATAGATCGCTTAACCGAGCTAGTGGGTGTACAGTCTCGCATGGTGGAACGTATGATGGCTCGAGAAGACAACGGGAATAATAATAATAATCATGGGAATGCTTCACGCGACACCAGTAGAGATAGATTCAAGTGACTCCACCCGCCTACATTTGATGGACTATCTACAGACCCAACTCACGTTGAGGAATGGGTTAGGCAGATAGAGAGAATGTTTAGATGCGCAGAGGTGGAAGAAAATAAGAAGGTTCTAGGTGCCACGTATCAGCTCACCAAGAATGCAGGATTTTGGTGGGACACCATCCAGGCAACAACGGTGGCGTTAAGCTGGGAGGGATTTAAACGAATATTCTATGAGAAGTATTTTGACAGAAGTGCGAAGAAGGAAAAGATGATAGAATTCTCTCGGCTACGACAGTATGGATCGGTGGCCAAATATGTTCATAAGTTTGAATCCTTGTCCCGCTATGCACCACATCTGGTGGACACCGATGAGAATAAGGTGCACCAGTTCATTCAAGGGCTAAAACTGGACCTGTTATGTGCGATCACGACCAGGGGTTTTGATGAGGCACCGTACACGAAGGTGGTGGCCAAGGCTTATTAGTTAGAGGCCTTAGAGGCGAAGTTCTAGCGACAGAGGGATTCATCAAGAGGGATTATTCGGAATGTTCCTCAACAACAACAACAACAAAGAGGTCAGAATTTGCAACCTCAACAGCAACAGAACGGGGGCATGAAGAGGCTCAATGAAACCACCACTTATCAAGACAAGGGAAAGAGACCAATGGGGGCTCCTCAACTTTCAGCATGCCCGCGATGCCAGAAAATTCATAGGGGCGAATGCAGACTCATTATCGGCCAATGCTTCTGATGTGGCAAAGTGGGCCATCACGTCCGGGAATGCCCAATGCCGGACACGAGACCAAATCAGGCCGTACCAAGAGTTTTTGCAATGATAGAGGATGATGATGATACCGCCCAGCACACAGCAATTACAGGTACAATTTCAATATGTTATGCACCTGCTTATACCTTGTGGGACACGGGGGCCACACATTTGTTTGTGGCAATGGACTTCGTGGTTAGAGAGAAATTTTGTTGTTTGCCGTCAGATCAGCCCTACACCATTATGCTACCGTCTGGAGAGTTTATGCACTCCGAGCAGGTTGTACGGGGTGATATAGTGTCAGTAGGAAACCAGAAGTTGTATGCCAATCTTATCGTTGTCGGTATGAAAGGATACGATGTGATTCTTGGGATGGACTGGCTGTTTAGACATTATGCCACCATCAACTGTAGGTCCGGGCTAGTGTCGTTTAAGCACCCGAACGAGATAGAGTTCTCCTATCAGGCAATACCAGAGAAACACTGTATGCCTGTTATATCTTCCTTGAAAGCTCAACACCTGATGAGATCAGGATGCATCGGATTTCTTGCCCACGTAGTAGATGTTCAAAGGCAAAGTGAGGTGGAACTTCAAAGTATTCCGGTAGTTCGAGACTTCTCAGAGGTTTTCTTAGATGACTTACCAGGATTTCCACCTGATCGTGAAATCGAGTTTGAAATTGACGTATATCCTGGTGCGGAACCGGTATTGAAGAATCCGTACCGTATGGCGCCAATTGAGCTGAGGGAGTTGAAGGCTCAGCTAAAGGAATTGGTGAACAAGGGTTTTTTTCGCCCTAGTTTCTCTCCGTGGGGTGCTCCCGTCTTGTTCGTTAAGAAGAAGGATGGGTCCCTACGTATGTGCATTGATTACCGGGAGCTAAACAAGTTGACCATCAAGAATAAGTACCCGTTGTCGAGGATCGATGATTTGTTTGACCAGTTGCAAGGGGCTCGGGTATTCTCAAAGATTGACTTGCGCTCCGGTTATTATCAACTGAAGGTTAAGGCCAGTGATATTCCAAAGACTACCTTCAGGACCCGATACGGGCACTATGAGTTCTTAGTGATGTCGTTTGGGTTGACTAATGACCCCGCAGCATTTATGGACTTGATGAACAGGATATTCCAGGAGTTCTTGGATAAATTTGTGATTGTCTTCATCGACGACTTCCTGGTTTATTCCAGGAGTGAAGCCGAGCACGAGGAGCACTTGGCAATTGTACTATCAACTCTGAAGCAACACCAATTATATGTCAAGCTGTCAAAGTGTGAATTCTGGTTGAGTAGGATTAATTTCCTAGGCCACGTGGTGTCTACGGAAGGAGTTTCGGTGGATTCGGCCAAGATTCAGGCTGTGAAAGATTGACCAAGGCCAAGGAATGCCAGTGAGGTACGGAGTTTTATCAGACTAGCTTGTTATTACAGAAAGTTTATCAAAGGATTTTCTGTGATAGTAAAACCTATGACCAGCTTAACGAGGAAGGACATCAAGTTCAAGTGGTCTGAGGCTTGTGAGGTGAGTTTTCAGACGCTCAAGCAGAAGTTAACCACCGCTCCTTTGCTAGTATTGCCAGTTGAAGACGAAAAATTCAGCGTGTACTGTGATGCGTCCAAGGTTCGTTTTGGATGTGTATTAATGCAAGAAGGGAAAGTAGTGGCATACGCATCAAGACAATTGAAGAACCATGAACAAAACTACTCTACTCACGACCTCGAGTTAGCGGCAGTTGTATTTGCACTGAAAGTATGGAGACACCACTTGTACGGACAATCATGCAAGGTGTTTTCGGATCACAAGAGTTTGAAATATATATTCACTCAGAAGGAGTTAAACATGAGACAAAGGCGGTGGTTAGAATTTGTGAAAGATTATGATGTTGAGATTAAATACCACCCGAGGAAAGCTAATGTGGTAGCAAATGCATTGAGCCGGATGCCAGCTACTATGCGACCAACTATGTCGGCCGTATCAATGCCTTTGAGGGCAGAGATTCAGAAGTTCAATATGGAGATAATTTCTAGGCTATCGGCCATACTAGCGGACTTGACGCTGCAGCCCACCATCCTGGAACGAATTAAAGAAGCCCAGAGAACCAATTCAAAGGAAATGGCTGATATAGTAAGCAAGTTACCTATGGCCTCTTTCGATTTCAGTTATTTGGGAGATGGAATTCTGAAGTTCAGAGAAAGATGGTATGTTTCGACGGATGATAAGCTACGGAAAGACATCTTGTCGGAAGCCCACTCGTCTCCTTTCTCTGTGCATCCTGGAAGCACAAAGATGTACCAAGACTTGAAACTTCATTTCTGGTGGCCAAATATGAAGAACGAAGTAGCCAAATATGTGGAGTCTTGCATGATATGTCAACAAGTCAAAGCTGAGCATCAACGACCAGGTGGAACACTTCAGCCTCTCCCGATCCCTGAATGGAAATAGGAGAACATCACAATGGACTTTGTTTTTGGCCTACCAAGAACAGCTAAGGGCCATAATAGCATATGGGTCATAGTGGAAAGATTGACGAAGTCGTCCCATTTTCTACCTGTAAAGACGACATTCTCCATGGACCAGTATGCTTAGCTATACCTTAGTGAGATTGTCAAACTGCATGGTATTCCGGTATCGATCGTCTCAGACCAGGATCCTAAATTCACCTCCAATTTTTGGAAAAGCTTGCAGAGCTCCTTGGGCACCAAGTTAGATTTTAGCACGGCCTTTCATTCACAGACTGACGGACAATCCCAGAGAACGATCCAAATACTGGAGGATATGTTAAGATCGTGCGTGCTAGAATTTCATGCTCCTTGGAGTAGATATTTGCCACTCGTGGAGTTTGCTTACAATAATAGCTACCAGGCTACAATTGGCATGGCTCCTTATGAAGCTCTTTACGGCAGAAAGTGTAGATCCCCATTGTGTTGGGTGAGGTCAGAGAAGCCAAGCTTATCGGCCCTGAGATATTACAGCAGATGTCCGAGGTGATAGCTGCTATCAAACAACGAATAAAAATTGCTCAGAGTCGACAGAAGAGTTACGCTGATCATAGAAGAAGAGACTTGGAGTTTGCTGAAGGTGATGAAGTATTTTTGAAGGTGTCACCTTTCAAAGGCGTGATGAGATTTGGCAAGAAAGGAAAGCTCAGTCCGAGGTTTGTTGGGCCCTTTCCCATCTTGAAGAAATTGGGAGTATGGCCTACAGATTACAGTTGCAGCGTCTATGGATGGGGTTCACAATATTTTTCATGTTTCGATGCTGAGAAAGTGTGTACAAGATCCAACTCAGATCGTTGAACAGGTGGACTTTGATATCATGCCGACGCTGACATATGAAGAAAGACCAATACAAATTTTGGATACTTCTGTCAAAGTGTTGCGTAACAAGGTAGTCCCATTGGTTAAAGTTTTATGGTGCAATCATAACGTGGAGGAAGCCACTTGGGAAAGAATGCAGGACGTTAGAGCCCAATATCCGGACCTCTTTGCTTGGACAAATTTTGGGGAAAAAATTTCTGTTAAGGTGGGTGGAATGTAACACCCGGCATTTTGGCCATGTAACCTTTCCCCGGAATCATCTAGCGGGATAAATTCTTATAATAATACAATGAATGTTTTAATGAATTTATCGGAGTGTTTAATGGAAAAATTGAATTGAATAACTAATTAACAAATTAGTTGGAAACCAATGGAAGGGCAAATTAGGAAACCAATTAAGGTTGGTGGGAGGGAACTAATGAGTGCTTGACACTTGGTAACTTGTTGAAGAAGCCATGTTCTTCTTCTCTTTCCTTCTACGTGAAACCCTCATTTCTCCTCTGCTTCTTTCCACTTCCCTCTGTTTTCTTTGTATTCTAGGCGACTGCAACCTTCCCAAAAACCTCCTTTCTTCCGTTTTCTCCAGTGAAGGTAATTATCTAATAAAGTTAACGAGTTTGGACAAGTTAAAAATACGAGTTTTGTTCAAGTTAGGGTTAAGGAATTATAGAGAAAACTCACTGTTTTTGGATGAAAACACGTTGATTCGTTTTCTAAAGGTTTGAAAGGAGTTGAAGCATGCCCTACCAAGTTGTTAGTTAGCATTTGCAGCTTTGTTTATTTTCTTTACATGTATGTATAGGTTCGTGCATCGTCGAGGCAACACGTTCAAGACTCTCAACTTCGCAGCAAACAGGTAAGTTCATACCCGTAGGTTGGCCCTTAAGGCCCTACATCACGGAGACTCAAGGATTTCACTTATGTCGGGAGGTTTCGGGTAGATAAGTTGGAGTTATATTCTGAGTCGTCTGTTTTTCTCTTTAGGTTCTGTTGTGTTATTTCTGTTGTTTGCTGTTTTAATTTTAAGCACTGTAAACATCCATGCATACACGATTTTCCCGAAAGTTCATGCAAAAATGTTTTCTGTACACGGTTTGAATTTAAGAAAGATAAAAATTTGAATGTAATGTATTAGTTAAGTGTGGGACGGAGACTGGTGTTCTGTTCTGTATTTCTGTACCGTTTCTCTACTAGTGCCTGATAGTGCACTTCTGTCACGCCTGTTCTCCTATAAGCCCCACTTATACACCTCTGCCAATGAAATGTAATGTACTGTACTGTCACCGTATTCTATAAGTTCATGCATAGCATATGCATCACTGCATTTTTATATGTTCTTACTGAGCTTTAGGCTCATAGTTGAACTCCCTGTTGTAGGTATGGATCCACCAGATGACGACTTTGTGCCTCAAGATGATGATTTGATGTAGTTGGCGGACCGAGCTCATGGGGTTTGGTTGTTGCAGTCAGACAAGAGTTAACTCTGTGAGAATGTATTTTCTGAAGTTATATTAAGTTCTGTAACATCTTTTGAAGTTTTTAAAAATATTTGAAGTGTAGGTTCCGTTCTGTACAACTTTTGTGTTCTTTTTAAAACGACGTATGGAATCTTTATTGATGTCTAAAACCTGTGTATTTGACAGTTGTATCTATATATTTTGAAATATTCTGGAACTGCATTGAGTTTCCTCTAATTAGTTCATGCAAGGGTGGTCTCTTGTTTTAGAGCTATCCATGCAGATTGATTTTCTTATACTTATGTTTTTATTTATGTCCGAAAATCAAGTTCTGAATCGGTTTTTGAGAATTTGAAACTTTTATGCCTTTTGTTTTATGTCTCCTGTTTATACGTCTTCCTGTCAAAAGTTGTCAAAATTCTGCCTTTAAAACTACATCTTCCGATCACATCCACCGCTGCCTTTGAAATCACATCCACCGCCGCTTTAAAAATCACGTCGACCGCTGCTTTAAAATCACATCCACCGCTGCTTTAAAAATCACGTCTACCGCTGCCTTTAAAATCACATCCACCGTTGCCCTTTTAAAGCACATCCACCGCTGCCTTTAAATTTACTTCCACTGGTGAACAATGCATTTCTGTCTTTAGTTCACTTCCACCAGTGAACAGTTCATTTCCACCTAGTTTATTTACATCTTCCGCCTGACGTCATCCACATCTTCCGCCTGATGTCATTTGCTTTACTTATACCACTGTTTCTGTTGTTTCTATTTAATTCACATCTACCGCTGTCACTGTTCACTTTTGTCTTATTCACATCTACCGCTAGTCTATATCGCCTGCCCAGTTTACTTACATTTTTTGCTTCGTCTACTGCCTACGTCTTCCGCCCAGCTTATTCTGTCATTCACTGTAGCCCTCTTCTCAGTATGTCTTCCAGATTATTATTTTCCAGTTTATGTTTTTATATTCCTTTTCGTCCCATTTCTTTCTGCTATTTATTCCTGCTCATCCTATCTTTCTCATCTAAATTGCAGAGAAGGATATCACTGTGTAAAGCTTTAGAGTTCAAAAAAAAAATAGTCCCCGTTTTAAAATGCCTGGAGTGACGGCTCCTCCACACCGATCGGGTTGGGGCTGTCATACGGAGACTGGTGTTCTGTTATGTATTTCTGTACCGTTTCTCTGCTAGTGCCTGATAGTGCACTTCTGTCATGCCTGTTCTCCTATAAGCCCCACTTATACCCCTCTGCCAGTGAAACGTAATGTATAATACTGTCACCGTATTCTAAAAGTTCATGCATAGCATATGCATCACTGCATTTTTATATGTTCTTACTGAGCTTTAGGCTATGGATCTCCCAGATGAGGACTTTGTGCCTCAAGATGATGATTTGATGTAGTTGGCAGACCGAGCTCATGGGGTTTGGTTGTTGCAGTCAGACAAGAGTTAACTCTGTGAGAATGTATTTTCTAAAGTTATGTCAAGTTCTGTAACATCTTTTGAACTTTTTAAAAACATTTGAAGTGTAGGTTCAGTTCTGTACAACTTTTGTGTTCTTTTTAAAACGATGTATAGAATCTTTATTGATGTCTAAAACCTCTGTATTTGACAGTTGTATCTATATATTTTGAAATATTCTGGAACTACATTGAGTTTCCTCTGATTAGTTCATGCATGGGTGGTCTTTGGTTTTAGAGCTATCCATGCAGATTGAGTTTCTTAAACTTATGTCATGTTTTCTGTTATGTCCAAAAATCAGGTTCTGAATCGGTTTTTGAGAATTTGAAACTTTTATGCCTTCTCGTCAAGGTTCACCTAGGAATCACTTCTTACCCACCTTCTATTATTCTCTTAACCCTCCATTCTCAAGCCCACTTTTATCTATCGTACACATATGGTCATTAAGCCATCACTCCAACTACCCCTTTTTATACTATTGTTCTTCGCTTCTCTAACAAAAGATAAAACATTACCTGAAGCAGCTAGTGGCTGTGCAGTTTCCTCGTCTTCGATCGGGGCAATTATACTTGGCGTGACTCTCTCTCGATTGACAGCCGTTCTTGGACAATTATGGGCGTAATGGCCTACCTCCCCACATTTAAAGCATTGGTCCTTACCCAATCTACACGCACCATAATGTTTCTTCTGACAACCAGGACAGCAAGGTCTTTGGGAAGTTCCTTGTGCTTGTTTTCCTTTACCATGGTCATTCCTCCCCTCTTACGGCCTTTTAACACCTCTTTGTTGCTTTTCCTTTTCTGGATGTGGTTGAAACTCTATGAGGAACATTTCTATACCATGGTTACTGGGAGCAATCACCACTTGGGTTCTAGGGCCCTCTCGGTCTATCAATGCTTCAAGCTGGTGAGATTGTCTATCTATATGGATTGTTTGTCAGTCTAGATGTCGAGCTTGTTGGGCAATGAACTCTCTCAACTGTTTTATAGTGTCATCTCTCTAATCTCCATCATTATCTTCACGAACAAGTTTTTTTTCTTTTTGCCAACCTATAAAATTAAAGACAACAATTCTAAGAAATCAAAACAAAGAAAGCTTATAACATACTTACAGTTGAAGAAGCATGTCCGTGTAGTGGCTTGCGCAGTCGAGCAGTCTACAGAACCGATTTTAAAACTGGGGGAGCTCTGATACCATAACTGTAACGACTCTTAATCTCAAGTGAACCCCCTTCATTAAATCGTTAAATTAAAGTATACCCATTGAAACATATTTAAAAGAAAATCATTTAAATAAAACCTTGAAAAACAAAAGAGGAATCGGCCAATTGAACAGAGGGTAAGAAGGGCGCAAGCCCAAAATTTTCCCTGTTCACATCTACCGCTCACCTCCACTGTTCACTTCTACCGCTCACATCCACTGTACACTTCTACCGCTCACATCAAACACATCCACCGCTCAACAGTAACTAACACATCTACCGATTGACTTTGACCAAACAATTAACCGAAACCCATACAATTTCCCCCTGTACTTACACACCATTCACTCAGAACTTCCAAAACATTAAACATAACATTCTTCATTTCCAGAAACATCAAAATGAACATTATATACTTATATGTTCACGAACTATTAATAATACACATCCAAACATCAAATATTAACTATCTAGAAACCAAGCATCCTAAAATGTTTCTAACTATACAAATATTATCTAATCCACCATCAGTCCTAAACATCCCGAAATGTTCCCAAGACGTTTACTTACATCCCCACGGGTCAAAAGCGCACCGACTGCCCAACACACTCCCACGGGCCATCATTCTTCAACTGATCATTCCTCGGGTGGAGGGATCTCGTCCTCACCATTATCAAGATCACCTACACCATAAAGACACCTATGAGATAAAAATCTCAGTAAATTCTACGTAAATGCCAATGCATGATCGTGTATGCTCAATGCTATGAAAACCGTCCATGTCATTTCATATATCAGTACGTGTCAGTCTATGGTTATTGAAAATGCTCAACAGATAGATATGGCACGTCAAGCAGTTAGACAGCCCACACCATCTGAAGGGAGGAAAACCCGCTCACCACAGAACGCCAGGTCTGAACCTCATCCCCGATAACCCCATGCTATGGTTGTTTACTGTGATACTTTACTTGCCTTTACATGCGTCTTCTTTTCATGAAATCAATGCGTAAATTTGTTTTCATGACGTTTTAAAACCGTGATGCATGAGCAATTCAATGTACAATAAAACATACATGACGAGCATACCATCAAAACCTCACAAATACTATCAAAGCATCACAATACTTAACCTATAAAACAACCAAACTTATATAACAAACTAAACCTAAACTACCCTTCAAAACCACAAAACACATTCAATGCACCAACAATCCTCAACAACAAAAACTCGACATATGGTGTAGGCCAATCGGCCACAGTAAGTCACAAGAACTTACCTGTCGTCCTTAGTAATCCGGGTGCCGTCGTGAGCCTCGTCCACCTTGCACATTTCACAGTGTTCTTTGTTAAAACCGAGCCTAAACAAGGAATTCTCGTAAACTAACGAAACTCCTAACTAAAGGAAATTTCCTAAAATTCTATAAACTTCTCTCGGGCATTTTGTCGAACAACTTACGCTCACAATTCATAATCCTCCATTAATGGAGTTCTCCAAGCTCTCCAAAACCGATTTTTCTAACCTATCACCAAATGCATCCATTATTTCAACCAATAACCCTCAATAATTTCAAATAGGGTGTTATCAAATCTTTTCTAACAAAGCCCAACCATTTCCAACGAAACCTAATGAAACCCTAGTGTCGAAAAACCTAAAAATTGAGAACTAACGCCGAAAAACTATGGAATCGTACCTAGAACGTTGTTTGGAGAAGGAAACGTAAAGAAACGTTGAAGAAGAAACGTTGCCTGGAGAAGAAAATCACTTGATTGAATTGGCGTTCGTGGGGAAGACGAAATGAGGGGAGGGAAGAAGGGTTTTTGCTATTTAATGGAATTAAACTTGTCAAATGACAAGTTTGCCCCTCTACATAATTTCTCGTTTATCTCATTGTTTGTCTATCGGTTCGATCTCTCCAAATCTCCTTATTTAACCAATAACTTCGACTTATCCCTAGGGCACTAATAAAACTTTTCGTTCGTCAAACGGACTTAATTTGGCTTTATTTACAAAAATGTCATTGGGTGTTACATTTCATCCACCTTAATTAAAATTTTGTCA
Organism: Begonia masoniana; assembly: GCA_022432975.1. Lineage (NCBI taxonomy): Eukaryota > Viridiplantae > Streptophyta > Magnoliopsida > Cucurbitales > Begoniaceae > Begonia > Begonia masoniana. Next base: position 42,991,807 of record CM039506.1, read on the forward strand.
TCAAAATTTGACTTAGCTTATAATCTTTGATACATACGCCTCATGCCTTGCAGCTTTATACTTCAATCTACAATCGTTCTGTTCCTTTTGAGTACCTTTCCTCCATCTTAAAACTAATCAGATTTCCCCTTAAGAACTTTGATCCTATCCATACTTAGGGTCAATCCATATGGTTCTAAACCAAAACTCTTAAAATCAATTGACGCAACATTAGTCTCTTGACCACATCCATTGTGTTTGATCTGACTAAACACGTCGTCGGTTATGCCTCGTGTAATAACAACTCCTAAGTCCCCAGTTCGAATAACCCAACTGGGTTTATATGCATGTAAATAATTTACACATGCATCGGTTTCCACCTAACCATCCATAAGTTAAACTTCCTCACCCTTCTGACTTAGCCTTATATTCGGGCTTTCCCGATTAAATTTCAATTCAAGTCCTCGATTTCCTAATGAAGCAAACTTCAAAGTTTCTTCCATCAAAGTCTTTCTTTAACTATTCCTTTACATCGTAGCTATATCTAAGCTTCTTAACATCAGCTAGATTGAATACCGTCTAAAAATTTCTTCCAACTCCTAGGCCGCAACCCGAACTTCTTCACAATATCATCGACTTAGTCCGTAGTCAGAATGCACGTCAACTCAAATTTCTACACTTCTTCAGTATTAATTCCTCACAACTATTTCATCGACAGTATCCAAGTTGTATATTTCCCTGGGCACCTCACCGACTTTGATCACGATTCGTATGTGGATTTCCCAATTAAAACTCTGATCTCTATATTTCGCAATCTAGCTTATCGAAATCATTTCATGGTCTCAACGAGTCCAACCGAGAGTTAAGTCGCTGTTCCCTTAAGTTCTTGGCTCCCTTATAAGTAAGACCCTTAAACATCACATTTCATTCTAAGCTATAATAACGAGCTTTCTCGTTATATCTTTAACTGAATTCTCACAGAATCTACCTTACACTCCGTTTGTCTTACTCCATCTTTATAAACTTTGAGTGTAGTCGATTCCCTAAGTCTCGCCATTGATACGCTCCAAACTATTAATTGCAACTTTAGGTCATTTGTGTATTCATCGGTCTCGACTTGTTAAATACGAGTCGAACCTCTAGAACCTTTCTAACTTAGCCACACTTCTAAGTTTACTTAGATGGCTTATGTGAAATTTCCTGCTCTCCTCATCTGATAATCTACTAATTCCTCAAATCGCTCGGCGCAAAACATTGGGCTAAACTTCTAATCTTAATCCTTCATTTAATCTAACAATCTTCGACACCTATCTCTAATATCGCACAAGAATTTCTTCGAAGTTACTAAACGGTTTACCCTCCTTCGTTCCTCCTAGTCGGGTTCTAATATACTACTTGGCTCTTGTATGACGATTTATCCAACAGTCTTCTTGTTTGCAAACTTGTTGTAGATAAATTCACTCCCTTTTTCTGATAATTTAGAACATCTCCTCATTAAAACTAACCTTCCTAGTTCTTCGAATATTGATGTCCCTACTTCTATCCCGGTGATAAGCCTCACGTCCATGGCCCTCAACTTATGCCGTACCAACTAAAGACTCACTCTAGTTGAATCGTCATTCCTTCTTTAGTCATACTAATCGTCTTAAACCTGAAACACAACTTCCAATTTAGAGTGCTAAACTATTTCATTAGTAGGTATTGCGTTTGGGTTCCTAAGTTCTTTATAGCTCTCCTACTTCTGCTTCTGCTTCATAACCTCTAATCAAACAATACCCAAATGCCTAACGTGTCTACTAATCATCGATCACTCTTGACTTCTCTAAGTCTCCCCTTTATGGTATGTCAATCGAAATCTTTTCGCGAAATAGGCAACCGTTCATTACCGACTAATCTTCTCAGATGACCATTCTCTCCTTGAGACCGGCCAATTTTGTTACTCGAGTATTACCTCTTGTATAACCTCAATTCTCTATTGTCTCGAGATTTGTTAACCTTCCAACTCCGAGTAAATTCCCTTATCTTCTTCATCGATATTGGTCGATACGAATATTCCCTCGAAATCACTTCGATCTATCATCTACAACGTTGTATTCGATCCATCGCCCTTTTGCCAAAGAAATCGACACTTTACATTCCCTCTCGACAATAATTTGTAATTTTTATTTTGAACTTATTTGGCATACATTCGCCTTTATTGTATGGATTTTATAATTGCATTTCATGCATTAGATTGTGTGGTTAGGACTAGATGTATGGTGGTGGATTTGGGTTGGAGGAAGTTCAACAAAATATTCAAAGGAAAAGGCCCTACAATAAATGGAGCCCAATGGAAGCCTTGGCCCAAAGAAGAGCCCACAAAAAAAGGTATAATTTTGCAAGTACAAAAGTTAGTGGCAACATGGATTGATGATGTGGCAAGATTCCCTCCATTGATCCATTTAGGCATGGCATTCATCTCCTCCCTAGAATGTGTGCTTGTTTGCCTTGATCTTAGCCATCCATCCTTTTTTATCCAAGGGCCCTAATCCACCTAGGACTTCTATAAATGCATGGTATTAGTGATTGTAGACAACTTTTGCCCAAATCAATACACTACTATTTCCCTATTCTCTCAAGGTTTTCCTTAGAGTTTTTCCTTGGTTCTTTGAACCAAGAGGAGTTAGCCTCCATTGCTAACCTAGCTTGGGTTGCTAGGTTAGCTCTTATTCATTCCCTCACCATCTTCCTTGGGAGTTGGAACGAGGAAGAAAATCCCCGGCCTACGGTGGTCGTTTTCCTCCCGGAAGACGTTTATCCTTGACCCTAACCCGTAAGATCGCTCCAAGGAACCTCCAAGGGTATTTTTTTTTTTATTTTATTTGCTATCACATTCACACAATATCACTCTTTATTTTCGGCTCCACCAATCACACACCCTCACTTTTTATTTTATGTCATTTTATTTCCTTTTTGCATTGCATTTGACATCTCATCCACAACATTTCTTCTCCATCTCTTTCCTTCTATTTTTTTTTCTTTATATTTCACATCCTCACACATCATATAATATTCGGCCCTAGCATTATTAATCCATTGTTTATTTTCTTGCATTTTATTTATTATTATTATTTATTTTTTTTTGTAATTTCTTCCCTTTATTCATCATCTTTACACGAACACACAACCGAGCACTTATCTTGATTATTTGTGGGTTGTACACGGGTCCTTTTCTAGGGGACCCCGTGTCAAGTGGTATCAGAGCCACATGCTTCCCAATGTGTTTTAGTTGCCATGACAATAGTCAAAAATCGGCACAAAACCGGGATAGCGGCTCTTTTATTTTCCGCATTATTTTCCTTATATTATTGTGCTAACTTTTGTGCTAACTTTGTGCTATTTATTTTTATTACTTGCTGCCATTATTATTGTCATTGAAATGCTTAAAAATATTCTAGAAAATGTGGTATGCAATGTGTTAGAAGATCGGCCAAGGTGAGCACTTTATTTCTTTCATTTTCTTTTCGGTTTTTCTCTTATTTTGCTTCGGTTTTGATTAGTTCTTCTACTCGATTTTTCCAATTTTTCTTGCTGTGTTTTGAGTCAATATTTTCATCTAAATCTAAGCTAAAAGTCTGCTCAAAATATTGGTGAAATGATGTATGAAAATCGGACATAAAAATTATATAAATCCCGGATTAACTTGATGATATTTTCTCTCAATTTTATGTTTGTTTTTGCTTCGGATTTCTCTATTTTATCTTGCTGTGCTTGAGCCATGATATTCCTCTAAGATATATGCTAATGACTTGCTCAAAAATCAGATTAAAAGGATGCATGAAAATTCAGCTAACAAATCATCTATAAAAATCGGTTTTCACTCCTATCAACTCGGTTTTTATTATATTGTTGGATCGACTTATTTGGCTCATCATGTTATCATTTGCCTCATGTTTTAGTATCTAGATATTGTCCAATAATTATATTAATTTTTTGGAAATTTTGGTGTTAAAATTCGGCTTGGAGCTATCATTATCGAAATCAGAATATTATTGCCTTATATCATTGATTTTTGCATCCTCATGTTATGTTCAAAAAATTGCCTATTAATTTGCTGATTGTTGCTCTTGTCTTAACTTATAAATCACCTATTATATGCTGTCAATTAAATGCACGAAATTGGTTTATAAGAATTTAGCAAAAGCATGATTTAAATTAGCAAATTCTAGCTAAACATTACACGAAAATTCTGCTATGTTTAAATTGAAATTTCAGCATGTTATCTTGAATTAATTGGTGTCTAAAATTTATTTACTTGCTGTTTTTTTTTTTTTTGACTTAATTAGTTGTTATTAATATTACTCTAAGTGATTTTGGACTAAAAGTATTAACTTGATTGAATTGGATAGGCTTGTGATAAGTGCACGAATTGAAAATTTTATTCCTACAATTAGTTGTTGCTAAGTGTTATTATAACTTCTAAGTTGTTTATTTGATTTCCAAATTAATTGATAAGTGAGCATGATTCCTATTTTATTATGGTCTTAGCTAGGAAACATCCCTTAAGTGCTTAAAATTTTTCCTAAGACATTAAATAAGATAATTCCCTCACAAAAATTTTGGATGAAGCAACTTAGCCAACAACTTGAATTTTAAAAATTAAAACACTTAGACATGACTAATAGGAGCGGCTTTGCACGTGACACACCTCACAATGAACAAAATCGTGCGAGGGGCACTCCCCCTCCCAAACCTACACGTCACGAAGGTGAAACTAGCGCTCAAGGGAACGCACAAGAACAAATAGATGCCTTAGCGAGCGTAATTAATAGTCTTGCCCAACAAGTCCAATCACTTTTAAACAATCCTCCCCGAAATGAATTCCATGAACGAGTTCCTTCTCAAGAAACCTCCTCTAGGATCATTCCCGAGCATCCTAGACATCGTAATTATACCCCTCAACCACCCATAGAGGAAGATTGGAGTGAACCCCGAAGAAGGAGACAACGATATTATTCGGAGGATGAGGATTGGGTTGATGATGAAGAGTATCACCCAAATCGTCGTAGGGACAATGACGACCTTCAAAATATTAAGATTACAATTACCCCTTTCGATGGAACGTGTGACGGGCACACATATTTGGATTGGGTTGACAAAGTTGAGAGAGTTTTCGAATGCCATGATTACTCCGAAAGAGTAAAAATTCAATTAGCCTCTCTTGAACTTACGGGCCACGCCGCTTTGTAGTGGTCCAACCTTAAGGCCCAACGGATAAGAACATTAGTACACCCCGTTACAACTTGGACCTCCATGAAAGACTTAATGCATCATAGGTTCGTTCCCCGACACTATAGACATGAACTCTTTCATCAACTTCACACCTTAAAACAAAATGGCCTCTCGGTAGACGAGTATCTTACCGAATTCGAAACTCTTAATATGCGATGCGCAATTGATGAACCCCAAGAACAACTCATCGCTAGATTCATAAGAGGCTTGAACCGCGACATTGGAGATGCGGTCGAATTACAACACTTGGAGACCATGGAATTGGTCATTCAATTAGCCCTCACGGTGGAGAGGCAATTGAAGAGGAAGCGTAAGACCGACCTTCCTAAATTCCCACCTAGAAATTATAATTCCGATAAGATTTCCACACGTCAAGAAGACAAGATTACCCCAAGGCGAGAAGATAAAAGGCCTTACAATCAAAATTGGCCCCCGAAGACATCCAACACCCCTCACAATTTTCCACCTAACAAAAACCAAGAACCCCAACCTAAAGGACCAAGAGCACATGACGTGCAATGCTTCAAATGTTTGGGAAAAGGGCACTATGCTAACGAGTGCACCAATCACCGTGTGATGGTCATCAAGGAATCAACGAGTGAATGGGAAAGCGAAGAGGATGAAGGCCAATACAACAAAATTGACAAGGATGAAGTAGAAATCGATGAAAGCGAAGATGAAACCGATGAATGCAAGCCACAAGATGGACCCTTATTAATGGTCATAAGGCGTGCATTAACGTCGAAGAATGTGGACAAGGACTGCCAACGGGAAAATCTTTTTCATAGTAGGTGTGCAGTCAAATATAAAATTTGTTCGACGATAATCGATGGAGGAAGTTGCATAAATGCGGCCTCCCAAGATATGGTCGATAAACTAGGATTAGTAACGATTAATCATCCTACGCCTTATAAGCTTCAATGGTTGGACGACAAAAATGAGCATGAGATCACCAAACAAGTAACCGTGGATTTCACTATAGGAACATACCTAGATTCGGTTATTTGTGACGTTGTTCCGATGAGTGTCAGCCATATTCTTTTGGGTCGACCATGGCACTTTGACCGAAGGGTAAACTATGACGGATTTCTCAACTGTTATACGTTTAATTTTGGAGGAAGAAAGATTAAGTTGCTACCGATGACCCCCGACCAAATTGCTCAAGATGAGGCCACCCGCCAAAAAGGAAAATTAAAGGAAAATTTATTAGTGTCAAAATGCGGGTTGAGTGAAGAGCCCCATCATATCAATTGGCGTGACAATCCGTTGTACGAGGAAGAAGTGTCAATTCCTTTCCACCCACATCTTGAGAAAACTCCCTTTATCAAGGAACACATAAATCCTCTATTTTTCAATGAAATGCCTTGCCAATTGGGGAATGATTTTGCATGGCCTCATGAGAAGTCAAATTTAAATGACGAAATTATTTTTGGCCTAGGTAGCATGATCATCACTCCTTTTCTATTCCTTCCAAGTCTTGATGAAATTTTCTCTCCAATCCCCTCAATTAGGAAGATGTTGGTTTATGGCCTTGAGCCTAACTATTGCCTTCCTACAACCTTTCTTAGAGCTACACCATCAAGTAGGAATTTTATTCCTTATGTAGACAAAAGATGCTCCACCCTTCAATTTGGTGGCTTACCAACACCTTACTTTCCACCATTCCATTACCACAAATTCTACCATAGAACTAGGGTTAAAGTTCTATTGGTAAGTAAATTTTCTTTGGGGTCTTAATATTAATTGGACTATTTCTTTGGTTGAAGGATTCTAGCATTTCCATCTCACTATTTGTCGGATTCAACTACTTGGGAAAATTTCATTCCATCTTTGAGCAAACGCCCTCCCAAGTAGCCCTCGGATTCAACTTTTTCACCCTTACCAAAGAAAATTTTAGTAAGACCATCCATTCTCCATGCCACTTAGAATTTTTAACGAAAGAACCTATCCTCCTTGTCTTCAAACTCAAACCTATCAAAATAATTAATACACTAATATGCGAGAAATTGTTGGAGTCTTCCTTAAGAAAAGCCAACCAACGGATTTGAGGTCAAATCCTCAACTCACCCGGAGAGGATGACGTGCCTCGGGTTGCATTTAAAAGAAACTTAGTAAAATCCCGTGCTTTATCTAAATTCTCTATTTATTACGTGTTTTTATTTTTGTAGGTATAATTTATGGAAGGAATACATAAGGAGTACTTGGAGGAATCACCATCCGGCTCATGGGAATTTGTCTTCCCGACCCAATAATTTGTAATTTTTATTTTGAACTTATTTGGCATACATTCGCCTTTATTGTATGGATTTTATAATTGCATTTCATGCATTAGATTGTGTGGTTAGGACTAGATGTATGGTGGTGGATTTGGGTTGGAGGAAGTTCAACAAAATATTCAAAGGAAAAGGCCCTACAATAAATGGAGCCCAATGGAAGCCTTGGCCCAAAGAAGAGCCCACAAAAAAATGTATAATTTTGCAAGTACAAAAGTTAGTGGCAACATGGATTGATGATGTGGCAAGATTCCCTCCATTGATCCATTTAGGCATGGCATTCATCTCCTCCCTAGAATGTGTGCTTGTTTGCCTTGATCTTAGCCATCCATCCTTTTTTATCCAAGGGCCCTAATCCACCTAGGACTTCTATAAATGTATGGTATTAGTGATTGTAGACAACTTTTGCCCAAATCAATACACTACTATTTCCATATTCTCTCAAGGTTTTCCTTAGAGTTTTTCCTTGGTTCTTTGAACCAAGAGGAGTTAGCCTCCATTGCTAACCTAGCTTGGGTTGCTAGGTTAGCTCTTATTCATTCCCTCACCATCTCCCTTGGGAGTTGGAACGAGGAAGAAAATCCCCGGCCTACGGTGGTCGTTTTCCTCCTGGAAGACGTTTATCCTTGACCCTAACCCGTAAGATCGCTCCAAGGAACCTCCAAGGGTATTTTTTTTTTTATTTTATTTGCTATCACATTCACACAATATCACTCTTTATTTTCGGCTCCACCAATCACACACCCTCACTTTTTATTTTATGTCATTTTATTTCCTTTTTGCATTGCATTTGACATCTCATCCACAACATTTCTTCTCCATCTCTTTCCTTCTATTTTTTTTCTTTATATTTCACATCCTCACACATCATATAATATTCGGCCCTAGCATTATTAATCCATTGTTTATTTTCTTGCATTTTATTTATTATTATTATTTATTTTTTTTTTGTAATTTCTTCCCTTTATTCATCATCTTTACACGAACACACAACCGAGCACTTATCTTGATTATTTGTGGGTTGTACACGGGTCCTTTTCTAGGGGACCCCGTGTCACTCTCCTTCTATAAAGTCTTTATCGTCCTGTATTTAACATATTGCTTATCGTCAAGGTTCACCTAGGAATCCCTTCTTACCCACCATCTACTATTCTCTTAACCCTCCATTCTCAAGCCCACTTTTATCTATCGTACACATATGGTCATTAAGCCATCACTCCAACTACCCCTTTTTATACTATTGTTCTTCGCTTCTCTAACAAAAGATAAAACATTAACTGAAGCAACTAATGGCTGTGCAGTTTCCTCGTTGTTGCGAAATATCGTGATACGCAAGTGCACGTGTCGCAAAAGTAATAAAGTGTGTCTAAGTACGAGTGTCGATCCCACGAGAAATAAATATGTTAAATATTGAATATCTAAATTTCAGTTTAAATTGAAAAGAAATAATATGTTGATGATTTAAGATTTTAAACTAAAATAATTCAAATAAAAGAAATTGAACAATTTAAATAATAGAATTGAATATAAAAGAGTAAGATTATATGATGAGAAAATTTCTAGGGTTTCGATTTCACTTAGCTAATCTTATTTAACAACCCTAATTTAAGTAATTAATCCTTATTCCTTCGTGTTGATGGCAATTTCACAAAAATATTCATCAATCTCTCTCGAGCAAAGACAAACTTATTCAATTAACGAATTATCACCTCTCGGTCTCTAATCCTGAGAATTAATTTAATACATTAAGAGCAAGAAATTATATTACCACTCAAACGCCCTAACTATCTCTAGCCTAGGATCCTTTTTAAGGTAATCTATTCAGTGCACAGTTAAATTCTCCGCTCTCGCATCCCGAATTAACCCTAATATTCTTAGTTTTGGTGATCAAGCAAACCTAAGTATTACGTTCAGAATAGATTACTCAACACAGAAAAGAATAAGAAAACTAAAAACTTAAATTAAAACAATTAAATATTCATAACAGAGTTACGTCGAAACCCTAGAATCGAAAGTTTAGTTCATGCTAAAATTAAAGAAAACTCTAGAGAAAATAAAGTAATTCATGCTGGAAGAGAAAAGAAGAAACAAAAACTCAGAAATTTCTGTCGAATTCGCCCGTTCCTCGCTAATTGCTCGATCCGGCCTCCGATATCCCCGTAGGGTTTTTCTCTCTATTCCCTTATTATCTTCCCTTGCCTCCCGTTCAGTTTTTTATTTTTACTCCACTTAGGGTCGCGGTCCATAAATTAACGGCTGAGATCGACCCGATCAATAATTTGAAAAATAAGATTTTAATAATTTCCCGCAATCACGATCGATCGTAATGTGATCACGATCGATCGTGATCGCGTGACACTTAAGCACTGTATTTCTGCTAATCACGATCGATCGAGGTTGCAAAGCCCGATCGATCGGGAGGCCTCTGGACTTTTGGGTGAAATTTTCCTCGATCACGATCGATCGAGGTCGCTGAGCCCGATTGGTCGGGCTGGCTCGGGAAATTTTGAACGAAACTTTTGACGATCACGATCGATCGTGATGCTGAGCCCGATCAGTCGGGCCTTCTCTGGATTCTGGAATGAATTTCTCTCGAATCACGATCGATCGCAGTACGATCACGATCGATCGTGATCCGATGCTTTTTCCTTCTTTGCTTCCTTTTCTTCTTTATTCCTTAATTTCGTCCCAATTCCGCCTTTACCTATTAAAACTCGACTTACCTGCACAATCTCACCAATAACATCAAATAAACTCAAACGCTCGAGGAAAAACTAATCAAAACAAGAATGAAAAGCACGAATAAGTGTGCAAAATACACACTTATCACACCCCCAAACTTGAACGAAAGCTTGTCCTCAAGCGAAAAGAAATCAACACAAGTAAAGTGATATCCCCATCCTCAATCAAAAAGGCTAGCCAAGAAATCATGATCAAACAATCTAGATTGTAAATTTCAATAATTTGTCTCAGCGTGACACAAGTATACCAAAACATCTTAGATAAACTCTTTGCAATTAGTAACTTGTAATAAATCATCAACACTAGCTTATTAAGAGTTCCTCGTGTGTGTGTGTGTGTGTTCATGCCCAATTTTCTTAAGTTGATAGGTTCGCACATGCGTCTAAGGTAAAGGCAAACACTCTTAAGAACACTCAAATCACTCTGATCGTTCTCCAGCTTTGCCCATTATTCACTAATAACGGAAATCAGTAAAGCAAAACAAAAGTCGATAGGACTTTCATTCGGCTTGTAACGTTCGGCCAGGTTAAAAGGTATGAATTTTTTTTTTTTTTTTTTTTTAGGATCAAGGCTAATTAAATAGCACTATTCATCCTTCCTTATCTCAACCACTCAACATTTTCTTCAATCCTTTCATGCTTAGAGAGATTTGTTCACACTTCCTTTTTCTCTATCTCACCCCCAAACTTATTTCACTCACCGTTACTCAGTTCTAACTCCTTTGTCTTTAGTGCACTAAAACAACATGAATAGAAATGAAAACTAACAAATGCACCTTTTCTTTTTTTTTTTTCCTTTTTTTTGTACAGTAACACGAATAGAGGAATGACAACAGAAAACAATTAACATAAATCATAAGAAAAAGGAGTACTTTTTCTCTCAAATCCATCCTTTCTCCTATTCTCCCTCGACCAACAATAATAACCCAGTGCTCTTTTGGTCAGATAGGCAAAATAGTTGTAAGGTAAGCTCACATAACGGTAACGAATGAAATGGTCAATCATAGGCTCAAAGAGGTGACTATGGGTGTCGATAATAAACACAGAAGGGGTGTGTTCAAAAGGGCTCAAACGATTCAACAATGGCCTAAGTCATTCTTTCATCATGCTAAACCAAGTTTCGCATTCGCGAATGCAGGGCAAAACTAAGAAGGATTCATTTCTCACTGTCTCTCACTACTTTAACTGGAGGTGCTCTCCCTTACAGTGTTTCAACTCAATCGCTCACTTACCGTGGTTGGTTCACTCTCAATAGACGGCATGTGCTATGACTAACAAATTAAGTCAAATGAAGATAAACACGTGCGCAACAAGATGAGAATCTCAAAATAAACTAGAGTCAATGTAAGTATCACAAGTACTAAATACATAGAGCTATCCAAGAAGCAAAGGTATACGGAAATCACAGATCCAGTCATTGACACATCAAATCAACAATCTAGACAATAAGATCACAAAAATTTTGGCTAATCAGAAAGTACGCTAAAAGTCACCCCAACACCCCCAAACTTAAAATCTACATTGTCCACAATGAGTCTAAAATGAAAACAGAACATGGAAAGGCAAGGGTGAAGCAGCGTACCTCATAAAGAATCGGAGAGTGAGTCCGAAAGATCAGCATTGTCACCCTCTTGTGGAGGGTCGTATGGCTGAGAAAGGCGATCTGGGTACATGGGAAACGGAGGAGTGGATTGTGCGGAAAAGCCGTGATAAGCATTGAAGGCAGCCATATACTACGCTTCATAAAGGAAACGCTCCAAATCACGAGCTTGAAGATCTTGAATGCGGTGCTCCAACCGCTATTGACCAAGAGTTAAAGCCTCGAACATTTGCTTAACATCATCCGAAGCCGGAGAAGAAGATGGCCCAGCAAAAGAGGAAGATGCGCCAAGTGTAGTGGAAGCAGACCCCTGCCTTTTATAGCGCCGTTTAAGGCGAGCATCAGCGTCGTTTTGGCGAATTCTTGGTATGGAAAAGGACGGAGTCCCTTTAGAGAGACGAGGGGCCGGCATGGGTTGAGGAGGAACCTCCGCTTCAGGATCATATTCAATAAATCCCAATCCATCAGGACGAGCCCGACCATGAGGCCAGTTAGCTATCCGCGATATGTTGGATGAGCCAAAGACAGTTTGCTGGACCCAAGGTTCGTCATCAGAATTCATCAATACATGTTGGGCAACACAAAGCTGTGTGATCAATACCGGATGAATGTGGGCTGCGTTCACCGTGTGGTGACGGTATGCTGCAATATTGTTATGTATAATCCGTCCGACATCAATCGACATGCCTTTTAAAATGCAGTAAAGCAGCACTGCACGTTCTCTAGTAAATTCGGTTTTTTGGGAAGTCGGCATCAGATTACACCGAATGAACCTACACCAAGCTTGGGCATATCGATTTAAGCTGCTCGGAACTAGATAACGCGGCAAAGTATTAGCAGACCTTGTGTAAACCCATTGAGCCCGTCGATGGCCCATCTCGGGTAAAATTGCATCATAATCAGGTCCAACGGTCAGTAATGATTGGAATTCGTCATCCGGGATATTTGGCAATCCAAATTTTGCATTAATTACTTCAGCGGATAATCAATAACCTTATTTCTGACAGTGACCGGTGCGTCAGTTTTTGAGGCCTTCAGATTAGCGTAAAATTCTCGAACTACGCTCACATTTGCATCACCCCCTAAGACAGCGACTTCCCCCCAATTCCTCTGTTGGAGCATTGCCAAGATATTGCCATCACTGCGGTCTGGCTGGAATTGGACCTCACAAATTATGGCCTTGTCCGTCAACATAAATTGTTGATAAAATGTCTTCGCCTCATCATTGAGGAACGAATGTGGAAGCGGACTTGGCCGTGAAGAGCTGGAGGCACTAGAAGACGTTCTCAAGTGCTTAGAAGCCATTGTATAAAGCTCAGACCTGTAGTTGCTTCACAAATAACCCAATACGAAATCAACCAGCAATGCAGCCCAAACCTCCAACTTAGCACGGTAAAACTGAACGAAATGCGTGTGAGACAAAACAAATTCCTACAGGCAATTCAGCAAACAGCTGGTGGGCAGAATGTGCAGGACGTGGGCACGACAGACTTGAAACATCCAATTACCCCCAAACTTGTGTATCAAACAAAAATATAGTCCAACCAATAACCCTTGAAGACGAATGTAACAGCCACAGAGATCAACCAAGAATATCAGAATACCAAGGTAACAAACAAATAAAACCTGGGCGGGGACAAGCAGCGGCAAGAAAGAAGTAGGCAAGTAATCGGAGCTGAAGTGCGATTGAGAGAGTCGAGGAGCAGAGAGTAGAGCTTAGAGTTGGAGCGCTGGAATAGATAAGCTCGCGGTGCTGAAACGCAGTTGAAAGACGGCGGAGGATGGTGGTCGGAGCTGAGAGCGCGGGCTTCGTCGCCGATCGATGAAAAGAACAGGGGTGAAGAGTGAAAAGTGTTGGCTTTTCACCGTTTACCCCTGTTTTTGTAAATTTTTTTTTTTTTTTTTTAATGGAAAACGAAAACACAAAAATCAGTAAAGATAGATAAATAATAAAAATAAAAATTGAACTATATTTATACTAATAAAACAAAAATCAATGGGTTACCTCCCACCAAGTGCTTGATTTACCGTCGTTAGCCTGACGTGTGACCAAATTCATTCATCGGGTATGAGTTGAGTAACGGAAGAGTCACTTGGAATATCACCGCCAAAGTAGGGTTTCACTCGTTGGCCGTTCACCTTGAATGTCGTGTCATCAACTCCTCGTAACTCGATTGCTCCGTGAGAGAATACTTGCACCACCGTGAAAGGACCCGACCATCTCGACTTTAATTTTCCTGGAAACAATTTCAAACGGGAGTTAAATAAAAGTACCTGCTGTCCTGGGGATAACTCTTTCTCCACGATGTGCTTGTCGTGCCATGCTTTGGTCTTCTCCTTATATATTTTGGAATTCTCATACGCATTATTTCTCAGTTCTTCCAGCTCATTAATTTGTAGGAGACGTTTCTGGCCTGTGACTATTAACTCAAAATTCAGCTTCTTCATCGCCCACAAAGCACGGTGTTCCAACTCAACCGGTAAATGACATGCTTTCCCGAATACCAACCTATATGGGGACATACCCAGAGGAGTTTTGAATGCGGTTCGGTATGCCCATAAAGCATCATCCAACCTGCGAGCCCAGTCTTTTCTTGAAATTACAACGGTCTTCTCAAGGATCTTCTTCACTTCTCGATTAGAGACCTCGGCCTGCCCGTTGGATTGGGGGTTGTATCCCAACGCTTTGCGATGCTTGACCCCATACTTATTGAGTAGTGCTGCAAACTGTCTATTGCAGAAGTGAGTGCCCTCGTCACTAATGATAGCTCGAGGTGTTCCAAAGCGAGTGAAAATATTCTTCTGCAGAAAACGCAAGACCACCTTGCCATCATTGGTTGGCGTAGCTATCGCTTCAACCCACTTGGAGACATAATCCACCGCCAAAAGAATGTATTTGTTATTGTACGACGATGGAAACGGTCCCATAAAGTCAATACCCCATACATCAAACAGCTCAACCTCCAAAATATTAGTCAAAGGCATCTCATTCCGACGAGAAATATTACCGGTCCGTTGACATCGATCACAAGCGACAACAAACGAATATGCATCTTTAAACAAAGAGGGCCAATAAAATCCACACTGAAGTACCTTAGCTGCTGTTCGTTGTCCACCAAAGTGTCCGCCACATTCTAGAGAATGGCAGTGTTTTAATACAGAGTTCACTTCATCTTCTGGGATACAACGTCGGATGATTTGATCGGCACAATGTTTATATAAAATCGGCTCTTCCCAATAATATCGCTTTACATCGGCGAAAAATTTCTTCTTTTGGTGATGCGACAAATCGGACGGTATAATCCCACTGGCAAGAAAATTCACATAATCAGCATATCACGGTAACGCTTTGATTGCAATGATCTTTTCATCTGGAAAATCTTCAGCTATTTGAACGTCACTATCGGATACATGAGCTCGTGTTTCCAATCGAGATAGGTGATCAGCTACCAAATTTTATGTGCCTTTCTTGTCCTTTATCACAATATCAAACTCCTGCAGAAGTAATACCCAACGAATCAACCGAGGCTTGGCATCCTTCTTTTCCATCAAATATTTAATAGCCGAATGATCCGTATAAACTGTGACTTTGTTGCCGATAACATAGGGACGGAACTTGTCAAATGCGAAGACTACTGCTAACAATTCCTTCTCAGTGGTGGCATAATTTAGTTGGGCATCATTGAGAGTGCGGCTGGCGTAATAAATTGTATGGAAGATCTTATCCTTTCTCTGCCCCAGAACTGCTCCTACCGCGAAGTCACTGACATCACTCATAATTTCAAATGGTAATTCCCAATCGGGTGCGACTATGATTGGCGCCGACACAAGTTTCTCCTTTAACACATTGAACGCTGCAAGACACTCGGCAGTAAAAACAAACGGTACTCCATTTTCCAATAACTGACATAGTGGCTTGGTAATCTTAGAAAAATCTTTTATGAACCTCCGGTAGAATCCTGCATGCCCTAGAAAACTCCGCACTCCTTTTACTGTTGTCGGCGGTGGCAACTTCTCGATAGCGATAATTTTAGCTCGGTCCAACTCAATTCCTTGTGCTGAAATACGATGGCCCAATACAATACCCTCTTTCACCATGAAGTGATACTTCTCCCAATTAAGCACTAGATTCGTCTCAACACACCTTTCGAGCACCTTGGACAGATTATTCAAGCATGTATCGAATGAAGATCCAAATACTGAAAAGTCATCCATGAAGATTTCTATGAAGCGCTCCACCATATCTGAGAAAATAGCCATCATGCATCTTTGAAATGTAGCTGGTGCATTGCATAACCCGAAAGGCATCCGGCGGAATGCAAAAGTACCATAAGGGCATGTAAAAGTCGTCTTTTCTTGATCTTCTAGGGCAATAGCAATCTGATTATATCCGGAATACCCATCGAGAAAGCAATAATATTCGTGCCCGGCCAGTCTATCCAACATCTGATCAATAAACGGCAATGGAAAATGATCTTTGCGTGTAGCCTTGTTCAATTTCCGATAATCTATACAAATTCTCCAACCGGTGACTGTTCGAGATGCAATCAACTCATCATTCTCATTCTTGACCACTGTCATTCCACTTTTCTTTGGCACACACTGCACTGGACTCACCCACGAACTATCTGAGATCAGATAGATAACCCCTGCGTCCAACCACTTTAAAACTTCCTTCCGCACAACCTCTTTCATGGCTGGATTTAAACGGCGTTGATGCTCTACAGATGGTCGATGCTCTTCTTCCATTAAAATCCGATGCATGCAAAAAGAAGAACTGATTCCTTTGATATCTGACAGTGTCCACCCAATAGCCACCTTGTATGTCTGAAGTATACGCAACAATTTCTCCTCCTCCGTCTTAGATAAGTCACCTGCAATAATGACTGGAAGAGTTGAGTTAGCACCAATAAATGCATACCTGAGGTGGGACGGTAGTGGCTTTAGCTCCAACTCGGGTGGGCTCTCAATAGAAGGTAAGACTCTAACTGGTGGCTCCCCCAAACTTTCGAAATACCTTCTTCGATTAGGCTCGAACGAATCCATCCATGATATAAATTCCGGCGCAGAAGAGTCAAAATTGAAAAACACATCATGATTTAGTAAAGCAACCTCGAGAGGATCACTAGACTGAAGATAAGCTCCGTCCATCGCTGATTCGAGAGAGTCAATTCTAAATATATCATCGCTGGCCGTCGGATACTTCATGGAGTTAAAGACATTAAACGTCACTTCTTCATCTTGCAAGCGTAATTTCAACTCCCCCCTCTGAACATCAATCAATGCACCCCCTATAGCTAAGAATGGCCTGCCCAAAATAATAGGTATGTCTCGATCTTCTGCCATGTCGAGAACTACAAAGTCTGCTGGGAATATAAATTTGTCAACTTTAACCAACACATCTTCGATTATTCCTCTTGGATGTTTGATTGATCGGTCGGCCATCTGTAAAATTACCCTTGTTGGTTTTGCTTCCCCTAGTTCAAGCCTTTGGAAAATAGAAAAAGGCATTAAATTGATGCTTGCACCCAAGTCACATAACGCCCGCTCGAAGATGTGGTTCCCAATCTTACATGGAACCGTAAAACTGCCCGGGTCTTTCAACTTTTGTGGTAGTTTACGTTGAATTATTGCACTGCATTCTTCAGAAAGGGCGATCGTACCACAATCCTCTATTTTCCTTTTATGGGATAAAACCTCTTTTAAAAACTTTGCATAAGTTGGCATTTGCTCTAGGGCTTCTGCAAATGGGATGTTGATGTGAAGCTGCTTGAACACCTTTAAAAATTTTTCAAACTGTTTATCCAACTTTGCATTTTTCAGGCGTTGTGGGAAAGAAACTTTGGGGATGATCTCCTTTGGAATCTGAGATGGAGCGTCTAGTAGCTCTTTATCCTTTGGTGTGGACTAGGATGATGACGAATGCACTCCGTCATGTGCGACCACTTTCTTATTTTCTTTAATACAATTTTCAATTACTGCTCCACTTCTAAGTGTGATGGCATTGCATTGGCCTCTAGGATTGACTTCAGTGGAACTGGGTAATGTGCCCTGAGGGCGACTATTTAATGCAGCTGCCATCTGGCCCATTTGAGTTTCCAAACTTCGAATTTGAGCTGACTGGTTTTGCAAGGTTGTTCTTGTTTCAGCCATAAATTTATTGGTGTGCTCCCCCATTTCAGCAATCATATTACTGGTGCGCTCTCCCATCTTGGCTATTAAATCCTCTAGATTAGGTTTTCTTTCTGGAAAGGGAGGTCCCGGTTGATTAGTTTGTGGCATCTGAATGGCATTGTTCGGGTTCTTCCATGAGAAATTTGGGTGGTTGTTGCGCCCCCCATTATAATAATTACCTTAATTCTGGAGCGTTGGTCTATTATAATTTCCCACATATTGGGCATGTTCAGAAGAACTACTAGCCATTTGGTTCCCTTGCTGACAGTTCTCACTAGCATGTGGTCCTTGGCACCACTGACATTGTATGATTGGGGAATGAATTGCATTAACTGGAGCTTGATTACCCTGGATGTGCTGAGTGAGAGATGCAATCTGTGTAGTCAATGCTTTTATCGCTTCCATTTCTGGGGTATTTGGCTGCCTCCTCAAAATCTGACGTTCAACCGGGCACTGATCATTATTGAGGGATAACTCCTCTAACAGGTTGAACGCCTCCACTTCCGTCTTTTGTAATAGTGATCCACCAACTGCTGAGTTGACAAGAGTCCGTGTAGAAACTGATAAGCCAATGAAGAATGTCTGTATTTGCATCCATTATGGTAGACCATGTTGAGGGCATTTTCTTAAAAGCTCCTTGAATCGGCCCCATGCTTCATAGATTGTCTCACCATCAAATTGAGTAAAATTGGTGATCTCATGGCGGAGTTTTGCCATCTTTTCAAAGGGAAAGAATTTGGATAGAAATTTCTGCACTAATTCATTCCACGTGGTAATTGAATCCGAAGGTAAGGAGTTCAACCAATTATTTGCACGATCTCTTAGTGTGAAGGGGAAAAACCTGAGCTTGATAGCATCCTCAGAGACATTATGGTATTTAAAAGTATCACAGACCTCGACAAAGCTAGCAATATGATCCTTAGGGTCCTCATTAGGCAGACCGCAAAATTGATACTGTTGAATCATTTGTATTGTCCCCGGCTTAATTTCAAAATTGTTGCACGTGATGGCAGGTTTTCGAATTGCTGATTGAATCCCATCCATGGATGGCATAACATAATCGAGCAATGTTCGTCGCCCGACTCCCTCAGTCTCGATAATCGGTTGTACATCTGCATTTTGATTATCTGCCATAATTGCTTGTCTTGTTTCCCTTCGATTTTGGCGACAGGTTCGTTCAATTTCAGCGTCGAGAGGGATTAGGTTGGCAGTACCTAATTTTCGCATACACCTGTAATTTGCAAATAATGTAATTTAAACCTAGCAGCAAAGGAAAATTTAAATATAAACTAAAATCAAATAATTCAATAATAACAAAATTAAGTCCCCGGCAACGGCGCCAAAAACTTGTTGCGAAAAATCGTGATACGCAAGTGCACGTGTCGCAAAAGTAATAAAGTGTGTGTAAGTACAAGTGTCGATCCCACGAGGAATAAATATGTTAAATATTGAATATCTAAATTTCAGTTTAAATTGAAAAGAAATAATATGTTGATGATTTAAAATTTTAAACTAAAATAATTCAAATAAAAGAAATTGAACAATTTAAATAATAGAATTGAATATAAAAGAGTAAGATTATATGATGAGAAAATTTCCAGGGTTTCGATTTCACTTAGCTAATCCTATTTAACAACCCTAATTTAAGTAATTAATCCTTATTCCTTCGTGTTGATGGCAATTTCACAAAAATATTCATCAATCTCTCTCGAGCAAAGACAAACTTATTCAATTAACGAATTATCACCTCTCGGTCTCTAATCCTGAGAATTAATTGAATACATTAAGAGCAAGAAATTATATTACCACTCAAACGCCCTAACTATCTCTAGCCTAGGATCCTTTTTAAGGTAATCTATTCAGTGCACAGTTAAATTCTCTGCTCTCGCATCCCGAATTAACCCTAATATTCTTAGTTTTGGTGATCAAGCAAACCTAAGTATTACGTTCAGAATAGATTACTCAACACAGAAAAGAATAAGAAAACTAAAAACTTAAATTAAAACAATTAAATATTCATAACAGAGTTACGTCGAAACCCTAGAATCGAAAGTTTAGTTCATGCTAAAATTAAAGAAAACTCTAGAGAAAATAAAGTAATTCATGCTGGAAGAGAAAAGAAGAAACAAAAACTCAGAAATATCCGTTGAATTCGCCCGTTCCTCGCTAATTGCTCGATCTGGCCTCCGATATACCCGTAGGGTTTTTCTCTCTATTCCCTTATTATCTTTCCTTGCCTCCCATTCAGATTTTTATTTTTACTCCACTTAGGGCCGCGGTCCATAAATCAACGGCTGAGATCGACCCGATCAATAATTTGAAAAATCAGATTTTAATAATTTCCCGCAATCACGATCGATCGTAATGTGATCACGATCGATCGTGATCGCGTGACACTTAAGCACTGTATTTCTGCTAATCACGATCGATTGAGGTTGCAAAGCCCGATCGATCGGGCGGCCTCTGGACTTTTGGGTGAAATTTTCTTCTATCACGATCGATCGAGGTCGCTGAGCCCGATTGGTCGGGCTGGCTCGGGAAATTTTGAACGAAACTTTTGACGATCGCGATCGATCGTGATGCTGAGCCTGATCAGTCGGGCCTTCTCTGGATTCTGGAATGAATTTCTCTTGAATCACGATCGATCGCAGTACGATCACGATCGATCGTGATCCGATGCTTTTTCCTTCTTTGCTTCCTTTTCTTCTTTATTCCTTAATTTCGTCCCAATTCCGCCTTTACCTGTTAAAACTCGACTTACCTGTACAATCTCACCAATAACATCAAATAAACTCAAACGCTCGAGGAAAAACTAATTGAAACAAGAATGAA
The DNA here is from genome assembly GCA_022432975.1 of Begonia masoniana. NCBI lineage: Eukaryota > Viridiplantae > Streptophyta > Magnoliopsida > Cucurbitales > Begoniaceae > Begonia > Begonia masoniana. The sequence goes on from CM039506.1 coordinate 43,012,677, forward strand.
AAGCACGAATAAGTGTGCAAAATACACACTTATCACTCGTCTTCAATCGGGGCGATTATACTTGGCGTGACTCTCTCCCGATTGACCGCCGTTCTTGGACAATTATGGGTGTAATGGCCTACCTCCCCACATCTAAAGCATTGGTCCGTACCCAATCTACACGCAACATAATGTTTCTTCTGACAACCAGGACAGCAAGGTCTTTGGGAAGTTCCTTGTGCCTGTTTTCCTTTACCATGGCCATTCCTCCCCTCGTACGGCCTTTTAACACCTCTTTGTTGCTTTTCCTTTACTAGATGTGGTTGAAACTCTATGACAAACCCATCTATACCATGGTTACTGGGAGCAATCACCACTTGGGTTCTAGGGCCCTCTCGGTCTATCAATGCTTCGAGCTGGCGAGATTGTCTATCTATATGGATTTCTTGTCGGTCTAGATGTCGAGCTTGCTGGGCAATGAACTCTCTCAACTGTTTTATAGTGTCATCTCTCTCATCTCCATCATTATCTTCACGAACCATTTTTTTTTCTTTTTGCCAACCTATAAAATTAAAGACAACAATTCTAAGAAATCAAAACAAATAAAGCATATAACGTACTTACAGTTGAAGAAGCATGTCCGTGTAGTGGCTTGCGCAGTCGAGCAGTCTACAGAACCGATTTTAAAACCCGGGAGCTCTGATACTAAAACTGTAACGACTCTTAAACTTAACCCTTAAATTCCCGTGAAAATTTTTCTTTTTAAACATTCTCAAGTGAACCCCCTTCATTAAATCGTTAAATTAAAGTATACCCGTTGAAACATATTTAAAAGAAAATCATTTAAATAAAACCTTGAAAAACAAAAGAGGAATCGGCCAATTGAACAGAGGGCAAGAAGGGCGCAAGCCCTTAATTTTCCCTGTTCACATCTACCGCTCACCTCTACTGTTCACTTCTACCGCTCACATCCACAGTACACTTCTACCGCTCACATCAAACACATCCACCGCTCAACAGTAACCTAACACATCTACCGATTCACTTTGACCAAACACTTAACCGAAACCCATACAATTTCTCCCTGTACTTACACACCATTAACTCAGAACTTCCAAAACATTAAACATAACATTCTCCATTTCCAGAAACATCAAAATGAACATTATATACTTATATGTTCACGAACTATCCATAATACACATCCAAACATCAAATATTAACTATCCAGAAACCAAGCATCCTAAAATGTTTCTAACTATACAAATATTATCTAATCCACCATCAGTCCTAAACATCCAGAAATGTTCCCAAGACGTTTACTTACATCCCCACGGGTCAAAAGCGCACCGACTGCCCAGCACACTCCCACGAGCCATCATTCTTCAACTGATCATTCCTCGGGTGGAGGGATCTCGTCCTCATCTGTATCAAGATCACATACACCATAAAGACACCTATGAAATAAAAATCTCAGTAAATTCTACGTAAATGTCAATGCATGATCGTGTATGCTCAATGCTATGAAAACAGTCCATGTCATTTCATATATCAGTACGTGTTAGTCTATAGTTATCGAAAATGCTCGACAGATAGATATGGCACGTCAAGCAGTTAGACAGCCCACACCATCTTAAGGGAGGAAAACCCGCTCACCACGGAACGCCAGGTCTGAACCTCATCCCCGATAACCCCATGCTATGGTTGTTTACTGTGATACTTTACTTGCCTTTACATGCGTCTTCTTTTCATGAAATCAATGCGTAAATTTGTTTTCATGACGTTTTAAAACCGTGATGCATGAGCAATTCAATGTACAATAAAACATACATGACGAGCATACCATCAAAACCTCACAAATACTATCAAAGCATCACAATACTTAACCTATAAAACAACCAAACTTATATAACAAACTAAACCTAAACTACCCATCAAAACCACAAAAACACATTCAATGCACCAACAATCCTCAACAACAAAAACTCGACATATGGTGTAGGCCAATCGGCCACAGTAAGTCACGAGAACTTACCTGTCGTCCTTAGCAATTCGGGTGCCGTCCGTCAATCGCCAAAGTGTTCTGGCGTTCGTGGGGAAGAAGAAATGAGGGGTGGGAAGAAGGTTTTTTTGCTATTTAATGGAATTAAACTTGTCAAATGACAAGTTTGCCCCTCTACATAATTTCTCGTTTATCTCATTGTTTGTCTATCGGTTCGATTTCTCCAAATCTCCATATTTAACCAATAACTTTGACTTATCCCTAGGGCTCTAATAAAACTTTTCGTTCGTCAAACGGACTTAATTTGACTTTATTTACGAAAATGCCATTGGGTGTTACATGTCAAGTTCTGTAACATCTTTTGAAGTTTTTAAAAATATTTGAAGTGTAGGTTCAGTTCTGTACAACTTTTGTGTTCTTTTAAAACGACGTATGGAATCTGTATTGATGTCTAAAACCTCTGTATTTGACAGTTGTATCTATATATTTTGAAATATTCTGGAACTGTATTGAGTTTCCTCTGATTAGTTCATGCATGGGTGGTCTCTGGTTTTAGAGCTATCCATGCAGATTGATTTTCTTAAACTTAAGTCATGTTTTCTGTTATGTCCGAAAATCAGGTTCTGAATCGGTTTCTGAGAATTGAAACTTTTATGCCTTCTGTTTTTATGCTCCCCGTTCATATGTCTTCCTGTTAAATGTTGTCAATTCTGCCTTTAAAATTCACATCTACCGCTTCGGTTTATTTACATCTACTGCCTTAGGAATCACATCTACCGCTGCTCTTTAAAATCACATCCACCGCTGCCCGCTGCCCTTTAAATCACATCTACCGCTGCCCTTTAAAATCACATCAACCGCTGCCCCCTTTAAAATCACATCTACCGCTGCCCTTTTAAAATCACATCCACCGCTCCCTTTAAATCACTTCTACTGGTGAACAGTATAGTTCACTTCTGCCTGTAATTCATATCCTCCGCCTGACGTCATCCATCTCACATCTTCCGATTACATCCACCGCTGCTTTTAAAATTCACTTCTACCGCCTGACGTCATCTATCCCACATCTTCCGTCCCAGTTTATTTATGTTATCCGCCCCTGTCACCCAGTCTACCTCTTCCGCCCCAGTTTATCTGCATTTTCCGCCTTGCTTCATCTGCCCGGTTTAGTAATATCTTCCGCCTTACTTCCTCCGCCCTGAATCACCTGATCCTGTCATTCACTGTATCCCTCCTCCTAGTATGCCTTCCAGATTATTATTTTCCAGTTTATGTTTTTATATTCCTTTTCGTTCCGTTTCCTTCTGTTGTTTATTTCTGCTCATCCTGTCTCTCATCTTAATTCCATAGAAGGATATCACTGTGTAAAGCTTTAGAGTTCAAAAAAAAAATAGTCCCCGTTTTGAAATGCCCGGAGTGACGGCTCCTCCACCCCGATCGGGTTGGGGCTGTCACAACTAAACCTCAATCAGTCTCATTTTGAGTAAATCTTTTAATTGTTCGCTCTAAACTTACATTTTTACGTGGCGATTATGTGTTACTAATTAATTAATATAATAAATAAGATAAATTTATAAATATTTTAAATAAAACATTTGCACCAATTAATGACCGCCTGACATGAATTAAAATCAGAGCATAAATTTATAATTACCCTTCAATTTATAAAATATTTCTTAGCCAAATAGAATATTTCACTTTTAAAGAAATATTTCATCTATTTTTTTGGTATTAATTTTAATGAAAAATCTTAACACATAACTACATTTATAAGTTATTTAAATTTAATTTTTACTTTATTTAAGTTATGTATTCATATGTTAAAAAAAGTAGTAAGAGTGAATCTACTCTTGTTTCATGTTATTTTTAAACTACATTAATTAAGATTTTTTTTAATTTAATTTCAAAATAAAAATAATAATTTCAATTATTTTATTCCATTTAAGTACTTTATGCGACATAGGTAAATTACGGGACTAAAAATATTAATAGCGTGAAATTTACTGAGAAAATAGACTAAAACGCCAATTACAAATGAAATAATTACGAGAAATTGAATTTTATAAAAAAAATTAAAACTATGATTTTAGTAAAAGAAAGGATTGTGGAGGTAAAGCAAAGTCCGTCCCCTGGTATTCTTCGTTAATGTCCTCCCATGATCAAGGAGGAGCTGGATTGCCTCTGTGTTTTCGGAAGAATCGTCAGTGCCAACACCGCGCTTACTGCCGCTGCTATGCCGCCCATCACGAACGCCGCTGAGTTTCCGCCCCCGAACGCTGCATCCAGTGGACCGCTCACCATCGACACGATCATCTATTGATTTATTTATTTTTGTTAAATATGGGATCAAATATGTCAATATAAATTCAAGAGCTAGAGTTTGGAATTTACCTGTGGGATGACGACCACCAGGTTCAGCAGTCCCACAGAAAGCCCTGTGCAAGAAGAAAATGGCAAGAAAATTTTAGTAGGAGGAGAAGAACAAAGCAATGAAGTTGACGATGATGGTGAGGTTTGATTTAACCTTGGCCAGCGCCGCAACTCTCGGAGTAGATGGATGCCAGAGCCCATGGAACACTGTAATTCACCTGTTGCACCAGACAACTCGTTTCTTAGAAATTATTTAAAGAATCTGGCTATGGACGCGGGAACATCTAGGAAAAATACGGTAGAAGATGTGAGGAAACTAACCGAAAGAGGAATGCCTAGAATAGCAAAGATGGTGAATGCTCCAGCTTTAATATAAGAGGGAGGAGGGTGGAGGCCATTGACCGACCTCCACTGCTGGGCAGCCTTACTCACAAACACAGTCATACACATGGAGATGGCTAGGATTAAGTTAACAAATCCCCACCAGTTCTTCGCACCCTTCAAAGCCCCACTAATGGGCTCCACGGCGAGCGATGCAAAACCCAAAACAATGGAGTTAATCACCAAACCTAGAGCCCCAGCTCGCACACCCATATCATAAATCCTCACTTCTTGCGCCGTCCCCATCGGCTTTCCTCCGTACACGTCCAAACCCATCCAGTCCGTGTCATACAACAGGAATGAGAACCAAGCGATCCAGTTGAAAGCAGTCACGAGGAAGGAAAACAGAGAGGGCGACGAAGGCTGCACCGCCAATAATAAACGGGCGGCAACGACCTATTCGGGAAGTGCACCAATCACTGTAGTAGCCAGCGATAGGCTGAACTAATATACCAGAAATTGGACCGCAGAGCCAGATGAATGACGTCCAAATGTGGGGAACTCCTAATTGCTGAACGTATGGAGTTAAGAGCGAGAAATGGAGAGCCCATCCAAATTGAACACCAGCAGCAATGGCGAAGACCAAAATAATCTTACTGAGAGGAGTTGAAGGTGGACTATCAGCCAGTACCACTGAACCATTCTCCATGTTAGCTAAGGGGTAGCAAACTCAGAAAGCTGCTAGGAGGAGGAGGATGGTGTAATGGGTTAGAGAGAGAGCTGGGTGAAGAATGAAGAGAACCATGAGGGTATATTTATTAGGGTAAATTCCAAAAATCATCTTGAACTATGCGAAATTCTCGAAAAAAACCCTCCGACTTTAAGTCTTCCTAGTCAAAACCTCAAACTATCAAAAATTATCAAAAAAAACCCCTGGCGGGGGGCCGAATTGCGATTCGGGGGGCCAAATTGTAATTAGGGGGGCCGATAGCCCCCCGATAGCCCCCGAAGCCGAAATTACATGAAATTCGGGGGGCCGCATGAACAGTAACGAGGGGCCGCATTTTGTAGGCAGCTCTCCTACTCTATAATTATTCTTCATTATTTTTAAATAATTTTAAAAAATATCAAATTATATTCAATTCACTTAAAATTTTTATCACATATTTATCACATTATGAGAAGATAATCTAAAAAGTTTCGTGATTTGTTTAAATTGTTTATGATTTAATATATTTTTTTATAAAATAATGTCATTAAAATTACAATATATCGCACAAGTGTTATAAAATCACGAAAATTTTTACATTATCTTGCCATGATGTAATAAACATGTGGTAAAAATTTCAAATAAATTGAATATGATTTGGTATTTGTTAAAAAATTAAATCTTCATTTCTTCTTCAGACTTCAATTTGAGGCTTTAAACGATATATTTTGAGCCCGAAAAAGGCTGTCATGGGTTGTACCCAATTAATGTGTGTAGATCTCTGAGCGAGATTCAATTTGATATTTTTTCAGCTGCAATCGAATACCCGTAGTAAAAGTTATGGCCCTTCGAAGTTGAAGAAGTCACTAATTTGTAAAAAAATTCATTAATTTGTATAAAAATGTTAAAAAATCACGAAACTTTTTATATTACATTTTCATAATGTAATGAATATATGATAAAAAGTTCAATTGAATTGAATATGATTTAGTATTTTTTTATTAATTTATAAATAAAAATAAAAAAAATGCCCCCGCATGTAAATTAATATTTTTTTATTAAAATTGAAATTTTTACCATATATTCATTACATTATGAAAATGTAATATAAAAGTTTCGTGATTTTTTAACATTTTTATACAAATTAATGAATTGTTTTACAAATTAGTGACTTCTTCAACTTCAAAGGACCATAATTTTTGCTACAGGTATTTGATTGCAGCTGAAAAAATATCAAATTGAATCTCGCTCAGAGATCTACACACATTGATTGGGTACAACCCATGACAGCCTTTTTCGGGCTCAAAATATATCGTTTAAAGCCTCAAATTGAAGTCTGAAGAAGAAATGAAGATTTAATTTTTTAAAAAATACCAAATCATATTCAATTTATTTGAAATTTTTATCACATGTTCATTACATCATGGCAAGATAATGTAAAAAGTTTTGTGATTTTATAACACTTGTGCGATATATTGTAATTTTAATGACATTATTTTATAAAAAATTATATTAAATCATAAACAATTTAAACAAATCACGAAACTTTTTGCATTATCTTCCCATGATGTGATAAGGGAGCTGCCTACAAAATGCGGCCCCCCGTTACTGTTCATGCGGGGGGCCGCATGAACAGTGCGGCCCCCAGAATTCCGTGTAATTTCGGCTTCGGGGGCTATCGGCCCCTAATTACAATTCGGGCCCCCGAATCACAATTCAGCCCCCCGCCAGGGGTTTTTTTGATAATTTTTGATAGTTTGAGGTTTTGACTGTGAAGACTTAAAGTCGGAGGGTTTTTTCGAAAATTTTGCATTGTTGAAGGTAATTTTTGGAATTTTCCCTATTTATTATAGGTTATGTTCTCCTACTCCAGGTCGGAATGCTAAGATTTAGAAGACTGAGGAAATTTTTTTTTTTTAATTTGATTTAATCTCTTTAATTTGTTCTTGCCTTCTTGGTTTCCTTTTCTAAATCTAGTTGGTTTTATCTTCTACTTCTCAATTTCTAAAATTTATCTCCAAAAATCCAGCATATTATTTTTCTACGTTTAAGTTCTAATTCAATATTTGTATATACTTATAATAATAATAACAAATAACAAGAATAATTAAATCACTAATTACACCATACTCATAACCATGAAAGTTGAGTAATTGTAGCAACTTTGCCCAAATCAATACACTACTATTCCTATTCTCTCAAGGTTTCCTTAGAGTTTTTCCTGGTTCTTTGAACAAGAGGAGTTAGCCGCCATTGATAAACCTAGCTTGGGTGCTAGGTTAGTCTTATTCATTCCTCACATCTCCCTTGGGAGTGGAGAACGAGGGGAAGAAACCCCGGCCGAGGTGGTTGTTTTCCTCCTGGAAAGACGTTGATCCTTGACCCTACCCGTAAGACGCGCTCCAAGGAACCTCCAAGCGGTATTTTTTTTTATTTTATTTGCTATCACATTCAAACAATATCACCTTTATTTTGGCTCCACAATCACACACCCCCTTTTTTATTTTATGCAATTTTATTCCGTTTTGCATGGCATTTGACATTCTCATCCACAAACAGTTCTATCCATCTCTTTCCTTTCTTTTTTTTTCTTTATATTCAAATCCTCAAACATCATAAATATTCGGCCCTAGCATTATTATCCATGTTATTTTCTGGCATTTTGATTTATTATTATTATTAATTTTTTTTTTGTTACTGGTTCCATTTATTCATTCATCTTTACACGAACACACACGAGCACTTATTTGATTATTGGGGTTGTACACGGGTCCTGTCTAGGGGACCCCGTGTCACTCTCCTTCTATAAGTCTTTATGTCCTGTATTTAACATATTGCTTATCGCAAGTTCACCTAGAATCCCTTTTACCCACCATCTCCTCTTCTCTTAACCCTCCCTTCTCAAGCCCAATGTTATCTACGTAACAAATATGCGTCAATTAAAGCCATCACTCCAATACCCCTTTTTATATATGGGTCTGCGCTTTCTCTACAAAAGATTAAAACATAACTGAAGCAACTACTGGCTGTTGCAGGTTCCTCTGTTGCGAAAATATCGTGATACGCAAGGACTTTCGCAAAAGTAAATAGTGTGTTAGTCGAGTGTCGATACCACGAAACTAAATATGTAAAGACTGAATATCAAATTTAGTTAAATGAAAGAAATAATATGTGAGGATTTAGATTTAAACTAAAAATAATTCAAATAAAGAAATTGAACAATTTAAATAATCGAATTGAATATAAAAGAGTACGTGATATGTGAGAAAATTTCTAGGTTTCGATTTCACTAGCTATCTTATTTAACACACCAGAATTTAATAATAAACTTATCCTTCGTCGTTGATGCAATTTCACAAAAATATTCATCCAATCTCTCTCGAGCAAAGACAAACTTATTCAATTAACATTATCCGTCTCGGTCTCTACTCCTGAGAATTAATTTAATCATTAAGCGCAAGAACTATATTACCACTCAAACGCACTAACATCTCTAGCCTAGGATCCTTTGTAAGGTATCTATTCAGTGCCAGTGTAAATTCTCGCTCTCGCATCCCGAATTAACCCTAATATCTTAGTTGGGGTGATCAAGCAAAACCTACGTATCCGTTCAGCTGATAATCAACACAGAAAAGAATAGAAAAACTAAAAACTTAATTAAAACAATTAAATAACCATAACAGAGTTTACGTCGAACACCATAGAATCGAAGGTTAGTAATGCTAAAATTACAGAAACCTCTAGAGAAAATAAATAATTCATGCTGGAAGCGGAAAGAAGACACAAAACTCAGAAAGAAATTCTGTCGATTCGCCCGCTCCTCGCAATTGCCGATACGGCCCTAATACCCGTAGGGTTTTTCTCTCTATTCCATTATTATCTTCCCTTGCCCTCCCGTTCAGTTTTTTTTTTTTTTTTTTTTTTTTTTTTTTTGTTTTTTTTTTTTTTTTTTGTTTTTTTTTTTTTTTTTTTTTTTTTTTTTTTTTTTTTTTTTTTATTTGTACTCCCTTAGGGTCGCGGTCCAAAATTACCGGCTGAGATCGCCCACGCTCAATAATTGGAAAAATAAGATTTTAATATTGCACGCAATACGATCGATCGTATGTATCACGATCGATCGTGATCGCGTGACAATTAAGCACGGTATTTCTGCTAATCACGAGATCGAGGTTGCAAAGCCCGATCCTCGGGGAGGCCTCGGACTTTGGGTGAATTTCTCGATCCACGACATCGATCGAGGTCGCTGAGCCCGATTTGGTCGGGCTGGTCGGGAAATTTTGAAAGAAACTTTTGACGATCACGATCGAGCGTGATGATGAGACGATCAGTCGGGCCTTCTCTGGATTTGGAATGAATTCTCATAGAATCACGACGATCGCAGTACGCTCACGAAGCGATCGTGATACGATGCTTTTTTCCTTCTTTGCTTCCTTTTCTTCGTTGTTCCGTAATTTCGTCCAATTCCGCTTTACCGATGAAACTCGATTACCTGCACAATCTCACCAATAACATCAAATAACCAACCGCTCGAGGAAAAATAATCAAAACAAGAATGAAAAGCACGAATAAGTGTGCAAAATACAAACTTATCACACCCCAAAATTGAACGAAGCGTGTCCTCAGCGAAAAGAAATCCACACAAGTTAAAGTGATATCCCATCCAATCAAAAGGCTAGCCACGCAATCATGATCAAAACAATCTAGATTGTAAATTTCAAATAATTTGTTTCAGCGTTGACACAGTATACCAAAAACATCGTAGATAAAATCTTTGCAATAGTACTTGTAAAAATCATCAACCTAGCTTATGAGAGGGGACTCGTGTGTGTGTGTGTGTGTTCATGCCCTTTTCTTACGTTGATAGGTCGCACATGCGTCTAAGGTAAAGGCCAAACATCTTAAGAACACCGCAAATCATTCTGATAGTTCTCCCGCTTTGCCCATTAGTCACTAATAACGGAAACAGTAAAGCAAACAAAGTCCGATAGGACTTTAATTCGGCTGGACGTTATCGGCCAGGTTAACAGGTATGAATTTTTTTTTTTTTTTTTTTTAGGATCAAGGCTAATTAAATAGCAATAGTCCATCTGTCCTTTATTCAACCACCAACATTTTCTTCAATCCTTTCATGTTAGAGAGATTTGTTCACCAATTCCTTTTTCTCTATCTAACCCCCAAACTTATTTCATCACCGTTACTCTGTTCTAACTCCTTTGTTCTTTCGGCTCCTAAAACAACATGCATCGTACAAGGAAAAATAAACAAATGCCACTTTTCTGTTTTTTTTTCCTTTTTTTTGTACAGTAACACGAAAGAGGAAATGACAACAGAAAAAATTAACATAAATCATAAGAAAAAAGGAGTACTTTTTCTCTCAAATCCATCCTTTCTCTATTTTCTCCCTGACCAACAATAATAACCCAGTGCGCTTTTTGGTCAGATAGCAAAAATCGGTGTAAGGTAAAGTACATAACGGTAACGAATGATGAAGGCAATCATAGGCTCAAAGAGGTGATATGGGTGGCGAACTAATAAACACAGGAAGGGTGTGTTCAAAGGGCTCAAACGATCACACTGGCTAAGTCCTCTTTCATCCTGCTAAACCAAGTTTCGCAGTTTAGCGAAGGCAGGGCAAAACTAAGAAGGATCCATTTTTCACGGTCTCCCATACTTAACTGGAGGTGGCGCTCCCTTACAGTGTTTCAACTCAATCGCTCACTGCCGTGGTGTTCACTCTCAATCGACGGAATGTGCTATGCTAACAAATTAGTCAAATGAAGAAACACGTGCCGCAAAAAGAGGAGAATTCAAAATAAATAGAGTAAATGTAAGTATCACAAGTACGAAATACATAGAGATCCAAGAAAGCAAAGGTATCGGAAATCACAGATCAGCATTACACATCAACAAACAATTAGACATAAGATCACAAAAATTTTGGCCATAATCAGAAAATGTACGCTAAAGTCACACAAACACCCACAAACTTACAATCTAAATGTCCCACAATGAGTCTAAAATGAAAACAGGAACCGGAAAGGCAAGGTGACGAAGCGTACCTCAAAAGAATCGGAGGGGAGTCCGAAAGATCACGCATTGTCACACTCTGTGGAGGGTCGTAGCTGAGAAAGGCGATCTGGGCTACATGGGAAAGGAGATGGGATGTGCGGAAAAGCCGTGTAGCAGTAAGGCAGCATATACACGCTCATAAAGGAAACGCTCAAAATCCGAGCTGAGCTCTTGAATGCGGTGTGGCCTCCAAACGCTATTGACCAAGAGGAAGCTTCGAACATTTGCGAACATCATCCGCAGCCGAGAAGGAGATGGCCCAGAAAAGAGGAAGATGCGCCAGTTGAGTGGAAGCAGAACCCTGCCTTTTATAGCGCCGTTTTAGCGAGCCATCAGCGTCGTTTTGGGGAATTCTGGGTATGGGAAAAGGACTGGTCCCTTTCGAGAGGACGAGGGGCCGGCATGGGTTGAGGAGGAACCTCCGCTCAGGATCATATTCAATAAATCCCAATCATTCAGGACGAGCCCGACCATGAGGCCAGTTAGCTATCCGCGATATTTGAGAGCCAAGACAGTTTGCTGGACCCAAGGTCGTCATCAGCATATCAATACGGTGGGCAACACAAAGCTGTGTGTGATCAATACCGGATGAATGTGGGCCGCGTTCAACGTGGTTGACGTGTATGCTGCAATATTGTATGGATAACCGTACGACATTCATCGACATGCCTTTTAAAATGCAGTAAAGCAGCACTGCACGTTCTCTAGTTAAATTCGGTTTTTTGGGAAGTCGGCATAGATTACACCGAATGACCCTACACCAAGCTTGAGCATATCGATTTAAGCTGCTCGGAACTAGATAACGCGGCAAGTATTAGCAGACCTTGTGTAAACCCATTGAGCCCGTCGATGGCCCATCTCGGGTAAAATTGCATCATAATCAGGTTCCAACGGTCAGTAATGATTGGAATTCGTCATCGGGATATTTGGCAATCCAAATTTTGCATTAATTACTTCAGCGGATAATCAATAACCTATTTCTGACAGTGACCGGTGCGTCAGTTTTTGAGGCCTTCAGATTAGCGTAAATTCTCGAACTACGCTCACATTTGCATCACCCCCTAAGACAGCGACTTCCCCCCAATTCCTCTGTTGGAGCATGCCAAGATATTTGCCATCACTGCGGTCTGGCTGGAATGGACCTCACAAATTATGGCCTTGTCCGTCAACATAAATTGTTGATAAAATGTCTTCGCCTCATCATTGAGGAACGAATGTGGAAGCGGACTTGGCCGTGAAGAGCTGGAGGCACTAGAAGACGTTCTCAAGTGCTTAGAAGCCATTGTATAAAGCTCAGACCTGTAGTTGCTTCACAAATAACCCAATACGAAATCAACCAGCAATGCAGCCCAAACCCTCCAACTTAGCACGGTAAAACTGAACGAAATGCGTGTGAGGACAAACAAATTCCTACAGGCAATTCAGCAAACAGCTGGTGGGCAGAATGTGCAGGACGTGGGCACGACAGACTTGAAACATCCAATTACCCCCAAACTTGTGTATCAAACAAAAATATAGTCCAACCAATAACCCTTGAAGACGAATGTACAGCCACAGAGATCAACCAAGAATATCAGAATACCAAGGTAACAAACAAATAAACCTGGGCGGGGACAAGCAGCGGCAAGAAAGAAGTAGGCAAGTAATCGGAGCTGAAGTGCGATTGAGAGAGTCGAGGAGCAGAGAGTAGAGCTTAGAGTTGGAGCGCTGGAATAGATAAGCTCGCGGTGCTGAAACGCAGTTGAAAGACGGCGGAGGATGGTGGTCGGAGCTGAGAGCGCGGGCTTCGTCGCCGATCGATGAAAAGAACAGGGGTGAAGAGTGAAAAGTGTTGGCTTTTCACCGTTTACCCCTGTTTTTGTAAATTTTTTTTTTTTTTTTTTTAATGGAAAACGAAACACAAAAATCAGTAAAGATAGATAAATAATAAAATAAAAATTGAACTATATTTATACTAATAAAACAAAAATCAATGGGTTACCTCCCACCAAGTGCTTGATTTACCGTCGTTAGCCTGACGTGTGACCAAATTCATTCATCGGGTATGAGTTGAGTAACGGAAGAGTCACTTGGAATATCACCGCCAAAGTAGGGTTTCACTCGTTGGCCGTTCACCTTGAATGTCGTGTCATCAACTCCTCGTAACTCGATTGCTCCGTGAGAGAATACTTGCACCACCGTGAAAGGACCCGACCATCTCGACTTTAATTTTCCTGGAAACAATTTCAAACGGGAGTTAAATAAAAGTACCTGCTGTCCTGGGGATAACTCTTTCTCCACGATGTGCTTGTCGTGCCATGCTTTGGTCTTCTCCTTATATATTTTGGAATTCTCATACGCATTATTCTCAGTTCTTCCAGCTCATTAATTTGTAGGAGCGTTTCTGGGCCTGTGACTATTAACTCAAAATTCAGCTTCTTCATCGCCCACAAAGCACGGTGTTCCAACTCAACCGGTAAATGACATGCTTTCCCGAATACCAACCTATATGGGGACATACCCAGAGGAGTTTTGAATGCGGTTCGGTATGCCCATAAAGCATCATCCAACCTGCGAGCCCAGTCTTTTCTTGAATTACAACGGTCTTTCAAGGATCTTCTTCACTTCTCGATTAGAGACCTCGGCCTGCCCGTTGGATTGGGGGTTGTATCCCAACGCTTTGCGATGCTTGACCCCATACTTATTGAGTAGTGCTGCAAAACTGTCTATTGCAGAAGTGAGTGCCCTCGTCACTAATGATAGCTCGAGGTGTTCCAAGCGAGTGAAAATATTCTTCTGCAGAAAAAACGCAAGACCACCTTGCCATCATTGGTTGGCGGTAGCTATCGCTTCAACCCACTTGGAGGACATAATCCACCGCCAAAAGAATGTATTTGTTATTGTACGACGATGGAAACGGTCCCATAAAGTCAATACCCCATACATCAAACAGCTCAACCTCCAAAATATTAGTCAAAGGCATCTCATTCCGACGAGAAATATTACCGGTCCGTTGACATCGATCACAAGCGACAACAACGAATATGCATCTTTAAACAAAGAGGGCCAATAAAATCCACACTGAAGTACCTTAGCTGCTGGTTCGTTGTCTACCACCAAAGTGTCCGCCACATTCTAGAGAATGGCAGTGTTTTTAATACAGAGTTCACTTCATCTTCTGGGATACAACGTCGGATGATTTGATCGGCACAATGTTTATATAAAATCGGCTCTTCCCAAAATATCGCTTTACATCGGCGAAAAATTTCTTCTTTTGGTGATGCGACAAATCGGACGGTATAATCCCACTGGCAGAAATTCACATAATCAGCCATATCACCGGTAACGCTTTGATTGCAATGATCCTTTTCACTCGGAAAATCTTCAGCTATTTGAACGTCACTATCGGATACATGAGCTCGTGTTTCCAATCGAGATAGGTGATCAGCTACCAAATTTTATGTGCCTTTCTTGTCTTTATCACAATATCAAACTCCTGCAGAAGTAATACCCAACGAATCAACCGAGGCTTGGCATCCTTCTTTCCATCAAATATTTATAGCCGAATGATCCGTATAAACTGTGACTTTGTTGCCGATAACATAGGGACGGAACTTGTCAAATGCGAAGACTACTGCTAACAATTCCTTCTCAGTGGTGGCATAATTTAGTTGGGCATCATTGAGAGTGCGGCTGGCGTAATAAATTGTATGGAAGATCTTATCCTTTCTCTGCCCCAGAACTGCTCCTACCGCGAAGTCACTGACATCACTCATAATTTCAAATGGTAATTCCCAATCGGGTGCGACTATGATTGGCGCCGACACAAGTTTCTCCTTTAACACATTGAACGCTGCAAGACACTCGGCAGTAAAAACAAACGGTACTCCATTTTCCAATAACTGACATAGTGGCTTGGTAATCTTAGAAAAATCTTTTATGAACTCCGGTAGAATCCTGCATGCCCTAGAAAACTCCGCACTCCTTTTACTGTTGTCGGCGGTGGCAACTTCTCGATAGCGATAATTTTAGCTCGGTCCAACTCAATTCCTTGTGCTGAAATACGATGGGCCCAATAACAATACCCTCTTTCACCATGAAGTGATACTTCTCCCAATTAAGCACTAGATTCGTCTCAACACACCTTTCGAGCACCTTGGACAGATTATTCAAGCATGTATCGAATGAAGATCCAAATACTGAAAAGTCATCCATGAAGATTTCTATGAAGCGCTCCACCATATCTGAGAAATAGCCATCATGCATCTTTGAAATGTAGCTGGTGCATTGCATAACCGAAAGGCATCCGGCGGAATGCAAAAGTACCATAAGGGCATGTAAAAGTCGTCTTTTCTTGATCTTCTAGGGCAATAGCAATCTGATTATATCCGGAATACCCATCGAGAAAGCAATAATATTCGTGCCCGGCCAGTCTATCCAACATCTGATCAATAAACGGCAATGGAAAATGATCTTTGCGTGTAGCCTTGTTCAATTTCCGATAATCATACAAATTCTCCAAACGGTGACTGTTCGAGATGCAATCAACTCATCATTCTCATTCTTGACCACTGTCATTCCACTTTTCTTTGGCACACACTGCACTGGACTCACCACGAACTATCTGAGATCAGATAGATAACCCCTGCGTCCAACCACTTTAAAACTTCCTTCCGCACAACCTCTTTCATGGCTGGATTTAAACGGCGTTGATGCTCTACAGATGGTCGATGCTCTTCTTCCATTAAAATCCGATGCATGCAAAAAGAAGAACTGATTCCTTTGATATCTGACAGTGTCCACCCAATAGCCACCTTGTATGTCTGAAGTATACGCAACAATTTCTCCTCCTCCGTCTTAGATAAGTCACCTGCAATAATGACTGGAAGAGTTGAGTTAGCACCAATAAATGCATACCTGAGGTGGGACGGTAGTGGCTTTAGCTCCAACTCGGGTGGGCTCTCAATAGAAGGTAAGACTCTAACTGGTGGCTCCCCCAAACTTTCGAAATACCTTCTTCGATTAGGCTCGAACGAATCCATCCATGATATAAATTCCGGCGCAGAAGAGTCAAAATTGAAAAACACATCATGATTTAGTAAAGCAACCTCGAGAGGATCACTAGACTGAAGATAAGCTCCGTCCATCGCTGATTCGAGAGAGTCAATTCTAAATATATCATCGCTGGCCGTCGGATACTTCATGGAGTTAAAGACATTAAACGTCACTTCTTCATCTTGCAAGCGTAATTTCAACTCCCCCCTCTGAACATCAATCAATGCACCCCCTATAGCTAAGAATGGCCTGCCCAAAATAATAGGTATGTCTCGATCTTCTGCCATGTCGAGAACTACAAAGTCTGCTGGGAATATAAATTTGTCAACTTTAACCAACACATCTTCGATTATTCCTCTTGGATGTTTGATTGATCGGTCGGCCATCTGTAAAATTACCCTTGTTGGTTTTGCTTCCCCTAGTTCAAGCCTTTGGAAAATAGAAAAAGGCATTAAATGATGCTTGCACCCAAGTCACATAACGCCCGCTCGAAGATGTGGTTCCCAATCTTACATGGAACCGTAAACTGCCCGGGTCTTTCAACTTTTGTGGTAGTTTACGTTGAATATTGCACTGCATTCTTCAGAAAGGGCGATCGTACCACAATCCTCTATTTTCCTTTTATGGGATAAAACCTCTTTTAAAAACTTTGCATAAGTTGGCATTTGCTCTAGGGCTTCTGCAAATGGGATGTTGATGTGAAGCTGCTTGAACACCTTTAAAAATTTTTCAAACTGTTTATCCAACTTTGCATTTTTCAGGCGTTGTGGGAAAGAAACTTTGGGGATGATCTCCTTTGGAATCTGAGATGGAGCGTCTAGTAGCTCTTTATCCTTTGGTGTGGACTAGGATGATGACGAATGCACTCCGTCATGTGCGACCACTTTCTTATTTTCTTTAATACAATTTTTCAATTACTGCTCCACTTCTAAGTGTGATGGCATTGCATTGGCCTCTAGGATTGACTTCAGTGGAACTGGGTAATGTGCCCTGAGGGCGACTATTTAATGCAGCTGCCATCTGGCCCATTTGAGTTTCCCAAACTTCGAATTTGAGCTGACTGGTTTTGCAAGGTTGTTCTTGTTTCAGCCATAAATTTATGGTGTGCTCCCCATTTCAGCAATCATATTACTGGTGCGCTCTCCCATCTGGCTATTAAATCCTCTAGATTAGGTTTTCTTTCTGGAAAGGGAGGTCCCGGTTGATTAGTTTGTGGCATCTGAATGGCATTGTTCGGGTTCTTCCATGAGAAATTTGGGTGGTTGTTGCGCCCCCCATTATAATAATTACCTTAATTCTGGAGCGTTGGTCTATTATAATTTCCCACATATTGGGCATGTTCAGAAGAACTACTAGCCATTTGGTTCCCTTGCTGACAGTTCTCACTAGCATGTGGTCCTTGGCACCACTGACATTGTATGATTGGGGAATGAATTGCATTAACTGGAGCTTGATTACCCTGGATGTGCTGAGTGAGAGATGCAATCTGTGTAGTCAATGCTTTTATCGCTTCCATTTCTGGGGTATTTGGCTGCCTCCTCAAAATCTGACGTTCAACCGGGCACTGATCATTATTGAGGGATAACTCCTCTAACAGGTTGAACGCCTCCACTTCCGTCTTTTGTAATAGTGATCCACCAACTGCTGAGTTGACAAGAGTCCGTGTAGAAATGATAAGCCAATGAAGAATGTCTGTATTTGCATCCATTATGGTAGACCATGTTGAGGGCATTTTCTTAAAAGCTCCTGAATCGGCCCCATGCTTCATAGATTGTCTCACCATCAAATTGAGTAAAATTGGTGATCTCATGGCGGAGTTTTGCCATCTTTTCAAAGGGAAAGAATTTGGATAGAAATTTCTGCACTAATTCATTCCACGTGGTAATTGAATCCGAAGGTAAGGAGTTCAACCAATTATTTGCACGATCTCTTAGTGTGAAGGGGAAAAACCTGAGCTTGATAGCATCCTCAGAGACATTATGGTATTTAAAAGTATCACAGACCTCGACAAAGCTAGCAATATGATCCTTAGGGTCCTCATTAGGCAGACCGCAAAATTGATACTGTTGAATCATTTGTATTGTCCCCGGCTTAATTTCAAAATTGTTGCACGTGATGGCAGGTTTTCGAATTGCTGATTGAATCCCATCCATGGATGGCATAACATAATCGAGCAATGTTCGTCGCCCGACTCCCTCAGTCTCGATAATCGGTTGTACATCTGCATTTTGATTATCTGCCATAATTGCTTGTCTTGTTTCCCTTCGATTTTGGCGACAGGTTCGTTCAATTTCAGCGTCGAGAGGGATTAGGTTGGCAGTACCTAATTTTCGCATACACCTGTAATTTGCAATAATGTAATTTAAACCTAGCAGCAAAGGAAAATTTAAATATAAACTAAAATCAAATAATTCAATAATAACAAAATTAAGTCCCCGGCAACGGCGCCAAAAACTTGTTGCGAAAAATCGTGATACGCAAGTGCACGTGTCGCAAAAGTAATAAAGTGTGTGTAAGTACAAGTGTCGATCCCACGAGGAATAAATATGTTAAATATTGAATATCTAAATTTCAGTTTAAATTGAAAAGAAATAATATGTTGATGATTTAAAATTTTAAACTAAAATAATTCAAATAAAAGAAATTGAACAATTTAAATAATAGAATTGAATATAAAAGAGTAAGATTATATGATGAGAAAATTTCCAGGGTTTCGATTTCACTTAGCTAATCCTATTTAACAACCCTAATTTAAGTAATTAATCCTTATTCCTTCGTGTTGATGGCAATTTCACAAAATATTCATCAATCTCTCTCGAGCAAAGACAAACTTATTCAATTAACGAATTATCACCTCTCGGTCTCTAATCCTGAGAATTAATTGAATACATTAAGAGCAAGAAATTATATTACCACTCAAACGCCCTAACTATCTCTAGCCTAGGATCCTTTTTAAGGTAATCTATTCAGTGCACAGTTAAATTCTCTGCTCTCGCATCCCGAATTAACCCTAATATTCTTAGTTTTGGTGATCAAGCAAACCTAAGTATTACGTTCAGAATAGATTACTCAACACAGAAAAGAATAAGAAAACTAAAACTTAAATTAAAACAATTAAATATTCATAACAGAGTTACGTCGAAACCCTAGAATCGAAAGTTTAGTTCATGCTAAAATTAAAGAAAACTCTAGAGAAAATAAGTAATTCATGCTGGAAGAGAAAAGAAGAAACAAAACTCAGAATATCCGTTGAATTCGCCCGTTCCTCGCTAATTGCTCGATCTGGCCTCCGATATACCCGTAGGGTTTTTCTCTCTATTCCTTATTATCTTTCCTTGCCTCCCATTCAGATTTTATTTTTACTCCACTTAGGGCCGCGGTCCATAAATCAACGGCTGAGATCGACCCGATCAATAATTTGAAAATCAGATTTTAATAATTTCCCGCAATCACGATCGATCGTAATGTGATCACGATCGATCGTGATCGCGTGACACTTAAGCACTGTATTTCTGCTAATCACGATCGATTGAGGTTGCAAAGCCCGATCGATCGGGCGGCCTCTGGACTTTTGGGTGAAATTTTCTTCTATCACGATCGATCGAGGTCGCTGAGCCCGATTGGTCGGGCTGGCTCGGGAAATTTTGAACGAAACTTTTGACGATCGCGATCGATCGTGATGCTGAGCCTGATCAGTCGGGCCTTCTCTGGATTCTGGAATGAATTTCTCTTGAATCACGATCGATCGCAGTACGATCACGATCGATCGTGATCCGATGCTTTTTCCTTCTTTGCTTCCTTTTCTTCTTTATTCCTTAATTTCGTCCCAATTCCGCCTTTACCTGTTAAAACTCGACTTACCTGTACAATCTCACCAATAACATCAAATAAACTCAAACGCTCGAGGAAAAACTAATTGAAACAAGAATGAAAAGCACGAATAAGTGTGCAAAATACACACTTATCACTCGTCTTCAATCGGGGCGATTATACTTGGCGTGACTCTCTCCCGATTGACCGCCGTTCTTGGACAATTATGGGTGTAATGGCCTACCTCCCCACATCTAAAGCATTGGTCCGTACCCAATCTACACGCAACATAATGTTTCTTCTGACAACCAGGACAGCAAGGTCTTTGGGAAGTTCCTTGTGCCTGTTTTCCTTTACCATGGCCATTCCTCCCCTCGTACGGCCTTTTAACACCTCTTTGTTGCTTTTCCTTTACTAGATGTGGTTGAAACTCTATGACAAACCCATCTATACCATGGTTACTGGGAGCAATCACCACTTGGGTTCTAGGGCCCTCTCGGTCTATCAATGCTTCGAGCTGGCGAGATTGTCTATCTATATGGATTTCTTGTCGGTCTAGATGTCGAGCTTGCTGGGCAATGAACTCTCTCAACTGTTTTATAGTGTCATCTCTCTCATCTCCATCATTATCTTCACGAACCATTTTTTTTTTCTTTTTGCCAACCTATAAAATTAAAGACAACAATTCTAAGAAATCAAAACAAATAAAGCATATAACGTACTTACAGTTGAAGAAGCATGTCCGTGTAGTGGCTTGCGCAGTCGAGCAGTCTACAGAACCGATTTTAAAACCCGGGAGCTCTGATACTAAAACTGTAACGACTCTTAAACTTAACCCTTAAATTCCCGTGAAAATTTTTCTTTTTAAACATTCTCAAGTGAACCCCCTTCATTAAATCGTTAAATTAAAGTATACCCGTTGAAACATATTTAAAAGAAAATCATTTAAATAAAACCTTGAAAAACAAAAGAGGAATCGGCCAATTGAACAGAGGGCAAGAAGGGCGCAAGCCCTTAATTTTCCCTGTTCACATCTACCGCTCACCTCTACTGTTCACTTCTACCGCTCACATCCACAGTACACTTCTACCGCTCACATCAAACACATCCACCGCTCAACAGTAACCTAACACATCTACCGATTCACTTTGACCAAACACTTAACCGAAACCCATACAATTTCTCCCTGTACTTACACACCATTAACTCAGAACTTCCAAAACATTAAACATAACATTCTCCATTTCCAGAAACATCAAAATGAACATTATATACTTATATGTTCACGAACTATCCATAATACACATCCAAACATCAAATATTAACTATCCAGAAACCAAGCATCCTAAATGTTTCTAACTATACAAATATTATCTAATCCACCATCAGTCCTAAACATCCAGAAATGTTCCCAAGACGTTTACTTACATCCCCACGGGTCAAAAGCGCACCGACTGCCCAGCACACTCCCACGAGCCATCATTCTTCAACTGATCATTCCTCGGGTGGAGGGATCTCGTCCTCATCTGTATCAAGATCACATACACCATAAAGACACCTATGAAATAAAAATCTCAGTAAATTCTACGTAAATGTCAATGCATGATCGTGTATGCTCAATGCTATGAAAACAGTCCATGTCATTTCATATATCAGTACGTGTTAGTCTATAGTTATCGAAAATGCTCGACAGATAGATATGGCACGTCAAGCAGTTAGACAGCCCACACCATCTTAAGGGAGGAAAACCCGCTCACCACGGAACGCCAGGTCTGAACCTCATCCCCGATAACCCCATGCTATGGTTGTTTACTGTGATACTTTACTTGCCTTTACATGCGTCTTCTTTTCATGAAATCAATGCGTAAATTTGTTTTCATGACGTTTTAAAACCGTGATGCATGAGCAATTCAATGTACAATAAAACATACATGACGAGCATACCATCAAAACCTCACAAATACTATCAAAGCATCACAATACTTAACCTATAAAACAACCAAACTTATATAACAAACTAAACCTAAACTACCCATCAAAACCACAAAAACACATTCAATGCACCAACAATCCTCAACAACAAAAACTCGACATATGGTGTAGGCCAATCGGCCACAGTAAGTCACGAGAACTTACCTGTCGTCCTTAGCAATTCGGGTGCCGTCCGTCAATCGCCAAAGTGTTCTGGCGTTCGTGGGGAAGAAGAAATGAGGGTGGGAAGAAGGTTTTTTTGCTATTTAATGGAATTAAACTTGTCAAATGACAAGTTTGCCCCTCTACATAATTTCTCGTTTATCTCATTGTTTGTCTATCGGTTCGATTTCTCCAAATCTCCATATTTAACCAATAACTTTGACTTATCCCTAGGGCTCTAATAAAACTTTTCGTTCGTCAAACGGACTTAATTTGACTTTATTTACGAAAATGCCATTGGGTGTTACATGTCAAGTTCTGTAACATCTTTTGAAGTTTTTAAAAATATTTGAAGTGTAGGTTCAGTTCTGTACAACTTTTGTGTTCTTTTTAAAACGACGTATGAAATCTGTATTGATGTCTAAAACCTCTGTATTTGACAGTTGTATCTATATATTTTGAAATATTCTGGAACTGTATTGAGTTTCCTCTGATTAGTTCATGCATGGGTGGTCTCTGGTTTTAGAGCTATCCATGCAGATTGATTTTCTTAAACTTAAGTCATGTTTTCTGTTATGTCCGAAAATCAGGTTCTGAATCGGTTTCTGAGAATTTGAAACTTTTATGCCTTCTGTTTTTATGCTCCCCGTTCATATGTCTTCCTGTTAAATGTTGTCAATTCTGCCTTTAAAATTCACATCTACCGCTTCGGTTTATTTACATCTACTGCCTTAGGAATCACATCTACCGCTGCTCTTTAAAATCACATCCACCGCTGCCCGCTGCCCTTTAAAATCACATCTACCGCTGCCCTTTAAAATCACATCAACCGCTGCCCGCTGCCCTTTAAAATCACATCTACCGCTGCCCTTTTAAAATCACATCCACCGCTCCCTTTAAAATCACTTCTACTGGTGAACAGTATAGTTCACTTCTGCCTGTAATTCATATCCTCCGCCTGACGTCATCCATCTCACATCTTCCGATTACATCCACCGCTGCTTTTAAAATTCACTTCTACCGCCTGACGTCATCTATCCCACATCTTCCGTCCCAGTTTATTTATGTTATCCGCCCCTGTCACCCAGTCTACCTCTTCCGCCCCAGTTTATCTGCATTTTCCGCCTTGCTTCATCTGCCCGGTTTAGTAATATCTTCCGCCTTACTTCCTCCGCCCTGAATCACCTGATCCTGTCATTCACTGTATCCCTCCTCCTAGTATGCCTTCCAGATTATTATTTTCCAGTTTATGTTTTTATATTCCTTTTCGTTCCGTTTCCTTCTGTTGTTTATTTCTGCTCATCCTGTCTCTCATCTTAATTCCATAGAAGGATATCACTGTGTAAAGCTTTAGAGTTCAAAAAAAAATAGTCCCCGTTTTGAAATGCCCGGAGTGACGGCTCCTCCACCCCGATCGGGTTGGGGCTGTCACAACTAAACCTCAATCAGTCTCATTTTGAGTAAATCTTTTAATTGTTCGCTCTAAACTTACATTTTTACGTGGCGATTATGTGTTACTAATTAATTAATATAATAAATAAGATAAATTTATAAATATTTTAAATAAAACATTTGCACCAATTAATGACCGCCTGACATGAATTAAAATCAGAGCATAAATTTATAATTACCCTTCAATTTATAAAATATTTCTTAGCCAAATAGAATATTTCACTTTTAAAGAAATATTCATCTATTTTTTTGGTATTAATTTTAATGAAAAATCTTAACACATAACTACATTTATAAGTTATTTAAATTTAATTTTTACTTTATTTAAGTTATGTATTCATATGTTAAAAAAGTAGTAAGAGTGAATCTACTCTTGTTCATGTTATTTTTAAACTACATTAATTAAGATTTTTTTTTAATTTAATTTCAAAATAAAAATAATAATTTCAATTATTTTATTCCATTTAAGTACTTTATGCGACATAGGTAAATTACGGGACTAAAAATATTAATAGCGTGAAATTTACTGAGAAAATAGACTAAAACGCCAATTACAAATGAAATAATTACGAGAAATTGAATTTTATAAAAAAATTAAAACTATGATTTTAGTAAAAGAAAGGATTGTGGAGGTAAAGCAAAGTCCGTCCCCTGGTATTCTTCGTTAATGTCCTCCCATGATCAAGGAGGAGCTGGATTGCCTCTGTGTTTTCGGAAGAATCGTCAGTGCCAACACCGCGCTTACTGCCGCTGCTATGCCGCCCATCACGAACGCCGCTGAGTTTCCGCCCCCGAACGCTGCATCCAGTGGACCGCTCACCATCGATACGATCATCTATTGATTTATTTATTTTTGTTAAATATGGGATCAAATATGTCAATATAAATTCAAGAGCTAGAGTTTGGAATTTACCTGTGGGATGACGACCACCAGGTTCAGCAGTCCCACAGAAAGCCCTGTGCAAGAAGAAAATGGCAAGAAAATTTTAGTAGGAGGAGAAGAACAAAGCAATGAAGTTGACGATGATGGTGAGGTTTGATTTAACCTTGGCCAGCGCCGCAACTCTCGGAGTAGATGGATGCCAGAGCCCATGGAACACTGTAATTCACCTGTTGCACCAGACAACTCGTTTCTTAGAAATTATTTAAAGAATCTGGCTATGGACGCGGGAACATCTAGGAAAAATACGGTAGAAGATGTGAGGAAACTAACCGAAAGAGGAATGCCTAGAATAGCAAAGATGGTGAATGCTCCAGCTTTAATATAAGAGGGAGGAGGGTGGAGGCCATTGACCGACCTCCACTGCTGGGCAGCCTTACTCACAAACACAGTCATACACATGGAGATGGCTAGGATTAAGTTAACAAATCCCCACCAGTTCTTCGCACCCTTCAAAGCCCCACTAATGGGCTCCACGGCGAGCGATGCAAAACCCAAAACAATGGAGTTAATCACCAAACCTAGAGCCCCAGCTCGCACACCCATATCATAAATCCTCACTTCTTGCGCCGTCCCCATCGGCTTTCCTCCGTACACGTCCAAACCCATCCAGTCCGTGTCATACAACAGGAATGAGAACCAAGCGATCCAGTTGAAAGCAGTCACGAGGAAGGAAAACAGAGAGGGCGACGAAGGCTGCACCGCCAATAATAAACGGGCGGCAACGACCTATTCGGGAAGTGCACCAATCACTGTAGTAGCCAGCGATAGGCTGAACTAATATACCAGAAATTGGACCGCAGAGCCAGATGAATGACGTCCAAATGTGGGGAACTCCTAATTGCTGAACGTATGGAGTTAAGAGCGAGAAATGGAGAGCCCATCCAAATTGAACACCAGCAGCAATGGCGAAGACCAAAATAATCTTACTGAGAGGAGTTGAAGGTGGACTATCAGCCAGTACCACTGAACCATTCTCCATGTTAGCTAAGGGGTAGCAAACTCAGAAAGCTGCTAGGAGGAGGAGGATGGTGTAATGGGTTAGAGAGAGAGCTGGGTGAAGAATGAAGAGAACCATGAGGGTATATTTATTAGGGTAAATTCCAAAAATCATCTTGAACTATGCGAAATTCTCGAAAAAACCCTCCGACTTTAAGTCTTCCTAGTCAAAACCTCAAACTATCAAAAATTATCAAAAAAACCCCTGGCGGGGGGCCGAATTGCGATTCGGGGGGCCAAATTGTAATTAGGGGGGCCGATAGCCCCCCGATAGCCCCCGAAGCCGAAATTACATGAAATTCGGGGGGCCGCATGAACAGTAACGAGGGGCCGCATTTTGTAGGCAGCTCTCCTACTCTATAATTATTCTTCATTATTTTTAAATAATTTTAAAAAATATCAAATTATATTCAATTCACTTAAAATTTTTATCACATATTTATCACATTATGAGAAGATAATCTAAAAAGTTTCGTGATTTGTTTAAATTGTTTATGATTTAATATATTTTTTTATAAAATAATGTCATTAAAATTACAATATATCGCACAAGTGTTATAAAATCACGAAAATTTTTACATTATCTTGCCATGATGTAATAAACATGTGGTAAAAATTTCAAATAAATTGAATATGATTTGGTATTTGTTAAAAAATTAAATCTTCATTTCTTCTTCAGACTTCAATTTGAGGCTTTAAACGATATATTTTGAGCCCGAAAAAGGCTGTCATGGGTTGTACCCAATTAATGTGTGTAGATCTCTGAGCGAGATTCAATTGATATTTTTTCAGCTGCAATCGATACCCGTAGTAAAAGTTATGGCCCTTCGAAGTTGAAGAAGTCACTAATTTGTAAAAAAATTCATTAATTTGTATAAAAATGTTAAAAAATCACGAAACTTTTTATATTACATTTTCATAATGTAATGAATATATGATAAAAAGTTCAATTGAATTGAATATGATTTAGTATTTTTTTATTAATTTATAAATAAAAATAAAAAAAATGCCCCCGCATGTAAATTAATATTTTTTTATTAAAATTGAAATTTTTACCATATATTCATTACATTATGAAAATGTAATATAAAAAGTTTCGTGATTTTTTAACATTTTTATACAAATTAATGAATTGTTTTACAAATTAGTGACTTCTTCAACTTCAAAGGACCATAATTTTTGCTACAGGTATTTGATTGCAGCTGAAAAAATATCAAATTGAATCTCGCTCAGAGATCTACACACATTGATTGGGTACAACCCATGACAGCCTTTTTCGGGCTCAAAATATATCGTTTAAAGCCTCAAATTGAAGTCTGAAGAAGAAATGAAGATTTAATTTTTTAAAAATACCAAATCATATTCAATTTATTTGAAATTTTTATCACATGTTCATTACATCATGGCAAGATAATGTAAAAAGTTTTGTGATTTTATAACACTTGTGCGATATATTGTAATTTTAATGACATTATTTTATAAAAAATTATATTAAATCATAAACAATTTAAACAAATCACGAAACTTTTTGCATTATCTTCCCATGATGTGATAAGGGAGCTGCCTACAAAATGCGGCCCCCCGTTACTGTTCATGCGGGGGGCCGCATGAACAGTGCGGCCCCCAGAATTCCGTGTAATTTCGGCTTCGGGGGGCTATCGGCCCCCTAATTACAATTCGGGCCCCCGAATCACAATTCAGCCCCCCGCCAGGGGTTTTTTTGATAATTTTTGATAGTTTGAGGTTTTGACTGTGAAGACTTAAAGTCGGAGGGTTTTTTCGAAAATTTTGCATTGTTGAAGGTAATTTTTGGAATTTTCCCTATTTATTATAGGTTATGTTCTCCTACTCCAGGTCGGAATGCTAAGATTTAGAAGACTGAGGAAATTTTTTTTTTTAATTTGATTTAATCTCTTTAATTTGTTCTTGCCTTCTTGGTTTCCTTTTCTAAATCTAGTTGGTTTTATCTTCTACTTCTCAATTTCTAAAATTTATCTCCAAAAATCCAGCATATTATTTTTCTACGTTTAAGTTCTAATTCAATATTTGTATATACTTATAATAATAATAACAAATAACAAGAATAATTAAATCACTAATTACACCATACTCATAAACCATGAAAGTTGAGTAATTGACATGCATGCATTAATTTTATCTATATTTTGTTATCGTATCTTTTTATTTCTTTTATTAAAATGCTGTTGAGATGCTAAATAATTATTTATGTAATTAATATAATAAATTATCTATATAAATATATTATTTTTATTATTCCAGGATGAAGAGACAAGTGTCACCCAGTCGGTTGTACTCCAGGTTAGACATCTGTGAGTTAGAAGATAATAAAATATTTTTAATTTAGTTTTTGTTTTCTTATTTAAAATTTAGTTAGTTTAGATCATCACATGGCCAATTCATTTTTGAATGCGTTAACACGCACTTTTCAATTGTAAAATTTAATGAGCTTTTAGTAATAAGATTTAGTTTGCTATCATATAGATAAAAAGATTATGATGTTAATTTTTCTAAGTTTAATTTGTAATTTCAACCTGTTGGAATTAATTATCTCCACGTGGATTAATAATATTAATCCTATTATGTGGTTTAATAAATACATTAATTATAGAAAAATGACATGTGTATTAATTAGTTATACCCATATTACGTGTAAATTTTCTCAATGATTGTGACAGCCCGAGACCGAACCCGATCGGGATCCGAGAACCGAGCCGTCACTCCAGGACATTTAACAGAAAACGGGGACTATTTTTTTTTTTTTTTTTTTTAACAAACAGAAAACAGACTGAACTTTTAAAAGTAAAACCCTAAAGCTTAACAGAGAAGGAAAAACATTTCCGGGATTTGGAATCAGAACAGAGAAAAGGAAACAGTTCAAAACTAGACTACAAAATGAATGGCAGAAGGAGAAATGAAACAGTGCAATTAGCAATAGCAGGAGAACGGAAATGAAGGCGGAAGACTTGGTTTAAAAAGGCAGCGATGAATTCAAATAATAATTAAACCAATAAGACAGGAGGCAGGGCGGAAGATGTAAATAGTGGATGATGTGAATAAGACAAAAGTGAACAGTGCACCGGTGGATATAATATGTGAACAGTGACCGGTGGATGAAAAATGTGAACAGTAACCGGATGATGAAAAATGTGAACAGTGACCGGATGATGAAAATTGTGAACAGTGACCGGATGATGAAAATTGTGAACAGTGACCGGTGGATGAAAAAATGTGAACAGTAACCGGATGATGAAAAATGTGAACAGTGACCGGATGATGAAAATTGTGAACAGTGACCGGTGGATGAAAAATGTGAACAGTAACCGGATGATGAAAAATGTGAACAGTGACCGGATGATGAAAATTGTGAACAGTAACCGGATGATGAAAAATGTGAACAGTGACCGGATGATGAAAATTGTGAACAGTGACCGGTGGATGAAAAATGTGAACAGTGACCAGATGAATAAAACTTAAAAGACAAAACTGGCAACTTTTAACATAATTACATGAAAACAGAAGTTGTGGAAACAGAATGTATGAAAACTTCAAACTTCAGAAAACGATTCAAAACAAGATTTTGAACATATCGGGAAAAACACGACGGAATTTTAAGGAAAAACAAATTACCTGGATGGCTCTAACATGACAGAAACTTAAGGAAAAATCACACTACATGGATAGCTTTAAAACTAGAAATTGTCCATGCACAGACTAACAGAAAATATTCCAAACAAATTCCAGAATACTTCAAAACATAGTTCAACTGTCAAATACAGAGGTTTTAAACATCAATACAGGTTCCATACATCGTTTTACAAACCACAAAGTAGTACAGAACTGGACCTACATTTTAAATGTTTTAAAATTTCAAAAGCTATACAATATTGGACATAACTTCAGAAAACACATTCTCACAGGATTAACTCTTGTCTGACTGCAGCAGCCAAACCCCGTGAGCACTATCCATCAACTACATTAGCTCGTCATTTTGAGGCACAAGGTCCTCATTTGGAGTATCCGTACCTACAACATGAAGTTCATCTATGAGCCTAGAGCTCAGTAAGGACATACTAGAATGCAGTGTGCATATGCTATGCATGAACATTTTCAAATACATGAACATTACATTTCATTACATTACATTTCACTGGACAGGAAGGTATAAGTGGGCAGAGGAGCTAGCGCAACAGGAGTACATGCCACAACAGGACATAACAGGAGTACATGACAGGATGCTAGTCCTCATCCACACTTAACCATACATTTCATTACAGGTTTTATCTTACTTAACTTCAAACAGTGTACAGAAAACATTTTCATGACTTTCAGAGAAAACGTGTATGCATGAACATTCATAGACAGGCGACAGAATAATAAGCAGAATAAGCAGAATATAAAACAGAATACACTTAACCTAAACATAACCTATGGTTTAACTACCCAACAGAAATCCCGACAACATAAACTTAGTACCTCCGTGTTGTAGGGCCTTAAGGGCCAAACCTAAACGTATGAACTTACCTGTTGTCCGAAATGCAGCAAGCTATGCGCGCACAACAACGTTGGTTCGCGAACCTATAGCATGCATAAACGGACATTAACCCTAAACATCACGAAACTAGCAAATGAATAAACAAAAAAAATCGTTTTCTATCTAAGATGATTACCTTAGACCGAAAAGCAGGAGGAAAATCAGAGAAGGAAGAAACTCCTTGCGTTGGTTTTCTTTAACCGAAAGAGAGAAGCAGAGAGGAAAATGAGAGAGAGCAGAGAGGGAAAATGTCTCACGTAGGAGGAAGAGAAGGAAATGGGATACATGGCTTGTCTTCTTCCACAAGTTTGCCAAGTGTCAATCATCCATTTGATTTCTCCCACCAACCTTAATTTCTTCCTAATTTGCCCTTCCATTGGTTTTTTTAACTAAAACATTATTTAGTTAATCGATTCGGTCTCACGAATCACCCTCGTTCGATTAAACACGTCGACAATTTTATTAAAAACAATCATTGCATTAATATCGGAGAAATTCCGCTTACATATTCGGGGAATTATTACATAGGCAAAATGCCGGGTGTTACATTCCACCCACCTTAACAGAAATTTTGTCCCCAAAATTTGCCTAAGCAAAGTGGTCCGGATATTGGGCTCTAACATCCGCTTGTCTTTCCCATGTGGCTTCCTCCACATTGTGATTACGCCATAAAACTTTCACCAACGGGACCACTCGATTGCGCAACACTTTGAGTGACATATCCAATATCTTTATAGGTCTTTCTTCATATGTCAGCGTCGGCATGATATCAAAGTCCACATGTTCCACTATTTGGGTTGGATCTCGTACGCACTTTCTCAGCATCGAAACATGGAAGACATTATGAACTCCATCCATAGACGCTGTCAACTGTAGCTTGTAAGCCACGCTTCCCACACGCTTTAGAATGGGAAAAGGTCCAATGAACCGTTGGCTGAGCTTCCCTTTCTTGCCAAATCTCATTACACCTTTGAAAGGCGACACCTTCAGGAATACTTCATCGCCTTCAGCGACTTCCAAGTCTCTCCGTCTCCGATCTGCATAACTTTTCTGTCGACTCATAGCAGTGTTGATTCGTTGTTTGATAACAGCAATCACCTCAGACATCTGCTGTAATATCTCAGGGCCGACAAGTCTGGACTCTCCAACTTCATCCCAACATAACGGAGATCTACATTTTCTGCCATAGAGGGCTTCATATGGAGCCATGCCGATAGTAGCCTGGTAGCTGTTATTATAAGCGAATTCAATTAACGGCAAATATCTACTCCAAGGAGCATGAAGTTCCAACACGCACGACCTTAACATGTCCTCTAATATCTGAATTGTTCTCTCAGATTGTCCATCTGTCTGTGGGTGAAACGCCGTGCTGAAATCCAGCTTTGTACCCAAGGAGCTTTGCAAACTTTTCCAAAACCTGGAAGTGAATCTAGGATCCCGGTCAGATACAATTGACACAGGAATACCATGCAACTTGACAATCTCACCAATGTATAACTCTGCATACTGGTCCATAGAGAATGTCGTCTTCACAGGTAGAAAATGGGCCGACTTCGTCAATCTGTCTACTATGACCCATATGCTATTGTGGCCCTTAGCTGTTCTTGGAAGGCCAACAACAAAGTCCATCGTAATATTCTCCCATTTCCATTCGGGAATCGGGAGAGGCTGAAGCGTCCCAGCTGGTCGTTGATGTTCAGCCTTGACTTGTTGACATATCATGCAAGACTCCACAAATTTGGCCACTTCATTCTTCATATTCGGCCACCAGAAGTGAAGTTTCAAGTCTTGATACATCTTCGTGCTTCCAGGATGCACAGAGAAAGAAGACGAGTGAGCTTCCGACAAGATGTTCTTTCGTAGCTCTTCATCTCTCGGAACATACCACCTATCTTTGAACTTCAGAATACCATCTCCCGAATAACTGAAATCGGAAGAAGCCGTAGGTAACTTGCTCACTATATCGGTCATCTCCTTTGAATTGGTCTTCTGGGCTTCCTTAATTCTGTCCAGAATAGTTGGCCGTAACGTTAAATTTGCCAACACGGCTGACAGCTTAGAAACCACTTCCAAATCAAATCTCTGAATTTCTGTCCTCAAAGGCATTGACATGGCCGTCAAGGCCGGTTGCATAGTAGCCGGCATCCTGCTCAACGCATCAGCCACCACGTTTGCTTTCCCTGGGTGATATTTGATCTCGATGTCATAGTCTTTCACAAATTCGAGCCACCGTTGTTGCCTCATGTTTAACTCTTTCTGGGTAAATATGTACTTCAAGCTTTTGTGATCCGAAAACACCTCACATGATTGCCCATACAAGTGGTGTCTCCATACCTTCAGTGCAAAGACAACTGCCGCTAACTCCAAGTCATGAGTAGGGTAGTTTTCTTCATGGCTCTTCAATTGTCTGGACGCGTATGCTACCACTTTCCCTTCTTGCATCAATACGCATCCCAAGCCAATTTTCGACGCATCACAATATACGCTGAACTTGCCGTCTTCAACTAGTAATACTAACAGAGGAGCAGTGGTTAATTTCTGCTTAAGTGTCTGGAAGCTTATCTCACATGCTTCAGACCACCTGAACTTGATGTCCTTCCTTGTTAAGCTGGTCATAGGCTTCGCTATCACAGAAAATCCCTTGATGAATTTCCTGTAATAACCAGCTAGCCCGATAAAACTTCGCACCTCACTGGCATTCCTTGGTCTCGGCCATTCTTTCACTGCCAGAATCTTGGTTGGATCCACTGAAACTCCCTCTGCAGACACCACGTGGCCTAGGAAATTAACTCTGCTCAACCAGAATTCACACTTCGACAGCTTGGCGTACAATCGATGTTGTTTTAAAGTTGACAGCACAATAGTCAAGTGCTCATCATGCTCGGCCTCACTCCTGGAATAAACTAGGATGTCATCGATGAAAACAATCACAAACTTATCCAATACATCCTGGAATATCCTGTTCATCAGATCCATAAACGCCGCCGGAGCATTTGTTAACCCGAACGACATCACCAAGAACTCGTAATGCCCGTACCGGGTCCTGAAGGCGGTCTTTGGAATATCATCTGCTCTAACCTTCAACTGGTAATAACCGGAGCGCAAGTCAATCTTAGAAAATACCCGAGCTCATTGTAGCTGGTCAAATAAATCGTCAATTCTCGGCAACGGGTACTTATTCTTGATAGTCAACTTGTTCAACTCACGGTAGTCAATACACATCCGTAGGGACCCATCCTTCTTCTTGACGAACAAGACGGGAGTGCCCCACGGAGAGAAACTAGGGCGCACAAAGCCCTTGTCCACCAACTCCTTTAGCTGAGTCTTCAACTCCCTCAGTTCAATTGGCGCCATACGATAAGGATTCTTCGATACCGGTTCAGCGCCAGGATATACATCGATTTCGAACTCGATCTCACGATCAGGTGGCAATCCTGGTAAGTCATCCAGGAAGACCTCTGAGAAGTCTCGAACTACAGGAATATTTTGAAGTTCCACCTCACCTTGTCTTTGAATATCTACTTCATTCGGGCGCTTAAACGACACTAGCCCGGACCTACAGTTGATGGTGGCATGATGTCTAAATAGCCAGTCCATCCCCAGAATGACATCGTACCCTTTCATACCAATAACGATGAGGTTGGCGTACAACTTCTGGTCTCCTACTGACACTATATCACCCTGTATGACCTGCTCGGAGTGCATAAACTCTCCGGACGGTAGCATAATGCTGTAGGGCTGATCAGACAACGTACAACTAACCTTTTGTCTAACTACGAAGTCCCCCGACACAAATGAATGTGTGGCCCCAGTATCCCACAAGGTATAAGCAGGTACATCACACACCAAAATTGTACCTGTGATTGCTGTGTGCAGATCAGCATCATCAACATCCTCCATCATTGCAAAAACTCTGGGTACGACTTGACCTGTTCTGGTGTCGGGCATTGGGCAATCCCGAACAAGATGGCCTACTTTGCCGCATCGGAAACATTGGCCAGTGTAGAGCCTACATTCCCCCGTATGATTTCTCTGGCAACGTGGGCATACAAGAAGCTGAGGAGCTCCCATAGGTCTTTTCCCTTTGTCCTGATAAATGGCAACTTCATTTGGTCTCTTGACACCTCTGTTCTGTTGCTGCCGTGGTTGCCCAAATTGTCCCTTTTGTTGTTGTTGTTGCTGCTGAGGGGCATCCTGCATGATTCTCTTTGATGTATATCTCTGAGACTTTGCCTCTAAGGCTTCCAACTGATAAGCCTTAGCTACCACCTTTATGTATGGGGCCTCGTCAAATCCCCCGTATGTAATCCCTCGTAAGAGATCCATCTTCAAACCCTGGATAAATTGATGCACCTTATTTTCGTCGGTGGCCACTAGGTGAGGTGCATAACGGGATAGTGAATCGAATTTCTGAACATACTCAGCCACCGTTCCAAATTGTCGCAGTCGAGAGAATTCTAACAACTTCTCCTTCCTCATACTGCGGTCGAAGTATTTCTCGTAGAAGAGCCCTTTGAATCCCTCCCAACTTAATGCCACAGTGGTTGACTGCACTGTATCCCACAAAATCCAGCACTCTTGGTGAGATTAAATGAGGCACACATCACTTTCTTGTTTTCCTCCACTTCTGCATAATTCAGCATACGTTCAATCTGCCGAATCCATTCTTCGGCGTGAGTAGGATCTGTTGATAACCCATCGAACATAGGCGGTTGGAGACGCCGGAATCTCTCTCCACTAGTGTCACGTGGAGCATTCGCATGGTTATTGTTGTTTCCATTGCCCTCCCTCGCAATCAAACGCTCGATCATGCGAGATTGAGTACCGGCCAACTCGGTTAGACGGTCGAGGGCGTCGCCTCTGTCGTTTGCATCACCTTGATTTCCTCTCACCATTCTAGAAAAAATCCTATATGAAATAATGAACTTAACTTAATAAACAAAACAAGTACAGTAATTAAACACTTACAGTTGGTGAAGCGACCTCACGTGGTGGATTGCGCAGTCAGACATTTCACAGAATCGGTTTTAAAACCTTATCTCTCTGATACCATTACTGTGACAGCCCGAGACCAAACCCGATGGGGATCCGAGAACCGAGCGTCACTCCGGGACATTTAACAGAAATGGGGACTATTTTTTTTTTTTTTTTAACAATAATAAAATAGACTGAACTTTAAGAGTAAAACCCTAAAGCTTAACAGAGAAGGAAAAACGTTTCCGGGATTTGGAATCAGAACAGAGAAAAGGAAACAGTTCAAAACTAGACTACAAAATGAATGGCAGAAGGAGAAATGAAACAGTGCAATTAGCAGTAGCAGGAGACAGGAAATGAAGGCGGAAGACTTAGTTTAAAAAGGCAGCGATGAATTCAAATAATAATTAAACCAATAAGACAGGAGGCAGGGCGGAAGATGTAAATAGTGGATGATGTGAATAAGACAAAAGTGAACAGTGCACCGGTGGATATAATATGTGAACAGTGACGGTGGATGAAAATTGTGAACAGTAACCGGATGATGAAAAATGTGAACAGTGACCGGATGATGAAAATTGTGAACAGTAACCGGATGATGAAAATTGTGAACAGTGACCGGTGGATGAAAAATGTGAACAGTAACCGGATGATGAAAAATGTGAACAGTGACCGGATAATGAAAATTGTGACCAGTGACGGTGGATGAAAAATGTGAACAGTAACCGGATGATGAAAATGTGAACAGTGACCGGATGATGAAAAATTGTGAACAGTAACCGGATGATGAAAATTGGAACAGTGACCGGATGATGAAAATTGTGAACAGTGACCGGTGGATGAAAAATGTGAACAGTGACCGGATGAATAAAAACTTAAAAGACAAAACTGGCAACTTTTAACATGATTACATGAAAACAGAAGTTGTGGAAACAGAATGTATGAAAAGTTCAAACTTCAGAAAACGATTCAAAACATGATTTTGAACATATCGGGAAAAACACGACGGAATTTTAAGGAAAAACAAATTACATGGATGGCTCTAACATGACAGAAACTTAAGGAAAAATCACACTACATGGATAGCTCTAAAACCAGAAATTGTCCATGCACAGACTAACAGAAAATATTCCAAACAAATTCCAGATACTTCAAAACATAGTTCAACTGTCAATACAGAGGTTTTAAACATCAATACAGGTTCCATACATCGTTTTACAAACCACAAAGTAGTACAGAACTGGACCTACATTTTAAATGTTTTAAAATTTCAAAAGCTATACAATATTGGACATAACTTCAGAAAACACATTCTCACAGGATTAACTCTTATCTGACTGCAGCAGCCAAACCCCGTGAGCACTATCCATCAACTACATTAGCTCGTCATTTTGAGGCACAGGGTCCTCATTTGGAGTATCCGTACCTACAACATGAAGTTCATCTATGAGCCTAGAGCTCAGTAAGGACATACTAGAATGCAGTGTGCATATGCTATGCATGAACATTTTCAAATACATGAACATTACATTTCATTACATTACATTTCACTGGACATGAAGGTATAAGTGGGCAGAGGAGCTGGCGCAACAGGAGTACATGCCACAACAGGACATAACAGGAGTACATGACAGGATGCCAGTCCTCATCCACACTTAACCATACATTTCATTACAGGTTTTATCTTACTTAACTTCCAACCGTGTACAGAAAACATTTTCATGACTTTCAGAGGAAAACGTGTATGCATGAACATTCATAGACAGGCGACAAAATAATAAGCAGAATAAGCAGAATATAAAACAGGAATACACTTAACCTAAACATAACCTATGGTTTAACTACCCAACAGAAATCCCGACAACATAAACCTAGTACCTCCGTGTTGTAGGGCCTTAAGGGCCAAACCTAAAGTATGAACTTACTGTTGTCCGAAATGCAGCAAGCTATGCGCGCACAACAACGTTGGTTCGCGAACCTATAGCATGCATAAACGGACATTAACCCTAAACATCACGAAACTAGCAAATGAATAAACAAAAAAAATCGTTTTCTATCTAAGATGATTACCTTAGACCGAAAAGCAGGAGGAAAATCAGAGAGAAGGAAGAAACTCCCTTGCATTGGTTTTTCTTAACCGAAAGAGAGAAGCAGAGAGGAAAATGAGAGAGAGCAGAGAGGGAAAATGTCTTACGTAGGAGGAAGAAAAGGAAATGGGATACATGGCTTGTCTTCTTCCACAAGTTTGCCAAGTGTCAATCATCCATTTGATTTCTCCCACCAACCTTAATGTCTTCCTAATTTGCCCTTCCATTGGTTTTTTAACTAAAACATTATTTAGTTAATCGATTCGGTCTCACGAATCACCTCGTTCGATTAAACACGTCGACAATTTTATTAAAAACAATCATTGCATTAATATCGGAGAAATTCTGCTTACATATTCGGGGAATTATTACATAGGCAAAATGCGGGTGTTACAATGATGGTTAGAGAAATAAATGAAATGTCAAAAAACGGTTTTTGGGTCTCTAAGCCAGAATCTCATTTTTTGAAATACACCATCTAGAGGGAGATTAAATTGGTTTTAGAAGAACCAAAGTTAAGCATTAAACGAGAATGGCCGGAGGTACGCTCGATCACTTAATTCCATATTAGATCTAAATATTTTGAGTTTAACATGATAGATCGTTTCTTCATTTGGTATAAGAGCATGATTGGTAAACCTCTGTCTTTTCATAATGGAGATTTTGAAATTAGAGGCATAAATCTTTTGTGTTTTGTTTTTAGATTTTAATGTTAGAAATCTTTATGAAATTTGATTTCTATTATTTCTCGGTAATTTGGCATGATTTTGGTGTAATAGTGATGGAAACCCGCCGAGTTTTCATTCGGGTCGAAACCGGGTCGTTTGGACCCGGCTAGACGTTGAAGATGATGAATTTTTGTAATGGTGCACCATTCTGTGTTGTTGTACCATAGTCGTTTTGTACCTGTATATATTTTGTTTTTTTGCTGCCACACAATAAAAAACTGTTATTCCTTTATAACAATGTACATTGTAGTGGCATAATCGTACAATAAAGTTAGTACAGTATGTGATGTCACACAAACAATAATTTTGGCAATTCACATTTGTTTATATTTTTGGGCGTATTATATGATTATTATTGTGAATTAAATTTAATGTCGAATGATTCATGTGATTTTAACTAATTAGAGAATAGTCACAATATCATTAATTAGGCTAAATGAAATATAAGTCTTTAGAATCATATTAGATAGTATTATGTAATTAATTCATTTAATATGATAGATTTTATCTTACAGGAATTTCTATTATGATTATGGGATTAATTAAGATGAAATATCATATCATATTTTCTAATTACTCACAGGAGTTAGAAAAATGAATATGATTGGATAGTTTTATCATAAAGTTATAAATGTATCTGATTGAATAAATCTTTAGCCCACATGCACGTTTTATGTCATTAGATGCATGTATTTTAAGCATGATTTACGTTGGTGAAGCTGACTTATGTTATTTGTCTCATTTTAAATTTAAGCATGTGTAATTGAATTTTGTACAGTTATGATAACTGGTGGTGTTATGATATTAAGTGTGACATTCCCGAACTTGTGAGTGATAATTATAAAGTCTGGAAATAGAAGATTTTGCTTCATTTGGGATGCTGGATATTGATGATGTTATAAGGAAAGACGAGCTAATCATTGATGATGAGAGTACTCTGGATGATTAACTCTTCATGAACAATGAGATCGGTCTAACCGTCTCAGTATGATGTTCACAAGACTAAAATATCTGAGAGTATTCGTGGTTCGATTGAGGAGCATAAGAATGTCAAAGCATTACTAAGGCGATTGATGAGCAGTTTGTGACTTCTGATAAAGCTCTTGTCAGTACCCTATAATTAAGTTCACATCCCTGAGGCTCACTACAGTGAAAGGTGTGCGTGAGCACATCATGAAGCTACGAGACATTTGCGGCTAAGCTTAAAAGACTTGAGGTGGAGATGTCAGAGTCTTTCTTGGTGCATTACATACTGGCGACCCTTCCTCAGCATATGGAGCCTTTAAGATCTCCTATAACACACATAAGGGAAATAGTCACTAATGAGCTTATGACCAAGTGTGTTCAGCAAGATAATAGGCTAGCGATGGATTTGGACAAGAGTGCACCTTACAGTTACGTATGAGAAGGACTAGAAAGCTCATAAGCCCAAGGGGAAAGGGAAAATACCGGCAACCGGAGGGATTAAGAAAGACCCGAAGGATATAAGGTGATTCTTTTGTACAAGAAGGGACACATTAAGAAAATTGCCCGAAATTTTTGATATGACTTGAGAAGAAAAGTACTTGATCTCTTTTTTCTGGTTATGAATCTAATATGGTTGATATTAATTATAACACATGGTGGATTGATTATGTTCTACAAAAATGTCAGTTTCTAATACCTTTAAAGGGTATATGCTCGAACTAAGGAAGCCAACACAAATGAAGAAGACTATTCCGGAAAATGGGATCGCAATTAACGTATGGAGGCAATTGGGAAGAGGAGTTTAAGTAGTGGTTTTAATTTGTATTTGGAAAAAGAACTTGATGATTCCTAACTTTTCTCGAAAATTTGATTTCTGTTCGAAACTTGTATCAGTGGGTACTCTTTAAATTTAGGAACATCGTTTATCTATTTTATAAAATATAGTATGTTAGGAGTGGTACATTGTGAATGTCTTTACTCTATTAATTACAAAAATGACATGCTTCTAATATTGTACATGTTCAATTGGAAGTAAAAGTGTGTTGAAAGAGAATTCGTATACTTGTGGCAACGGAGAGTGTGACATATCTCTATTGAACAAGGATATTAAATAAAAGTAAAGATGGAGTACTTAGTACTTTAGAGTTTATTGATTGTGATACGTGTGTGGACTGCATTAAGGGAAAGCAGGGATTAATCAAATCCAAGGAAAAGTGCTACGAGGGTACAAACATTTGTAGAGATCGTCCATTCGATATGTTGTCCTAATATGGATATGCATGGTCGAAATTACTCATATCTTTCCCAATTGAGATTACTCGCGATTAGTAATCTACTTTCTTCATTCTAAGGAGAAAGTTTAACGCCTTTAAGGTTTCGAGGGGGGGGAGTAGAGAAATAGGCGATAAGCAAATTAAAAGCGTGAGAAAAAAATAGAGGTGGAAAAGATTATGGGTAATACTCCCAACTTAATGCCACAGTGGTTGACTGCACTGTATCCCACCAAAATCCAGCACTCTTGGTGAGATTAAATGAGGCACACATCACTTTCTTGTTTTCCTCCACTTCTGCATAATTCAGCATACGTTCAATCTGCCGAATCCATTCTTCGGCGTGAGTAGGATCTGTTGATAACCCATCGAACATAGGCGGTTGGAGACGCCGGAATCTCTCTCCACTAGTGTCACGTGGAGCATTCGCATGGTTATTGTTGTTTCCATTGCCCTCCCTCGCAATCAAACGCTCGATCATGCGAGATTGAGTACCGGCCAACTCGGTTAGACGGTCGAGGGCGTCGCCTCTGTCGTTTGCATCACCTTGATTTCCTCTCACCATTCTAGAAAAATCCTATATGAAATAATGAACTTAACTTAATAAACAAAACAAGTACAGTAAATTAAACACTTACAGTTGGTGAAGCGACCTCACGTGGTGGATTGCGCAGTCAGACATTTCACAGAATCGGTTTTAAAACCTTATCTCTCTGATACCATTACTGTGACAGCCCGAGACCAAACCCGATGGGGATCCGAGAACCGAGCCGTCACTCCGGGACATTTAACAGAAAATGGGGACTATTTTTTTTTTTTTTTAACAATAATAAAATAGACTGAACTTTTAAGAGTAAAACCCTAAAGCTTAACAGAGAAGGAAAAACGTTTCCGGGATTTGGAATCAGAACAGAGAAAAGGAAACAGTTCAAAACTAGACTACAAAATGAATGGCAGAAGGAGAAATGAAACAGTGCAATTAGCAGTAGCAGGAGACAGGAAATGAAGGCGGAAGACTTAGTTTAAAAAGGCAGCGATGAATTCAAATAATAATTAAACCAATAAGACAGGAGGCAGGGCGGAAGATGTAAATAGTGGATGATGTGAATAAGACAAAAGTGAACAGTGCACCGGTGGATATAATATGTGAACAGTGACCGGTGGATGAAAATTGTGAACAGTAACCGGATGATGAAAAATGTGAACAGTGACCGGATGATGAAAATTGTGAACAGTAACCGGATGATGAAAATTGTGAACAGTGACCGGTGGATGAAAAATGTGAACAGTAACCGGATGATGAAAAATGTGAACAGTGACCGGATAATGAAAATTGTGAACAGTGACCGGTGGATGAAAAATGTGAACAGTAACCGGATGATGAAAAATGTGAACAGTGACCGGATGATGAAAATTGTGAACAGTAACCGGATGATGAAAATTGTGAACAGTGACCGGATGATGAAAATTGTGAACAGTGACCGGTGGATGAAAAATG
Source organism: Begonia masoniana (assembly GCA_022432975.1). NCBI lineage: Eukaryota > Viridiplantae > Streptophyta > Magnoliopsida > Cucurbitales > Begoniaceae > Begonia > Begonia masoniana. Next base: position 43,054,571 of record CM039506.1, read on the forward strand.
TGAACAGTGACCGGATGAATAAAACTTAAAAGACAAAACTGGCAACTTTTAACATGATTACATGAAAACAGAAGTTGTGGAAACAGAATGTATGAAAAGTTCAAACTTCAGAAAACGATTCAAAACATGATTTTGAACATATCGGGAAAAACACGACGGAATTTTAAGGAAAAACAAATTACATGGATGGCTCTAACATGACAGAAACTTAAGGAAAAATCACACTACATGGATAGCTCTAAAACCAGAAATTGTCCATGCACAGACTAACAGAAAATATTCCAAACAAATTCCAGAATACTTCAAAACATAGTTCAACTGTCAAATACAGAGGTTTTAAACATCAATACAGGTTCCATACATCGTTTTACAAACCACAAAGTAGTACAGAACTGGACCTACATTTTAAATGTTTTAAAATTTCAAAAGCTATACAATATTGGACATAACTTCAGAAAACACATTCTCACAGGATTAACTCTTATCTGACTGCAGCAGCCAAACCCCGTGAGCACTATCCATCAACTACATTAGCTCGTCATTTTGAGGCACAGGGTCCTCATTTGGAGTATCCGTACCTACAACATGAAGTTCATCTATGAGCCTAGAGCTCAGTAAGGACATACTAGAATGCAGTGTGCATATGCTATGCATGAACATTTTCAAATACATGAACATTACATTTCATTACATTACATTTCACTGGACATGAAGGTATAAGTGGGCAGAGGAGCTGGCGCAACAGGAGTACATGCCACAACAGGACATAACAGGAGTACATGACAGGATGCCAGTCCTCATCCACACTTAACCATACATTTCATTACAGGTTTTATCTTACTTAACTTCAAACCGTGTACAGAAAACATTTTCATGACTTTCAGAGAAAACGTGTATGCATGAACATTCATAGACAGGCGACAAAATAATAAGCAGAATAAGCAGAATATAAAACAGAATACACTTAACCTAAACATAACCTATGGTTTAACTACCCAACAGAAATCCCGACAACATAAACCTAGTACCTCCGTGTTGTAGGGCCTTAAGGGCCAAACCTAAACGTATGAACTTACCTGTTGTCCGAAATGCAGCAAGCTATGCGCGCACAACAACGTTGGTTCGCGAACCTATAGCATGCATAAACGGACATTAACCCTAAACATCACGAAACTAGCAAATGAATAAACAAAAAAAATCGTTTTCTATCTAAGATGATTACCTTAGACCGAAAAGCAGGAGGAAAATCAGAGAAGGAAGAAACTCCTTGCATTGGTTTTCTTTAACCGAAAGAGAGAAGCAGAGAGGAAAATGAGAGAGAGCAGAGAGGGAAAATGTCTTACGTAGGAGGAAGAAAAGGAAATGGGATACATGGCTTGTCTTCTTCCACAAGTTTGCCAAGTGTCAATCATCCATTTGATTTCTCCCACCAACCTTAATGTCTTCCTAATTTGCCCTTCCATTGGTTTTTTAACTAAAACATTATTTAGTTAATCGATTCGGTCTCACGAATCACCCTCGTTCGATTAAACACGTCGACAATTTTATTAAAAACAATCATTGCATTAATATCGGAGAAATTCTGCTTACATATTCGGGGAATTATTACATAGGCAAAATGCCGGGTGTTACAATGATGGTTAGAGAAATAAATGAAATGTCAAAAAACGGTTTTTGGGTCTCTAAGCCAGAATCTCCATTTTTTGAAATACACCATCTAGAGGGAGATTAAATTGGTTTTAGAAGAACCAAAAGTTAAGCATTAAACGAGAATGGCCGGAGGTACGCTCGATCACTTAATTCCATATTAGATCTAAATATTTTGAGTTTAACATGATTAGATCGTTTCTTCATTTGGTATAAGAGCATGATTGGTAACCTCTGTCTTTTCATTAATGGAGATTTTGAAATTAGAGCATAAATCTTTTGTGTTTTGTTTTTAGATTTTAATGTTAGAAATCTTTATGAAATTTGATTTCTATTATTTCTCGGTTAATTTGGCATGATTTTGGTGTAATAGTGATGGAAAACCCGCCGAGTTTTCATTCGGGTCGAAACCGGGTCGTTTGGACCCGGCTAGACGTTGAAGATGATGAATTTTTGTAATGGTGCACCATTCTGTGTTGTTGTACCATAGTCGTTTTGTACCTGTATATCATTTTGTTTTTTTGCTGCCACACAATAAAAAACTGTTATTCCTTTATAACAATGTACATTGTAGTGGCATAATCGTACAATAAAGTTAGTACAGTATGTGATGTCACACAAACAATAATTTTGGCAATTCACATTGTTTATATTTTTTGGGCGTATTATATGATTATTATTGTGAATTAAATTTAATGTCGAATGATTCATGTGATTTAACTAATTAGAGAATAGTCACAATATCATTAATTAGGCTAAATGAAATATAAGTCTTTAGAATCATATTAAGATATTATTTGTAATTAATTTCATTTAATATGATAGATTTTATCTTACAGGAATTTCTATTATGATTATGGGATTAATTAAGATGAAATATCATATCATATTTTCTAATTTACTCACAGGAGTTAGAAAAATGAATATGATTGGATAGTTTTATCATAAAGTTATAAATGTATCTGATTGAATTAAATCTTTAGCCCACATGCAAGTTTTATGTCATTAGATGCATGTATTTTAAGCATGATTTACGTTGGTGAAGCATGACTTATGTTTATTTGTCTCATTTTAAATTTAAGCATGTGTAATTGAATTTTGTACAGTTATGATAACTGGTGGTGTTTATGATATTAAGTGTGACATTCCCGAACTTGTGAGTGATAATTATAAAGTCTGGAAATAGAAGATTTTGCTTCATTTGGGATGCTTGGATATTGATGATGTTATAAGGAAAGACGAGCTAATCATTGATGATGAGAGTACTCTGGATGATTTAACTCTTCATGAACAATGAGATCGGTCTAACCGTCTCAGTATGATGTTCATAAAGACTAAAATATCTGAGAGTATTCGTGGTTCGATTGAGGAGCATAAGAATGTCAAAGCATTACTAAAGGCGATTGATGAGCAGTTTGTGACTTCTGATAAAGCTCTTGTCAGTACCCTTATAATTAAGTTCACATCCATGAGGCTCACTACAGTGAAAGGTGTGCGTGAGCACATCATGAAGCTACGAGACATTGCGGCTCAGCTTAAAAGACTTGAGGTGGAGATGTCAGAGTCTTTCTTGGTGCATTACATACTGGCGACCCTTCCATCAGCATATGGAGCCTTTAAGATCTCCTATAACACACATAAGGAGAAATAGTCACTTAATGAGCTTATGACCAAGTGTGTTCAGAAAGATAATAGGCTAGCGATGGATTTGGACAAGAGTGCACTTACAGTTACGTATGAGAAGGACTAGAAAGCTCATAAGCCCAAGGGGAAAGGGAAAATACCGGCAACCGGAGGGATTAAGAAAGACCCGAAGGATATAAGGTGATTCTTTTGTAACAAGAAGGGACACATTAAGAAAAATTGCCCGAAATTTTTGATATGACTTGAGAAGAAAAGTAACTTGATCTCTTTTTTCTGTTATGAATCTAATATGGTTGATATTAATTATAACACATGGTGGATTGATTATGGTTCTACAATTCATGTTTCTAATACCTTACAGGGTATGCGAAACCTAAGGAAGCCAACCCCAAATGAAGAAGACATCTATTCCGAAAATGGGATGCAATCACGTATGGAGGCAATTGGGACATATTGTTTAGTTTTAAGTAGTGGTTTTAATTTGTATTTGGAAAAGACCTTTTATGTTCCTAACTTTTCTCGAAATTTGATTTCTGTTTCGAAACTTGTATCATTGGGATACTCTTTCAACTTTTATGGAACATCGTTTGATCTATTTTATAAATCTAGTAATGTTAGGAGTGGTACATTGTTGAATGGTCTTTACTCTATTAATTTACAAAATGACACTGCTTATAATATTGTACATGTTCAATCTGGAGTAAAACGTTGTGTTGTAAATGAGAATTCGTCTACTTTGTGGCACCGGAGATTGTGACATATCTCTATTGAAAGGATTAAGAAATTAGTAAAGATGGAGTACTTAGTACTTTAGATTTTATTGATTTTGATACGTGTGTGGACTGCATTAAGGGAAAGCAGACTAATAAATCCAAGAAAAGTGCTACGAGGAGTACAACCATTTTAGAGATCGTCCATTTAGATATTTGTTGTCCTAATATGGATATGCATGGTCTGAAATACTTCATCTCTTTCATTGATGATTACTCGCGATATATGTACATCTACTTTCTTCATTCTAAGGATGAAGTTTTAGACGCCTTTAAGGTTTTCGAGGCGGGAGTAGAGAAATAGTGCGATAAGCAAATTAAAATCGTGAGAACAAATAGAGGTGGAAAATATTATGGTAGATACACCGAGAAGGGACAAGCGGCTGGTCCATTTGCAAAGTTTTTTCAAAAGCTTGAGATTGTGCCCCAATACACTATGTCTGGTTCTCTGGACAAGAATGGTGTTGCAGAAAGAAGAAACTGAACATTGATGGACATGGTGTGGAGCATGCAGAGTAACTCCAACCTTCCAAAGTTATTGTGGACTGATGCTCTCCAGATGGTTGTATATATATTAAACCGAGTTCCAACCAAGGCTGTCCCAAAGACGCCATTTGAGTTATGGAAAGGTTGGAAACCGAATTTGCGACATATACGCATTTGGGAATGTCTGTGTGAAGTAAGAGCCTATAATCAGCAAGAAAAGAAACTCGACCAAAGAACTATTAGTGGGTATTTCTGTAACAACCATAATACTGTACCCATAATTACCGTGTAAATTTTTCATTTTTCTTTTTCTTTTTATCCTAATACCTTTAATTAAACTCTAGGCGGAACCTAAACCGAAATCGAAACCAGAATCGAAATCGGAATGGAAATCTAACTTAAAACTAATTTAAAACAATTTAAATAAAACCTTAAAGCAATTAAGTAAATCAATTAAACTAATAAAACAGGAGAAAACAATTGGGAGGGCAGTATTGTCCATTCGGCCAGGGGAAGAAGCAGCGACTGGTCGCTGCAGCATACAGCGACCAGGCGCTGCAATCGCTGCAGCTAGCAGCGATCGAGCGCTGCTTGCTGCAGCGCTCGGTCGCTGCCCCCATAGCAGCCAGCAGCGATCGAGCGCTGCTTGCTGCAGCGCTCGGTCGCTGCACCCCTTTGCAGCGATCACCTTGAGCGATCGGGCGCTGGCCTTTTGTTTCCTCCACTTCTTCTTCTTCTCTTCCTTCACCATTTCCGTGCAAGTGCTCTCTGGAATTCCAGAGAGCAAACTCAGTACCAAATGCTCTCTGGAATCCGATTCCAGAGAGCAATCTCCCAGGCTCAACTCCAACAATAAACACAAATAAATCCCATAACATGCTACTTTAACTCAACCCAAAACGTATCCTAAAATATATCCATTTACAGCGGACTTTGCGAAATCCAACTGTGTGGATATATCTAAAACTCGGACTAATCCGTAACAACCTAAAACATTTCAAAACATTTTCATAACGTTTAAATACAGTTAAATCAAAACATATCTATATAAAGTTAAATACAATTAAACCCAAACAGTTCCAGAATTTCAAAACGATAAACATCCTATACATATTCTATCAATTATCCCCAAAATACCCCCAAAAAGACCCTCAAAATCTATACATACACCCCACGGGTCGGTGAAGCCTCGACTGCGCCAGCACACCACCGCAGCCACCCTCGATCAACTGGACTCATGCCTCAGGTGGAGGGACATCGTCCTCACCTGGTACCTCGATGTCTAAGTCACCTACACCATACATAACACACTATGAGATAAAAATCTCAGTAAGCTCTAGTAAATGCAACTACATGCTATGCTATGCGTGTGAGTTGGAAACCATGCAGCATTTTCTTACTTATTCATTAGGGATCACCGAGATCTAATCCTCCTAACTGGAGAGAGCACATCCAGCGAGCGGACTACTCTTTCCAGTTAGAAGAGGGGGGTACACGCTTACAACACGTACAGCCGTGCCTGAGCCCCACCTCGCATGACCATCGTATGAGTGCATAATAAATGTGGTACTGTGACCAGCCCGTAGTCGGCCTCCACAGTAGGTCCCGCCCCTCTCCAGGCCACATTGTGAGTACATAATAGATGTGGTACTGTGACCAGCCCGTAATCGGCCTCCACAGTAGGTCCTGCCCCTCTCCAGGCCACATCGCCAAGTTAAAAACATCGTGCGGAAATTTATTTTCATGCTTTTTCTTTTAAAACACGTGATGCATGAACAGTTCATAACATAATTTAAATACTCAGCATACGTACCATCAAGACTGTAAAAGGAAACCTAACCTACAAAACAATTAAACCTAACTACCCAACCAAAGCAATATAAACTAGCGCGTCATCAAAATCCTCGAAAACGACTTCGAAGCACGGTGTAGGCCAATCGGCCGTAAAGGAATCACGAGAACTTACCTCGTGCAAGCTGCAATCCAAGCTTCGTCCACGAGCACTGTTTGCCTAAGCAAATTCAGAACGTTTACCGTTAAAACGCATTTAAATTAACGATTGTCCAAATTTACAAAACCTTAACTACGGAAACTTCTTAAAGTTCTAATCCAATTTATCGAGCTATTTATTAGAGCAATTCACGCTCGACACTTCAATTCTCGATTTACGAAATTCCTCGAAAACTCGAAAATTCTCGGATTTTAAACTTTTTCACAAATTGATCCAACTTCGTCCAATAACGTCAAATACGTTTAATATATACTTAATTGCGGCTAACCTATTAATTACGAGTCCTAATTCGCGTTTTTAACGGAAAATTACCGAAACCCTAATTGTCTAAAACGTTACGAAATCAAAGATTTAACGTTCTAAAACCACAGAGACTTACCGAGAACGTCGATTGGAGGAAAAACTACGAAGGAATCGAAACGATCGGAAAGAAAAACGGAGTCGGAATGCTGAGGATCGCCGCGGGCAGGGAAGGAGTTCTTCGCGAGGGCTCTCTGGAAACTGAAGAAGCAGAATGAAATGAAAAGAAAGGTTTAAGTGATTTTTATAAAATTTATTTGACAAAATTACTAAAATGCCCTTCCTTAGTTTTTCTTCCTTCGGTTCGTTAATCGTCCAGCCATTCGACTTTTCCTAATTTCCATATTTTGCCAATAACTCCTATTCATTGTTTGTGATTTATTAAAACTGTCCGTTTGCAATTTGGACCTCATTTACTATTTTATTAAAACCCCATCCGTTTTACGAGAAACATAAATATTCGGAATATAGCATTACTATTCCGAAAATTCCCATAATTTCCTTAAAATTCTTATTACTCGTTAGGATTCTAATGATGCTTTCTTTTCGTAAAACGGACCTAGTTTGACATATTTACGAAAATGCCAATTTAAATATATTAAATAATTAAATAAATAGGATTCCGTACCTTCGGGTATTACAATCCACCCTTCTTATTCGGAATTTTGCCCACAAAATTGGCTACTCGAATAATTCGGGATACTTGATCATCATGTCGTGCTGTCTCTCCCAAGTAGCCTCTTCCACCTCGTGATTCCGCCATAAGACTTTAACTAGCGGAATTTCTCTGTTGCGTAGTACCTTGATGGAAGTCTCTAATATACGAACCGGCCTCTCCTCATAGCTCAAAGTAGGCCGTACCTCGATGTCTGTAGCCTCTATAACATGCGACGGATCGCGCAAGCACTTCCGAAGCATAGATACGTGGAATACGTCGTGAATACCCACCATAGAAGCTGGAAGCTGCAGTCTATACGCCAGCTTCCCGACCCTCTTCAGAATAGGAAAGGGCCCCACATAACGAGGGTTTAGCTTACCCCTCCTTCCAAATCTCGCAATGCCCTTGAACGGAGAAACTTTGAGGTACACCTCATCACCTTCCTCGAACTCTAGCTCTCTCCGTCTAGTGTCAGCATAGCTCTTCTGTCTGCTCTGAGCTACCTCAATGCGCTGTCGGATAATGGCAATCTTCTCTGGCGTCTGCTGTAGAATCTCAGGACCTACGATGCTGGCTTCGCCAACCTCGTCCCAATATAACAGAGACCTACATTTCCGACCATACAAAGCCTCATACGGTGCCATGCCAATGGTATCCTGGAAGCTGTTGTTGTACGAGAACTCCACTAGAGGTAAATATCGGCTCCACAAGCCCTGAAACTCCAGCACACACGCTCTGAGCATATCCTCAAGAATCTGGTTCGTCCTCTCTGTCTGACCGTCAGTCTGAGGGTGGAACGCTGTGCTGAAATTAAGCTGAGTCCCCATAGCTCTGTGTAAACTCTTCCAGAACTTTGACATGAATCTCGGATCTCTGTCGGAGACAATAGAAACTGGCACGCCGTGAAGTCTGACAATCTCCTGTACATAGAGCTCTGCGAGCTGATCCATAGACGATGTCATCCTCACAGATAAGAAGTGGGCCGACTTTGTCAATCGGTCCACAATAACCCAAATGCCGTCATGGCCTCTCGTAGTCCTCGGGAGCCCCACAATAAAATCCATAGATATCTGCTCCCACTTCCACTCCGGAATCGGCAGTGGTAATAATGTTCCGGCCGGTCTCTGATGTTCGGCCTTAACCTGCTGACATACTAAGCAAGTCTCAACGTACCTGGCAACCTCTCTTTTCATGCCCGGCCACCAGAAGTGCTGTTTCAAATCCCGGTACATCTTAGTACTTCCCGGGTGCACAGAATATGCAGAAGAATGTGCCTCAGTCAAAATCTCCTGCTTCAAACCCTCGTCGTTAGGCACGTACCACCTGTGCCTAAATCTCAGAATGCCATCCTCTGATAAATGAAAATCCGACGAGTCTCCCAAGGTCATACTAGATCGAAGCTCCATACACTCTGAATCGCTCTGCTGAGCCTCACGTATACGATCCAGAATAGTCGGTCTGATAGAAATATTGGCTAGCATACTGGATAACTCAGCCACAATCTCCACGTCGAACCTCTGAATCTCAGATCGCAGCGTAACTGACATAGCTGCAAGTGAAGGCTGAATCGTAGAAGGCACTCTACTCAAGGCATCAGCAACCTTGTTCGCCTTTCCCGGATGGTACTTGATATCAAAATCGTAATCCTTGACAAACTCAAGCCATCGCCTCTGTCGCATATTCAGCTCCTTCTGCGTAAACAAGTATTTCAAGCTCTTGTGGTCGGAGAATATCTCGCACTGCTGCCCATATAAGTAATGTCTCCATATCTTCAGTGCGAAGACCACAGCTGCTAACTCGAGGTCATGCGTAGGGTAATTCTGCTCATACGGCTTCAGCTGCCGAGAAGCATAAGAAATGACTTTCCTCTCCTGCATCAACACACAACCGAGTCCGACTCCAGATGCATCACAATAAATACTGAATCTGACACCTTCAACAGGTAGCGCCAGTACTGGAGCGGTGGTCAATCTCTGCTTTAGCTCTGCAAAACTGTCATCGCAAGCAGACGACCAAATAAACCTCTCACTCTTCCGAGTTAAGCGTGATAAGGGAAGTGCAATCTTCGAGAATCCCTGGATAAACTTCCGGTAATAACCGGCCAATCCGAGAAATCCACGCACCTCATGTACGTTCTTCGGCTGTGGCCAATCTCTGACCGCCTGGACTTTGCTCGGATCCACAGAAACTCCGTCCTGTGATATGATATGGCCTAGGAAACTCACACTGTCAAGCCAGAACTCGCACTTCGAAAACTTGGGATATAGCTGGCGCTCGCATAAAATCCCTAGAACAATCCGCAGATGCTCCTCGTGCTCTTCCTTAGACTTAGAGTAAATCAGGATATCATCCATAAACACCACTACAAACTTGTCCAAGTACTCTCTGAAGACACGGTTCATCAGATCCATGAACGCTGCAGGAGCATTAGTGAGTCCAAAAGACATAACAAGGAACTCATAATGCCCATACCTCGTTCGGAACGCCGTCTTCGGTATGTCATCCCTCCGGACCTTCAGCTGATAATAACCCGAGCGTAGATCAATCCTGGAAAATACTCGGGCACCCTGTAGCTGATCAAATAAGTCGTCAATCCGGGGCAGTGGATACTTGTTCTTCACCGTGAGCTTATTCAGCTCCCTGTAATCAATGCACATCCTGAGGGTCCCATCTTTCTTCTTGACGAATAAAACAGGAGCACCCCAGGGTGAAACACTGGGTCGAATAAACCCCTTCTCTAACAGCTCATCAAGCTGAGTCCTCAGCTCTCTCAACTCAGCTGGTGCTAACCGATACGGATTCTTGAACCTCGGCGCAGAGTTAGGATAGACATCAATAGTGAACTCGATCTCCCGGTCTGGGGGTAACCCGGGAAGATCATCAAGAAATATCCCAGAGAACTCTCTGACAATAGGAATATCGCTCGGCTTCAATCCGCTGAGCAACTGACAATCAAAGACAGAGGCCAAATAAATAGAGCACGCACCTTTGAACTGCTCGTTGACCATCATGGAATAAGAGATAGGCGAGCTACCCAATCTGCTCATCGCCTGATAAGAAAACTCAGATTTACCCGGAGGTCGAAAAGTGACAATCCCGGATCGACAGTCGATGGTGGCGAAGTGTTGCGATAGCCAATCCATCCCTAGAATAAGATCATAATGCTCGATGCCCATAACAATAAGGCGAGCATAAAGAGTACGGTCCCCAATCGAGATAATGCTGCCCTGGACTACACGGCCTGACTGCATACGCTCTCCTGAAGGTAGCATAACGCTATACTCGCACTCTGCTAACTCAGGCGCAAGCCTCAATCTCGACACACAAGCGGTGGAAATAAAAGAATGTGTAGCCCCCGTGTCTAATAAAGAAAATACAGGAACACCAGTAACCAATATAGTACCTGCAATCACGGCAGGCTGATCCTCGTTATCAACATCTCCAGGCTCGATAAAAGCGAAGATCCTGGGCATAACTTTCCTCTGATCACTACCCGACTGATCTCTGCCGGGCTTCGGGCAGTCTTTAATAAAATGGCCTGGATCACCACATCGGTAGCATACTCCCAAGCCATATCTACACTCGCCAGTGTGCTCCCTCTGACACTTAGGACAAACTGGTAACTGAGAAGCACCCTGTACTTGCTTCCCCTTTCCTCTGTCTCTACCTCCCTCAAGAGGTCTCTTCACACCCCTCTGCTGCTGTTGGGGCTGTGCTCTCGGTTGCCAACCTCGACTCAATGTCTGAGGTCGGATCTCTCTGAAGAAGCCCTTGGATGGCTCCCTCGGTCTAATAGAACTCTGGCCAACTGCCTCAATATCAAGCGCTCTAGCCACTAGATCGTCATAGGATACGTTACGTACCCCTGATACCGTAAGGTGCATCCGGAACTCCTGGCTAAGTCCCTGTAAAAATCTCCGTACCTTATCCTCGTTGACGCTGACCTGTCGTGGAGCAAACCGAGACAGCGCCTCAAATCTCCTAACATACTCGGCAATAGAAGCAGTCTGTCGCAACTGCATAAATTCGACCATCTTCGCCTCGCGAACCGTATGGCTGAAATATTTATCGTAGAACAACTCTCTAAACCGCTCCCAGCTCATAATAGTCACATCGGTGCCAGACTTGATGGTATCCCACCAAAATCGAGCATCCAAGGCCAAATGATAAGTCGCCAATGCAACCTTCTGCCCATCCACAATACTCGCATAGGCTAGCATATCCTCCATAGTGCGAATCCACTCCTCGGCTGAAGAGGGATCCGTAGACTGTCCGTTGAATATAGGAGGCTGGAGCTTCTGGAAACTCTCCATCCCCCGGTTACCCGGAATGGCTGCATCCCGAGCTCTAACGCCCTCTCGGTCAATCATAGTGCCCAACTGCTGTGACTGTCTCTCCATCTGCTGAGACTGTCTCTCCATATGCTGAGACTGCTGGGCGATAAAATCCTTAAGTGTATCAATAGTGTCATCTCGGTCATCTCGGTCCTTTCTCTGACGCACCATGTTTATATCACTCCTATAAAATTTAAAAGCAAATAATACTAAGAAAACTGAAATCAAATAAAGCTATAAGCATACTTACAGTTGATGAAGAATGTCCGCGTAGTGGCTGTGCAGTCGAGCAGTCTACAGAACCGATTTTAAAACCCGGGGTGCTCTGATACCATAACTGTAACAACCCTAATACTGTACCCATAATTACCGTGTAAATTTTTCATTTTTCTTTTTCTTTTTATCCTAATACCTTTAATTAAACTCTAGGCGGAACCTAAACCGAAATCGAAACCAGAATCGAAATCGGAATGGAAATCTAACTTAAAACTAATTTAAAACAATTTAAATAAAACCTTAAAGCAATTAAGTAAATCAATTAAACTAATAAAACAGGAGAAAACAATTGGGAGGGCAGTATTGTCCATTCGGCCAGGGGAAGAAGCAGCGACTGGTCGCTGCAGCATACAGCGACCAGGCGCTGCAATCGCTGCAGCTAGCAGCGATCGAGCGCTGCTTGCTGCAGCGCTCGGTCGCTGCCCCCATAGCAGCCAGCAGCGATCGAGCGCTGCTTGCTGCAGCGCTCGGTCGCTGCACCCCTTTGCAGCGATCACCTTGAGCGATCGGGCGCTGGCCTTTTGTTTCCTCCACTTCTTCTTCTTCTCTTCCTTCACCATTTCCGTGCAAGTGCTCTCTGGAATTCCAGAGAGCAAACTCAGTACCAAATGCTCTCTGGAATCCGATTCCAGAGAGCAATCTCCCAGGCTCAACTCCAACAATAAACACAAATAAATCCCATAACATGCTACTTTAACTCAACCCAAAACGTATCCTAAAATATATCCATTTACAGCGGACTTTGCGAAATCCAACTGTGTGGATATATCTAAAACTCGGACTAATCCGTAACAACCTAAAACATTTCAAAACATTTTCATAACGTTTAAATACAGTTAAATCAAAACATATCTATATAAAGTTAAATACAATTAAACCCAAACAGTTCCAGAATTTCAAAACGATAAACATCCTATACATATTCTATCAATTATCCCCAAAATACCCCCAAAAAGACCCTCAAAATCTATACATACACCCCACGGGTCGGTGAAGCCTCGACTGCGCCAGCACACCACCGCAGCCACCCTCGATCAACTGGACTCATGCCTCAGGTGGAGGGACATCGTCCTCACCTGGTACCTCGATGTCTAAGTCACCTACACCATACATAACACACTATGAGATAAAAATCTCAGTAAGCTCTAGTAAATGCAACTACATGCTATGCTATGCGTGTGAGTTGGAAACCATGCAGCATTTTCTTTACTTATTCATTAGGGATCACCGAGATCTAATCCTCCTAACTGGAGAGAGCACATCCAGCGAGCGGACTACTCTTTCCAGTTAGAAGAGGGGGGTACACGCTTACAACACGTACAGCCGTGCCTGAGCCCCACCTCGCATGACCATCGTATGAGTGCATAATAAATGTGGTACTGTGACCAGCCCGTAATCGGCCTCCACAGTAGGTCCTGCCCCTCTCCAGGCCACATCGCCAAGTTAAAAACATCGTGCGGAAATTCATTTTCATGCTTTTTCTTTTAAAACACGTGATGCATGAACAGTTCATAACATAATTTAAATACTCAGCATACGTACCATCAAGACTGTAAAAGGAAACCTAACCTACAAAACAATTAAACCTAACTACCCAACCAAAGCAATATAAACTAGCGCGTCATCAAAATCCTCGAAAACGACTTCGAAGCACGGTGTAGGCCAATCGGCCGTAAAGGAATCACGAAAACTTACCTCGTGCACGCTGCAATCCAAGCTTCGTCCACGAGCACTGTTTGCCTAAGCAAATTCAGAACGTTTACCGTTAAAACGCATTTAAATTAACGATTGTCCAAATTTACAAAACCTTAACTACGGAAACTTCTTAAAGTTCTAATCCAATTTATCGAGCTATTTATTAGAGCAATTCACGCTCGACACTTCAATTCTCGATTTACGAAATTCCTCGAAAACTCGAAAATTCTCGGATTTTAAACTTTTTCACAAATTGATCCAACTTCGTCCAATAACGTCAAATACGTTTAATATATACTTAATTGCGGCTAACCTATTAATTACGAGTCCTAATTCGCGTTTTTAACGGAAAATTACCGAAACCCTAATTGTCTAAAACGTTACGAAATCAAAGATTTAACGTTCTAAAACCACAGAGACTTACCGAGAACGTCGATTGGAGGAAAAACTACGAAGGAATCGAAACGATCGGAAAGAAAAACGGAGTCGGAATGCTGAGGATCGCCGCGGGCAGGGAAGGAGTTCTTCGCGAGGGCTCTCTGGAAACTGAAGAAGCAGAATGAAATGAAAAGAAAGGTTTAAGTGATTTTTATAAAATTTATTTGACAAAATTACTAAAATGCCCTTCCTTAGTTTTTCTTCCTTCGGTTCGTTAATCGTCCAGCCATTCGACTTTTCCTAATTTCCATATTTTGCCAATAACTCCTATTCATTGTTTGTGATTTATTAAAACTGTCCGTTTGCAATTTGGACCTCATTTACTATTTTTATTAAAACCCCATCCGTTTTACGAGAAACATAAATATTCGGAATATAGCATTACTATTCCGAAAATTCCCATAATTTCCTTAAAATTCTTATTACTCGTTAGGATTCTAATGATGCTTTCTTTTCGTAAAACGGACCTAGTTTGACATATTTACGAAAATGCCAATTTAAATATATTAAATAATTAAATAAATAGGATTCCGTACCTTCGGGTATTACAATTTCATTGGATATGTCGAAAGATCTAAGGGGTACAGATTTTATTGTCCTTCTCTGACACTGTCCGAACCTAGAAAGGACCCGTGTTAAACCCACAAAATAATGAAGAATGTGCGTGAGTGAATAAGTGAGTGAGAATCGAACACAAGATGGAAGAAGGAGATGAAACCCTAAGCAGACCCGAGAGCTATCTTATGTTATGCTCACGGGTGCATGCTTTCCCATAGGAAAACAACCATTATCAGGCACCGATTCGGCCCCCTCGTAGATCAAACTTCCAAGGAAGAATGATGAGGAAGGGCTATACGAGCTTACTCTAGCAACCTTGAGCTAGTAAGCAATGAAGACCTACTCCTTTCACGGATTGGAAAATTCGTGGCTTACCTCCCTTGAAAGTAACAATGTCTCTTTCTTTTCACCATAAAGGTGACTCCTGTATTGAGAAATTGGCAAAAGGTTTTTCAATGCAACTAAGCGATGCCTATAAATAAACCCTGATGGTGACTAGCTAGGGTTTGGAAGGCTTCCTCCTTGCGTCTAGCTTGATGGGCCGAGGCCTCATTGGTTGCTCCTTGGTGCGCCTAAGACAGCCGAGACTTGGTCATGGGGTGAGACTTCTTTGTCTTCTTTACCCAAAGCCAACCACCATGCATGCATCTAACCCTAACCAACAATCTAATGTATGATATGAGTAAGACTTATAGATATACCTTACTCTCACAAAAAGAGCTAAGTGTTTGCCAAAAAATGTGAAAAAAAAGTGTTCAAAAAGAAAAAAAATAAATAAAGAAAAGAAAAAAAATGCATAAAGTAAATGGTTACACGTTTAGGATGCCCGGAAGACAAATTCTTGTTTGATGAGACTCTGAATCCATCCGGGTATCCCATGCTAGCATGTGCAGAGGCTGCTACACAACCAATGGGCTAATCTCTCAAGCGGGTCCATCCAAAAGATCAAGATCTCTAAAAGGAACAAAGTCATTAGTAAAGTGATTAAGTAAAGTAAGGGACTTTGTCCGTGAGCGCGTGATAGGCCTCCTAGGCATTTCATCATCTCCGGGTGAGAGAGGATTTGACCTCAAATCCAATAATTCGGTCTCTTCATCATTAATCTCTTCACTAACATATGGTGAAAGATCCTGGGCATTGAATGTGGCCGACACTGTAACGACCCTTACCCGTACCCTAGTTTTCCCGTACAAATTTTTCATTTTCATTTAATGCGTATAAACTGTAAATCTGACTTTTGTGCGGAAATATAACCTTTGAAATTGGAATTGAAATCGTTAACGGCGATGGAAATTTTCTTTGAAAACTATCTAAAATAAACTTATAAACATTAACTAAACTTTTAATTATTAAAAGAAAACAATAAAATAAAAATCTCTTTTTTTTTATATATAAGTATGTTCTGCCGTTTTTGGCAGAACAGGTGGCGATTGCTCATGGCGAGCAATCACCAATAGGCGATAAATCAATCGCCTAGCGATCGCCAATGGCGATCGCCAGGCATGAGGCGGCGATGGCTCGCCCTTCTGTGGCGAGCAATCGCCACACTCTCTAGAAATTTTCCAGAGAGCGCCCATCAGCCATCACTTCATTTCCCCCTTCCTTCGTTTCCTCAACGCCTGCACTTCACCCTCAACAATCAACACACAACAAAATTACTCACTCTTCACAATACCCTTTTTACCTCATATCTTTATCATTCCTTCGTGCATTTTCATAACGTTAAAAACGCTCTACTCCCCACTTTACCAATTACCTCTAATTCAACTCAAATTACCTTTAAAACGTTACCAATTTCTCAAAATAAACCACATGGATCCGTTTGAAAATTTAACATTTCCCACTGTTTGAAAAACATCAAAAATTCAACAAAATACTATCCAAACGCAAACATCCTAAAATATCAACTATACAATTGTCTTATTCTTCATCTATTAAATCCCAAAATATTTACCTACGTCCCCACGGGTCAAAATAACGCTCCGACTGCCAGCGAACTCCCACGGGCCTTCCTCCGTCAACCTGCACGATCATCTGGTAGAGGGGAATCCTCCTCACCTTGCTCTATGTCACCTACACCATAAAGACACCTATGAGATAAAATCTCAGTAAGTTCTACGTAAATGCTAATGCATGATCATGTATGCAATGAAAGCCGTCCATGTCATTTCATTTCAGTACGTGTCAGTCTAAGTTAACGGGCCCTAATTGCATTCAGATGGATAGGGCACATCAAGCGGGTAGACAGCCCACACCATCTGAAAGGAAGAAGACCCGCTCACCACGGAACGCCAGGTCTGAACCTCACCCGAATAACCACCATATGTTGTTAATCATGATACTTTACTTGCCACATGCATGCAATTCTTTCTCTTTGAAATCAATGCATAAATTCATTTTTCATGGCATTTTGAAGACTATGATGCATGAACAGTTCAATACGTAATACAAACATACATAACGAGAATACCATCAAAACCTCTCAATATATCAAAACATCATAACACGTATCCTATAAAACGATTAAACCTAATCTACCCAACCAAAGCAAAGAAATTAAACAAACAGAGCTCCAACAATCCTCAACAACAAATTCCGACATACGGTGTAGGCCAATCGGCCACAGTAAGTCACGAGAACTTACCTCGGGTCCTTAGCAAATTTAAGCAAACCTCGGTTGATTCCTTGTAGTTTTTAGAACCTAAACACGTGCATACGAGCCATTAAAATATCACAATTTGAATAAGAAAACATCCAGCATTAAGAAATCCTAAAATTACGTAACACATTCAATAGTTCCAACCGACCATTTAAATAGCTCAAGTTCTTTCGACAAACATAACTCAACTTTTTCCCATTCAATATTCTCGGATTTGGCCTTTAAAATTGGCTTAACTTCAAACCTCCATAACTCACTCAATTTATATCCGATTTGAACAATCCAATATGTTTTGGAATCCTCATTACGTCTATTTTAACATGAAATCAAGAATTTATCCAAAACAAAGCAGAATCAAGACAGAAAACCAAAAACAACTAACTGCTCGCTGAACCTTTCCAGTTTTTGTACATTAACTTCAAAAATTCATAACTTAATCAATTCTTAATGAAATCGGGTTCAAGTTGCTATGGACTCCTCTAAGAGTCCCCTATCCAATGATACAAGCCATTTAACCAATTAGAGTCAAGAGACAGGTCAGATCTCAAGAAAACCGAAACTGTCCAGTTTTAAATCGTAATTCTTTTATCCAACTTCAAAAATTTGCAATAAATTGAATATATGTCCAAATTTGATGATTCAAGTGGCTACGAGCTCCTTAGAATGTCTACTTTCAAACGGTGAAAACTCATTTATCAAAAACCAAACCCGAAGAATGGCAGAAAATCAAAAACCGAAGCTGCCCTACATTTTCCAGTTTTTGCACATTTAAATCATCAACCAATATTCAACCAATCCATCCAATAATGCTCAATAATCATCAATAAAGCGATAAATAACCTATTCTAACAAAACCCGGCTATTTCTATGAAATTCCTACGAAACCCTAAACGTGTAAATCTCTAAAAGTCGAGAACTAAAGCCGAAGAACGCTAGAGACTTACCTAGAATCACGAGGGGAAGAGAAAACGTGAAGGGAACTCGAAGAACGGAGGAAGAATCGTTGAAGAAGTGGTGAAAGAGCCGTGGAGAATCGGCGTCGGCAGAGAAGGAGAAGAAAGGGAGCTCTGGAAATCACCAAGTGAGGGAAGAAGAGAGGGCATATGGGTTTTTAATTGATTTGGCTTGCAAAATGACAATTTTGCCCCATCACTAAACTCTCCATTTGTTTCAATATCCGTCCTTCGGTTCGATTTCTCCAAAATTTATTATTTCTCTAATAATTCCAATTTATTCCTAGGGCTCTAATAAAACTTTCCATTCGTCAAACGGACTTATTTTGCTATTTCTACGAATTAAACCGCTACAAGGGCGAAAACAGAAACTTTACCGTTTCACCTTCGATTTGGATTCCAAAAATTCTCATGTTTCTCCTAAAATTCCTATAGATCATAAGGGTTCCATTAAAGGTCTCGATTCGCAAAACGGACATATTTCACTTATTTATAAAAATACCCTTTATTTTACGAGACATATCAAAACTCGTAAATCGGCATTATCTCTCTAAAAATTCTCTTATTTCTCTAGATACTCCAATTTATTTATAGGGTTCCAATAAAACTTCCCGTTTACAAAGCGGGCTTAATTTGGTATATTTACGTAAATGCCATTCATATGCGGAAAATTCAAAACCCGAAAAAGAGCCGGGCGTTACATTCCATCCACCTTAACTGAAATTTTGTCCTCAAAATTTGATTCAACTTATCATTCTTGACATTGACGCTTCATGCTTTGCGGCCTTATTCCGCACCTCCCGAGTTCCTGCCCTTTATCTCTCAAAATTTTGACTTTCCCCTTTTTAAAACTTTGGTTCTATCTATACATAGGGTCAACCTCTATGGTTCTAAACCAAAGCTCGTGAACTCGATGATACATCATTAGCCCCTAACCGCATTCGCTATTTTTGATTTGGCTAACAACGCCTCAATTTATGCATCGCGTGCTATCAGATCCCTAAGTCTCCAATTCAAATAACCACATTGCATATCCATGCACCTAAATAATTAATGCATGCGTTGATCTTCACTCAATCACTCATAGGCTAAACCTCCTAACTCATTTAATTTGGTCCTATTTTTAGGTTTTCCTCGGTCAAAACTTACCACAAGGCCTTGGATTGACGCTTTTCCTTAGCTATTTTCTTAAATCATAGCTACACTTAAACTTCCTAACATCAGCTAGATCGATATCGTCTAAAGATTTCCACCAACTCCTGGCCTGTAACCCAAACTTCTGCTTAAATTCATCGGCTCTATCCATAGTCGGAATGCATGCGAATTCAAATTTCTACATTTTCTCTAGTACTCTTTGGTCACATGTCTTCTTGAACAACTCGCCAATTGTTGGCGACTATTCCAGTGTAGGCTTCTCAACTAGGTTCCCATTGCTATACCTTGCAAACTAAATCATCAAAATAGCTCAAGGTTTTAACAAGTCCAACTGGTGCTAACGTCGCTATTCTCTTAAAATCCTCATTCCTTTATGAATAAAATCCTATAAACATTGCATTCCCTTCTAAGTTACCTCTACGAGCCTCCAGGTTAGGTTCTTAACTGAAATTCTCATATTACCTACATTACACTCATTTGTCCAACTTAAATCTTTATTGACTCTATGTACTATCAAGTCCTTAGGTTTTGCCATTGGTTCGCTTCAATTATTAATTCTAACCTTAAGTCATTTATGCATTCATTGGCATTGACTTGTCAAACATAAGTCGAACCTTTGAGACTCTTCCAACTTAGGCTTGATTCTAAGTGTACTTAAATGGCTCCTGAGTAATTCCCGTTCTCCTTATTCGACAAGTCGCGAATTTCACAAATCACCCGACTTTAAAACACTATACTAGACTTCCAATCTTAACCCTTCGTTTAATCCAATGATCCCCTGCACTTATTCCCAATATCTCACTAGGATCCCTTCTAAGTTACTAAATAGTTTACCCTCTTTCGTTTCTCACAGCCAGGGTTCTAAATATTCTACTTTATTCCCTTGTAACGATTTATCCAACGATTTTCTTGTTAGCAAACTTGTTGCAGATAAGTTTACGTCCTTAATCCACATCTCCTCAATTCCTAAAATCTTACCCCTTTGTTTACTAATAATTTAGAACATCTTTTTGTTTTCTTCATCGATATTGGTCGGTAAGAACACCCCTACGAAGTCACCCAGATCTTACGTCCACGACTTGTATTGGTCCACTACGTCCTCCAAAACCACAACCATAATAAACTCTCCCTGGACGATTTAGGGTACCCCTCAATTAGTTTATACTTAAGCTTTCATCCTTCTCTTTGGTTAGTCTTATCCTAGAATCTCCAAGGGTTTGTAAACTAGGTAAAGTCCCTATCTATTTAAAGGTTAATTCTCATATCTAGTGGTAACCAAACTTTAAGTGCACAGTTCTTGTGGTTAAGTCGGCTAGTCCTATCAACGCATAACTCTCTTTCTATAGGGTCTATAGCGTCCTGTATCTAACTTACTGCCTTCTCGTCGAGATTCACCTAGGAACCCCTTCCTACCCACCTTCTACCATTCCCTTACACCTTTATTCTCAAGCCATCACTCCAACTACCCTTTTTCCATTCTACTGTCCTTCACTTCTCTAACAGGGAAGATAAAACATTACCTGAAATAGCTGATGGATGGGCAGTTTCTTCATCTCTGATCGAGGCAATTGTCCTCGGTGCAACTCTCACCTGATTAGTAGCCATTCTTGGACAATTATGGGCATAGTGACCTGCCACCCCAAATCTGTAGCAGTTGTCTGTACCCACTCTACAAGCGCCATAGTACTCTTTCTAGCAATCAGGACACCGAGGTCTTCGGGAAGTTCCTTGCGCCTGTTTCCCTTTACCCTGGCTATTCTTTCCCTCGTACGCCCTTTTAACACCTCTTCGTGGCCCTTCCTCTATAGAGCGCGGTTGAAATCCTATGATGAACCTATCCATACCGTGGCTACTAGGAGCAATCACCACTTGGGTTCCAGGGCCCTCTCGGTTCATCAATGCCTCGAGCTGGCGAGATTGTCTATTTATATGTTGTGATTGTTGATCTAGTTGTTGAGACTGCCTTTCTATATGCTGAGCCTGTCGTTCTAAGTGTTGGGACTGTTGGGCAATGAATTGTCTCAACTGGTCTATCGTGTCATCCCTCTCATCCCTATCCTTCCCTCGACGCACCATTTTGTAAACCTATAAAAGTTAGAAGCAATAACTCTAAGAAATCTAAATCAAAGAAAGCTTTTAAACATACTTACAGTTGAGGAAGGATGTCCGCGTAGTAGCTGTGCAGTCGAGCAGTCTACAGAACTGTTTTTAAAACCCGGGGGCTCTGATACCATAACTGTAACGACCCTTACCCGTACCCTAGTTTTCCCGTACAAATTTTTCATTTTCATTTAATGCGTATAAACTGTAAATCTGACTTTTGTGCGGAAATATAACCTTTGAAATCGGAATTGAAATCGTTAACGGCGTTGGAAATTTTCTTTGAAAACTATCTAAAATAAACTTATAAACATTAACAAAACTTTTAGTTATTAAAAGAAAACAATAAAATAAAAATCTCTTTTTTATATATATAAGTATGTTCTGCCGTTTTTGGCAGAACAGGTGGTGATTGCTCATGGCGAGCAATCGCCAATAGGCGATAAATCAATCGCCTAGCGATCGCCAGGCATGAGGCGGCGATGGCTCGCCCTTCTGTGGCGAGCAATCGCCACACTCTCTGGAAATTTTCCAGAGAGCGCCCATCAGCCATCACTTCCTTTCCCCCTTCCTTCGTTTCCTCAACGCCCGCACTTCACCCTCAACAATCAACACACAAGAAAATTACACACTCTTCACAATACCCTTTTTACCTCATATCTTTATCATTCCTTCGTGCATTTTCATAACGTTAAAAACGCTCTACTCCCCACTTTACCAATTACCTCTAATTCAACTCAAATTACCTTTAAAATGTTACCAATTTCTCAAAATAAACCACATGGATCCGTTTGAAAATTTAACATTTTCCACTGTTTGAAAAACATCAAAAATTCAACAAAATAATATCCAAACGCAAACATCCTAAAATATCAACTATACAATTCTCCTATTCTTCATCTATTAAATCCCAAAATATTTACCTACGTCCCCACAGGTCAAAATAATGCTCCGACTGCCAGCGCACTCCCACGGGCCATCCTCCGTCAACCTGCACGATCATCTGGTAGAGGGGAATCCTCCTCACCTTACTCTATGTCACCTACACCATAAAGACACCTATGAGATAAAATCTCAGTAAGTTCTACGTAAATGCTAATGCATGATCATGTATGCAATGAAAGCCGTCCATGTCATTTCATTTCAGTACGTGTCAGTCGAGGTTAACGGGCCCTCATTGCATTCAGATGGATAGGGCACATCAAGCGGGTAGACAGCCCACACCATCTGAAAGGAAGAAGACCCGCTCACCACGGAACACCAGGTCTGAACCTCACCCGAATAACCACCATATGTTGTTAATCATGATACTTTACTTGCCACATGCATGCAATTCTTTCTCTTTGAAATCAATGCGTAAATTTATTTTTCATGGCATTTTGAAGACTATGATGCATGAACAGTTCAATACGTAATACAAACATACATAACGAGAATACCATCAAAACCTCTCAATATATCAAAACATCATAACACGTATCCTATAAAACGATTAAACCTAATCTACCCAACCAAAGCAAATCAATTAAACAAACAGAGCTCCAATAATCCTCAACAACAAATTCCGACATACGGTGTAGGCCAATCGGCCACAGTAAGTCACGAGAACTTACCTCATGTCCTTAGAAAATTTAAGCAAACCTCGGTTGATTCCTTGTAGTTTTTAGAACCTAAACACGTGCATACGAGCCATTAAAATATCACAATTTGAATAAGAAAACATCCAGCATTAAGAAATCCTAAAATTACGTAACACATTCAATAGTTCCAACCGACCATTTAAATAGCTCAAGTTCTTTCGACAAACATAACTCAACATTTTCCCATTCAATATTCTCGGATTTGGCCTTTAAAATTGGCTTAACTTCAAACCTCCATAACTCACTCAATTTATATCCGATTTGAACAATCCAATATGTTTTGGAATCCTTATTACGTCTATTTTAACATGAAATCGAGAATTTATCCAAAACAAAGCAGAATCAAGACAGAAAACCAAAAACACCGAACTGCTCGCTGAACCTTTCCAGTTTTTGTACATTAACTTCAAAAATTCATAACTTAATCAATTCTTAATGAAATCGAGTGGTTCAAGTTGCTATTGTAACACCTGGTTTCCATTAACCGATTCTCCTTCCCCGTGTGAAATTGGGAGTTGGATCAACTCTCCCAAAGTATAAATATCCACTGTCTCATTAAGGGTTGGATTAGCTCCCTTAACAGTAAAGCTGATTCGTTTAGCTGTTTCATTATGTTCAATCCTTACCATGCCAACATGCATTCAAATTCATTTTCGTGTGCCTTTAAAATATGATGCATATCATGCTGGAAATAAATGTTCACAAACACGCACAAACCCTACTGTCTTGCGATGTAGGCCCGAAGGCGCAACCAATACTTTACTTACCTGGCTCTCCTGAAAATGCTCGGTTTCAAACTACTCGGGAAGCTCTGTACACCTAATGTCATAAGCAGAATACCGATTAGATCATCACTAACCTTAACCTTATATCGTTCAGAAAACTAAGGAGCTAGTTTGGGAACTCTGGTTATCAAACATTCTCAACACTAAACCCGAACTCAACACACTCGCAGCCTCATTAAAATACACGCATTGTACTCTCTCTGCTATATAGCCACTAAAATCTCAAGATAACGAAAGGAAAAAACTAATCCAACCCTTAATGAGACAGTGGATATTTATACTTTGGGAGAGTTGATCTAACTCCCAATTTCACAGGGGGATCTGAACAGAAACGACGCATGAACAACTGAGAGGAGAAAGTAGAAATTGCATGTTTAGGAATTCATGTTTCAGCATTTCATTCCTTTTTCATTATTGCTTTGCTTACTTAGCATTAGGCTAATAGATGAGTTTTGTGATGTAGGTGAAGAAGTAACCGTAGGTGATTTCTCTGAGTTCATTGAGGAGTAGGCTGGTTGGAGGAGCACATCCATGTTTCGGCCTAGTAAATTGATGAGACGGGTTAACTGGTGTCATTGGTCTGAAGGTTTAGTTGGAACTGTTTCAATTTGAGCATGTTGAGTTTTCATAACAGTAGTGATTTCAACAGTAGTGATTTCAATGTTCTGAATACTTTTTTCGCGATTTTTCAATTAATAGTATTCTGTCGGGATTAATGTTGGTGCTCACTGGATTTTTAGTAGTATAATAGTTTGAAATGTTTTGAATGGTCTCAGGAAGTGAATAAGATTCCTTCCTGTAGTTAGGATTGTGTGTGTATACCAAGGAGCAGACGAAATGTGGTTCTGTCCTCTATCGGCAGATGTTATGTTGGTGTTCTGTCGCCTATCGGAAGATGCCTTTAGTGGAAGCCATCGATGATATAGCAAGAAATTTGTCGTCCAGTAATCGGCATATGTAGCTTGTTTCATCGAAAGGGTATGTTTGCCCATTATCGGTAGAGGAAGTCTATCGGTAGATGTCGGTTATAGTTGTGCTGTCTATCGGATGATGTCTCAGTAAACTCATCGGCAGACTGACGTCATCGGAAGGTGTAGGTTAAGTCTATCGGATGATGTCTCAGTAAACTCATCGCAGATGCGTGCTGACGTCATCGGAAGGTGTAGGTTTAAGTCTATCGGATGATGTTTCAGTAACTCATCGACAGATGCGTGCTGACATCATCGGAAGGTGAAGAGAGTATTTGTCGTTTAGGTCATCGATGGATGTAGAACAAAGTAGATCGGATAAAGGAAATCATCTGGCTGATGTCATCGAAAGATGTAGAGTGCATTTTTTCGTTTTGCCACCGGATGATGTCTTCCATTTTCTGTTCAGCCCCTTTTTGTTGACTTTGATTAGCGGGCGATGTGTTTGACTTTTGAAACTTACGAAGTGTTTTGCGATTTAATCCTTTAATTCTTTTGCCGATTATCCCCAAAATTCTAACTGAGTATTCAAGCATTGTACATTAGGCTTGTTTAACTTGATTTTTACTTAAACGATTTCCGCTGCAAGTTTTTAAAAAAAAATATGATTGAAATTTTTAGTCATGTACGGGCATGGTGTGACGAACCGGGTTCAGATAACTCGGGGCGTGACAGCTATGGACTCCTCTAAGAGTCCCCTATCCAATGATACAAGCCATTTAACCAATTAGAGTCAAGAGACAGGTCAGATCTCAAGAAAACCGAAACTGTCCAGTTTTAAATCGTAATTCTTTTATCCAACTTCAAAAATTTGCAATAAATTGAATATATGTCCAAATTTGATGACTCAAGCGGCTACGAGCTCCTTAGAATGTCTACTTTCAAATGGTGAAACTCATTTATCAAAACCAAGCAGAAAATCAAAAAACCGAAGCTGCCCTACATTTTCCAGTTTTTGCACATTTAAATCATCAACCAATATTCAACCAATCCATCCAATAATGCTCAATAATCATCAATAAAGCGATAAATAACCTATTCTAACAAAACCCGGCTATTTCTATGAAATTCTTACGAAACTCTAAACGTGTAAATCTCTAAAAGTCGAGAACTAAAGCCGAAGAACGCTAGAGACTTACCTAGAATCACGAGGGAAGAGAAAACGTGAAGGGAACTCGAAGAACGGAGGAAGAATCGTTGAAGAAGTGGTGAAAGAGTCGTGAGAATCGGCGTCGGCAGAGAAGGAGAAGAAAGGGAGCTCTGGAAATCACCAAGTGAGGGAAGAAGAGAGGGCATATGGGTTTTTAATTGATTTGGCTTGCAAAATGACAATTTGCCCCATCACTAAACTCTCCATTTGTTTCAATATCCGTCCTTCGGTTCGATTTCTCCAAAATTTCTTATTTCTCTAATAATTCCAATTTATTCCTAGGGCTCTAATAAAACTTTCCATTAGTCAAACGGAACTTATTTGCTATTTCTACGAATTAAACCGCTACAAGGGCGAAAAATGAAACTTTACCAGTTTCACCTTCGATTTCGGATTCCAAAAATTCTCATGCTTTCTCCTAAAATTCCTATAGATCATAAGGGTTCCATTAAAGGTTCTCGATTCGCAAAACGGACATATTTCACTTATTTATAAAAATACCCTTTATTTTATGAGACATATCAAAACTCGTAAATCGGCATTATCTCTCTAAAAATTCTCTTATTTCTCCTAGATTACTCCAATTTATTTATAGGGTTCCAATAAAACTTCCCGTTTACAAAGCGGGCTTAATTTGGTATATTTACGTAAATGCCATTCATATGCGGAAAATTCAAAACCCGAAAAAGAGCCGGGCGTTACATTCCATCCACCTTAACTGAAATTTTGTCCTCAAAATTTGATTCAACTTATCATTCTTGACATTGACGCTTCATGCTTTGCGGCCTTATTCCGCACCTCCCGAGTTCCTGCCCTTTATCTCTCAAAATTTTGACTTTCCCCTTTTTAAAACTTTGGTTCTATCTATACATAGGGTCAACCTCTATGGTTCTAAACCAAAGCTCGTGAACTCGATGATACATCATTAGCCCCTAACCGCATTCGCTATTTTGATTTGGCTAACAACGCCTCAATTTATGCATCGCCGTGCTATCAGATCCCTAAGTCTCCAATTCAAATAACCACATTGCATATCCATGCACCTAAATAATTAATGCATGCGTTGATCTTCACTCAATCACTCATAGGCTAAACCTCCTAACTCATTTAATTTGGTCCTATTTTTAGGTTTTCCTCGGTCAAAACTTACCACAAGGCCTTGGATTGACGCTTTCCTTAGCTATTTTCTTAAATCATAGCTACACTTAAACTTCCTAACATCAGCTAGATCGATATCGTCTAAAGATTTCCACCAACTCCTGGCCTGTAACCCAAACTTCTGCTTAAATTCATCGGCTCTATCCGTAGTCGGAATGCATGCGAATTCAAATTTCTACATTTTCTCTAGTACTCTTTGGTCACATGTCTTCTTGAACAACTCGCCAATTGTTGGCGACTATTTCAGTGTAGGCTTCTCAACTAGGTTCCCATTGCTATACCTTGCAAACTAAATCATCAAAACAGCTCAAGGTTTTTAACCAGTCCAACTGGTGCTAACGTCGCTATTCTCTTAAAATCCTCATTCCTTTATGAATAAAATCCTATAAACATCGCATTCCCTTCTAAGTTACCTCTACGAGCCTCCAGGTTAGGTTCTTAACTGAAATTCTCATATTACCTACATTACACTCATTTGTCCAACTTAAATCTTTATTGACTCTATGTACTATCAAGTCCTTAGGTTTTGCCATGGTTCGCTTCAATTATTAATTCTAACCTTAAGTCATTTATGCATTCATTGGCATTGACTTGTCAAACATAAGTCGAACCTTTGAGACTCTTCCAACTTAGGCTTGATTATAAGTGTACTTAAATGGCTCCTGAGTAATTCCCGTTCTCCTTATTCGACAAGTCGCGAATTTCACAAATCACCCGACTTTAAAACACTATACTAGACTTCCAATCTTAACCCTTCGTTTAATCCAATGATCCCCTGCACTTATTCCCAATATCTCACTAGGATCCCTTCTAAGTTACTAAATAGTTTACCCTCTTTCGTTTCTCACAGCCAGGGTTCTAAATATTCTACTTTATTCCCTTGTAACGATTTATCCAACGATTTTCTTGTTAGCAAACTTGTTGCAGATAAGTTTACGTCCTTAATCCACATCTCCTCAATTCCTAAAATCTTACCCCTTTGTTTACTAATAATTTAGAACATCTTTTTGTTTTCTTCATCGATATTGGTCGGTAAGAACACCCCTACGAAGTCACCCAGATCTTACGTCCACGACTTGTATTGGTCCACTACGTCCTCCCAAAACCACAACCATAATAAACTCTCCCTGGACGATTTAGGGTACCCCTCAATTAGTTTATACTTAAGCTTTCATCCTTCTCTTTGGTTAGTCTTATCCTAGAATCTCCAAGGGTTTGTAAACTAGGTAAAGTCCCCTATCTATTTAAAGGTTAATTCTCATATCTAGTGGTAACCAAACTTTAAGTGCACAGTTCTTGTGGTTAAGTCGGCTAGTCCTATCAACGCATAACTCTCTTTCTATAGGGTCTATAGCGTCCTGTATCTAACTTACTGCCCTTCTCGTCGAGATTCACCTAGGAACCCCTTCCTACCCACCTTCTACCATTCCCTTACACCTTATTCTCAAGCCATCACTCCAACTACCCTTTTTCCATTCTACTGTCCTTCACTTCTCTAACAGGGAAGATAAAACATTACCTGAAATAGCTGATGGATGGGCAGTTTCTTCATCTCTGATCGAGGCAATTGTCCTCGGTGCAACTCTCACCTGATTAGTAGCCATTCTTGGACAATTATGGGCATAGTGACCTGCCACCCCAAATCTGTAGCAGTTGTCTGTACCCACTCTACAAGCGCCATAGTACTCTTTCTAGCAATCAGGACACCGAGGTCTTCGGGAAGTTCCTTGCGCCTGTTTCCCTTTACCCTGGCTATTCTTTCCCTCGTACGCCCTTTTAACACCTCTTCGTGGCCCTTCCTCTATAGAGCGCGGTTGAAATCCTATGATGAACCTATCCATACCGTGGCTACTAGGAGCAATCACCACTTGGGTTCCAGGGCCCTCTCGGTTCATCAATGCCTCGAGCTGGCGAGATTGTCTATTTATATGTTGTGATTGTTGATCTAGTTGTTGAGACTGCCTTTCTATATGCTGAGCCTGTCGTTCTAAGTGTTGGGACTGTTGGGCAATGAATTGTCTCAACTGGTCTATCGTGTCATCCCTCTCATCCCTATCCTTCCCTCGACGCACCATTTTGTAAACCTATAAAAGTTAGAAGCAATAACTCTAAGAAATCTAAATCAAAGAAAGCTTTTAAACATACTTACAGTTGAGGAAGGATGTCCGCGTAGTAGCTGTGCAGTCGAGCAGTCTACAGAACTGTTTTTAAAACCCGGGGGCTCTGATACCATAACTGTAACGACCCTTACCCGTACCCTAGTTTTCCCGTACAAATTTTTCATTTTCATTTAATGCGTATAAACTGTAAATCTGACTTTTGTGCGGAAATATAACCTTTGAAATCGGAATTGAAATCGTTAACGGCGTTGGAAATTTTCTTTGAAAACTATCTAAAATAAACTTATAAACATTAACAAAACTTTTAGTTATTAAAAGAAAACAATAAAATAAAAATCTCTTTTTTATATATATAAGTATGTTCTGCCGTTTTTGGCAGAACAGGTGGTGATTGCTCATGGCGAGCAATCGCCAATAGGCGATAAATCAATCGCCTAGCGATCGCCAGGCATGAGGCGGCGATGGCTCGCCCTTCTGTGGCGAGCAATCGCCACACTCTCTGGAAATTTTCCAGAGAGCGCCATCAGCCATCACTTCCTTTCCCCCTTCCTTCGTTTCCTCAACGCCCGCACTTCACCCTCAACAATCAACACACAAGAAATTACACACTCTTCACAATACCCTTTTTACCTCATATCTTTATCATTCCTTCGTGCATTTCATAACGTTAAAAACGCTCTACTCCCCACTTTACCAATTACCTCTAATTCAACTCAAATTACCTTTAAATGTTACCAATTTCTCAAAATAAACCACATGGATCCGTTTGAAAATTTAACATTTTCCACTGTTTGAAAAACATCAAAAATTCAACAAAATAATATCCAAACGCAAACATCCTAAAATATCAACTATACAATTCTCCTATTCTTCATCTATTAAATCCCAAAATATTTACCTACGTCCCCACAGGTCAAAATAATGCTCCGACTGCCAGCGCACTCCCACGGGCCATCCTCCGTCAACCTGCACGATCATCTGGTAGAGGGGAATCCTCCTCACCTTACTCTATGTCACCTACACCATAAGACACCTATGAGATAAAATCTCAGTAAGTTCTACGTAAATGCTAATGCATGATCATGTATGCAATGAAAGCCGTCCATGTCATTTCATTTCAGTACGTGTCAGTCGAGGTTAACGGGCCCTCATTGCATTCAGATGGATAGGGCACATCAAGCGGGTAGACAGCCCACACCATCTGAAAGGAAGAAGACCCGCTCACCACGGAACACCAGGTCTGAACCTCACCCGAATAACCACCATATGTTGTTAATCATGATACTTTACTTGCCACATGCATGCAATTCTTTCTCTTTGAAATCAATGCGTAAATTTATTTTTCATGGCATTTTGAAGACTATGATGCATGAACAGTTCAATACGTAATACAAACATACATAACGAGAATACCATCAAACCTCTCAATATATCAAAACATCATAACACGTATCCTATAAAACGATTTAAACCTAATCTACCCAACCAAAGCAAATCAATTAAACAAACAGAGCTCCAATAATCCTCAACAACAAATTCCGACATACGGTGTAGGCCAATCGGCCACAGTAAGTCACGAGAACTTACCTCATGTCCTTAGAAAATTTAAGCAAACCTCGGTTGATTCCTTGTAGTTTTTAGAACCTAAACACGTGCATACGAGCCATTAAAATATCACAATTTGAATAAGAAAACATCCAGCATTAAGAAATCCTAAAATTACGTAACACATTCAATAGTTCCAACCGACCATTTAAATAGCTCAAGTTCTTTCGACAAACATAACTCAACATTTTCCCATTCAATATTCTCGGATTTGGCCTTTAAATTGGCTTAACTTCAAACCTCCATAACTCACTCAATTTATATCCGATTTGAACAATCCAACATGTTTTGGAATCCTCATTACGTCTATTTTAACATGAAATCGAGAATTTATCCAAAACAAAGCAGAATCAAGACAGAAAACCAAAAACACCGAACTGCTCGCTGAACCTTTCCAGTTTTTGTACATTAACTTCAAAAATTCATAACTTAATCAATTCTTAATGAAATCGAGTGGTTCAAGTTGCTATTGTAACACCTGGTTTCCATTAACCGATTCTCCTTCCCCGTGTGAAATTGGGAGTTGGATCAACTCTCCCAAAGTATAAATATCCACTGTCTCATTAAGGGTTGGATTAGCTCCCTTAACAGTAAAGCTGATTCGTTTAGCTGTTTCATTATGTTCAATCCTTACCATGCCAACATGCATTCAAATTCATTTTCGTGTGCCTTTAAAATATGATGCATATCATGCTGGAAATAAATGTTCACAAACACGCACAAACCCTACTGTCTTGCGATGTAGGCCCGAAGGCGCAACCAATACTTTACTTACCTGGCTCTCCTGAAAATGCTCGGTTTCAAACTACTCGGGAAGCTCTGTACACCTAATGTCATAAGCAGAATACCGATTAGATCATCACTAACCTTAACCTTATATCGTTCAGAAAACTAAGGAGCTAGTTTGGGAACTCTGGTTATCAAACATTCTCAACACTAAACCGAACTCAACACACTCGCAGCCTCATTAAAATACACGCATTGTACTCTCTCTGCTATATAGCCACTAAAATCTCAAGATAACGAAAGGAAAAAACTAATCCAACCCTTAATGAGACAGTGGATATTTATACTTTGGGAGAGTTGATCTAACTCCCAATTTCACAGGGGGATCTGAACAGAAACGACGCATGAACAACTGAGAGGAGAAAGTAGAAATTGCATGTTTAGGAATTCATGTTTCAGCATTTCATTCCTTTTTCATTATTGCTTTGCTTACTTAGCATTAGGCTAATAGATGAGTTTTGTGATGTAGGTGAAGAAGTAACCGTAGGTGATTTCTCTGAGTTCATTGAGGAGTAGGCTGGTTGGAGGAGCACATCCATGTTTCGGCCTAGTAAATTGATGAGACGGGTTAACTGGTGTCATTGGTCTGAAGGTTTAGTTGGAACTGTTTCAATTTGAGCATGTTGAGTTTTCATAACAGTAGTGATTTCAACAGTAGTGATTTCAATGTTCTGAATACTTTTTCGCGATTTTTCAATTAATAGTATTCTGTCGGGATTAATGTTGGTGCTCACTGGATTTTTAGTAGTATAATAGTTTGAAATGTTTTTGAATGGTCTCAAGGAAGTGAATAAGATTCCTTCCTGTAGTTAGGATTGTGTGTGTATACCAAGGAGCAGACGAAATGTGGTTCTGTCCTCTATCGGCAGATGTTATGTTGGTGTTCTGTCGCCTATCGGAAGATGCCTTTAGTGGAAGCCATCGATGATATAGCAAGAAATTTGTCGTCCAGTAATCGGCATATGTAGCTTGTTTCATCGAAAGGGTAATGTTTTGCCCATTATCGGTAGAGGAAGTCTATCGGTAGATGTCGGGTTATAGTTGTGCTGTCTATCGGATGATGTCTCAGTAAACTCATCGGCAGACTGACGTCATCGGAAGGTGTAGGTTTAAGTCTATCGGATGATGTCTCAGTAAACTCATCGGCAGATGCGTGCTGACGTCATCGGAAGGTGTAGGTTTAAGTCTATCGGATGATGTTTCAGTAAACTCATCGACAGATGCGTGCTGACATCATCGGAAGGTGAAGAGAGTATTTTGTCGTTTAGTCATCGATGGATGTAGAACAAAGTAGATCGGATAAAGGAAATCATCTGGCTGATGTCATCGAAAGATGTAGAGTGCATTTTTTCGTTTTGCCACCGGATGATGTCTTCCATTTTCTGTTTCAGCCCCTTTTTGTTGACTTTGATTAGCGGGCGATGTGTTTGACTTTTGAAACTTACGAAGTGTTTTGCGATTTAATCCTTTAATTCTTTTGCCGATTATCCCCAAAATTCTAACTGAGTATTCAAGCATTGTACATTAGGCTTGTTTAACTTGATTTTTACTTAAACGATTTCCGCTGCAAGTTTTTAAAAAAAAATATGATTGAAATTTTTAGTCATGTACGGGCATGGTGTGACGAACCGGGTTCAGATAACTCGGGGCGTGACAGCTATGGACTCCTCTAAGAGTCCCCTATCCAATGATACAAGCCATTTAACCAATTAGAGTCAAGAGACAGGTCAGATCTCAAGAAAACCGAAACTGTCCAGTTTTAAATCGTAATTCTTTTATCCAACTTCAAAAATTTGCAATAAATTGAATATATGTCCAAATTTGATGACTCAAGCGGCTACGAGCTCCTTAGAATGTCTACTTTCAAATGGTGAAACTCATTTATCAAAAACCAAGCAGAAAATCAAAAAACCGAAGCTGCCCTACATTTTCCAGTTTTTGCACATTTAAATCATCAACCAATATTCAACCAATCCATCCAATAATGCTCAATAATCATCAATAAAGCGATAAATAACCTATTCTAACAAAACCCGGCTATTTCTATGAAATTCTTACGAAACTCTAAACGTGTAAATCTCTAAAAGTCGAGAACTAAAGCCGAAGAACGCTAGAGACTTACCTAGAATCACGAGGGAAAGAGAAAACGTGAAGGGAACTCGAAGAACGGAGGAAGAATCGTTGAAGAAGTGGTGAAAGAGTCGTGAGAATCGGCGTCGGCAGAGAAGGAGAAGAAAGGGAGCTCTGGAAATCACCAAGTGAGGGAAGAAGAGAGGGCATATGGGTTTTTAATTGATTTGGCTTGCAAAATGACAATTTTGCCCCATCACTAAACTCTCCATTTGTTTCAATATCCGTCCTTCGGTTCAATTTCTCCAAAATTTCTTATTTCTCTAATAATTCCAATTTATTCCTAGGGCTCTAATAAAACTTTCCGTTAGTCAAACGAACTTATTTTGCTATTTCTACGAATTAAACCGCTACAAGGGCAAAAATGGAAACTTTACCATTTCACCTTCGATTCGGATTCCAAAAATTCTCATCTTTCTCCTAAAATTCCTATAGATCATAAGGGTTCCATTAAAGTTCTCGATTCGCAAAACGGACATATTTCACTTATTTATAAAAATACCCTTTATTTTATGAGACATCAAAACTCGTAAATCGGCATTATCTCTCTAAAAATTCTCTTATTTCTCCAGATTCTCCAATTTATTTATAGGGTTCCAATAAAACTTCTCGTTTACAAAGCGGGCTTAATTTGGTATATTTACGTAAATGCCATTCATATGCGGAAAATTCAACACCCGAAAAAGAGCCGGGCGTTACATCACCATAATCTCTTGGTAGGTCTTTCTTGTAAGCGTTATTATTGATCCACTCCAACACTTTAAATGGGCCTTCAGCTCTAGAGAGTAATTTAGAATGCCTATTTTCTGGAAATTGCTCTTTTTTCAGATGCAACCACACCAAATGTCCTTCCTTGAATATAACTTCCTTTCGTCCTTTATTGGCATGTCTGGCATAACCCGCATTACTCTTTTCGATCGCTTTGCGCACTGTTTCATGCAATTTCTTTATTTACTCCAGATGGATTGATAAGGTCCTTAGTACGCAAAGACACAAGATCCAATGGTGTGGAAGGGTTAAAGCCATAAGCTACCTCGAAGGGGGTCTGATGAGTAGTAGAATGAACGCTCCAGTTGTAACAAAATTCCAACTGTGAGAGAACTATATCCAAGTTTCCCAACTTCTTACCAACAACACATCTCAACAGAGTTCCCAACGTCCTATTCACCACTGCAGTTTGCCCGTCGGTTTGGGGGTGAAACGAAGTACTGAAACAAAGTCTAGTCCCCAATTTCCTCCATAAGGTATTCAACAAAGCGCTTAAAAACTTGGTGTCTCTATCAGACACAATTGAGTGTGGCACTCCATGGAGACGGACAATCTCCTTAAAGAAGAGATTAGAAATAATGGTGGCATCATCAGTCTTGTTACACGCCCCAAAATGTGCCATTTTGGAAAAATGATCCACAACTACCATGATTGAATCCTTACTCCTTACACTTTGTGGTAAACCTAGAATAAAGTCCATGCTCACTTCAACCCACGAGTGAGTTGGTACCGGTAATGACATGTATAATCCTTGAGGAAGGACTTTACTTGATAGGCTACGGGCTTGCAATGGGTTAGAAAACGCTTGCGGAAGACAACAAAAACGAAACAACGATCGGTGCTCGAAGACACCCCAAAACAGACGCTAAACAGACAAAAAAACAAAGAAATAACAGGGATGATGGCGAGAAGGGAAGAGGGCGTTACCGAACGCTTGCGGAGGTGGGTGCTGCTCAGAACGGTGCGGAAATGATGGAGGAGTAAAATGAAGGCCCGAAACCGAACCCATAACGACTCGGCATTTTCGGGTGACAGAATTCCTTCGTTACCAGCGAAGGAGTTCTCGGCGGCGGGAACTATGGCGTTCGCCCTTTCTCCTCGCTTTCAATGCTTGGAAGAAGAAGGGAAGGACTAAGAACACCCCCTAGCAGCCACAAGCTCGGGGTGCAATCGGGGGCTTCATCCAGGCGCTGCGCGCCGATGAAGCACCGAGAGAAACTCTCTCTGTCGCTCGCGGAGATCGCTCCGAACAAGAAGAAAAATTCTTCTTTAAATTTCCAAATATTCATTCAACTGGCTAACCAAATTACAGAGGTGGAGAGAAGCTTAAATACAAGAGGAAGAATTCGGGGAAGAAGAAGGAGAGAAGAGAAGCGCTCTGGAAATCGTCGGGCAACGGCTCGATTTGTAGCCGTTGGAGCTTCTGCAGAAAACTCGCGGTCCGGTTCACTGGGCAGCGAGCTTCCAAGTGCTGGTTCACTCCTCTGCTCCTTGGTTTAGTCCGGTTCAGCTTTGTTTTACCTTGGTTCAGTCCGGATCAGCCCTTTGTTATTCTCGAATCAGCCGGTTCTGCCCTTGGTTCGCCTTGGTTTAGCATCCCCTTTAAAGACCATTACAAACATGCATTCTAAAAGGCTAAAGTTTGCCAAATTACGAGTTTTAAACAAAACTAAAGTTTCCTAAAAATATATAAATTAAATACAAGGCTCGGTTACATAATTTGAATTAAAGGAAAACAAATTCCTTCTTCAATGATTTTCTCCAAGCCTTGAGAAACCATTTACCTACAAAATTCCACAAGTCCATTAGATAAATAAAATAGATATAATAAATACTTACCTTGACTTGTGCTCAATGGATCAGGGCCGTGGGCATATCATCCCCTCCCGGTTCTTGAGGATTTGACCTCAAATCCAATGGTGAATGTCATGGAGGATGTTGCAACACTTAGATAAGCAATCCATAATAGACACAAAATATAGTTATCCTAAAGTTGAAAAACCATTTTTACCATCCACAATGATCTCAAATAAATTTTAAGATTAAATTGTTCATTTCAACAATTTAGAAACAAGCATTCAAGATAAAAGCAAGTTTGATGCAAGCCTAATCGAACAATTTCATTTCTCATGCTAAACCAACAAGAAAATATTGAACCAAATGATAATCATCATTTTCAAAGAAAACAACACTTGGCTTCAAGCAATTAAAATCCACCTAAAAGAATAAAAGTTTAAAATCAAGCTTAGCATAAGTTTAACTTAAATCCAAAACTCAAGAAAACAATTCTCCTTTAACAATAGAGTTAGGATTTATCATTTCAAAAACAAGAGGCAACAACAATTTGATCACAAAATTACTCTTTAGTTCTTTCAACAAATTAAATCAAGCTTAGACAAGGAGAATTAAACATGATATCCAATTATAGCAAGAACATACAAGAAGTTGATCTCAAACATATAGTTCATCCAATCAACCTACTATTCAACTAATTTCAAAAGAAATTCAAGTAAGGTTTCATGGGTACATTCCTTGTTGCCAAAAATCTATCCAACTCCTTGGTTCATCCATAGCTAATGCTCAAAATTGGAGTAGAAAGCTAAACAATCCTCAAAAGATAAAACAATATGCATATATTTTGATTTTACATTTACCTTGGCCAACAACAATTAAACTAATTGACCAAGCACTAGACTTTAAAGTGAGACTCTAAATTTTAATTCCTAAACAAAGACAAACAAACAACACAAGCTACTAAGTCACAAGACTCAACCTAAAAGTCCTAAACATTTAATCAAACAGCACAACAAATCAAGCAAGTTAATCAAAGAAAATAGACTTGCAACTAATATCAATAATAAGCTATTGGGTCTAGGCAACCCTCTAGAACTTTTGTGGAAATCGTCACACTATCCCACACCCTTTAAAGGCGACTGCCTCACACGGCGATCTGTCGGGCCCAATGGCCAACGGTAAACCTCGGACAATACCAACGGCCCACAAAGGAAAGCTCTTGGCCACAAACACAGATCACTCGACGTACAAGTGAATCCTAAGTGACTAACAAGATAATATATGACATGCTCTTGTTAAAAGGTCGGACCTCAAGTTAACACAGTCCTAAACAAAACAAAAGAAAATATAGAACATGCTTTTCAAGAATATCATTATGAAAATTAATCCAATACGGGCCATGGTTAGTTCATGCTAGCTATCCAGTAACATGAGGTTAATATGGCAAATTATATCAGATAATTATCGTAGCAATGTACTTTTACGAATAGCAAGCTCAAACACAAACAAATCACAAACAAAAAGAACATGCTTTCAAGAAAACATTATGAGAATTAAACAGATACGGGCCATGGTTAATTCATGCTAGCTAATCAGTAACATGAGGTTAATATGGAAAAATTATATCAGATAATTATCGTAGCAATGTACTTTCACGAATAGCAAGTTCAAACACAAACAAACATAAAACACAAGTTGCTCTCGGTCAACAGTTCCGAAGAGTCTCCTAACAGAAAATAAAACTAAAAGTGGACAAGAAAGTACCTTTTAAGCAAAGCAATTAACGGCTCCAAAATTGCCAATTAAGGAGGTATCTTGCCTT
Source organism: Begonia masoniana (assembly GCA_022432975.1). NCBI lineage: Eukaryota > Viridiplantae > Streptophyta > Magnoliopsida > Cucurbitales > Begoniaceae > Begonia > Begonia masoniana. The sequence goes on from CM039506.1 coordinate 43,092,981, forward strand.
GGGAGGTGGGTACAAAGCTGCACAACAAATGTTACGAAAAACAGACACACAACAGAGTCTAAATATGCAAAAACAACAACCTAAAACTAAACAATAAAGTAGGGTTCAAATGCTAAACCTCTTAGCAATTTGAACAATAAACAAACACCTAAACGTGCTTCTAAACAAGATAGAAAAGAACAAGATAACAGCAACAACAAAATAAGAAAAACAGCAAAAGAAAGACCCTAAAACAGCAGCTAATCAATTTGCATTTAACCCTAAACATATGCTGCAAAACAGAACAAGAAAACAGCAGAAAAATAAATAAATAAATAAACAAACACAGCCTAAAAAGTAGACAAAAACTATCACCACTTCAATACATATGTTATCCAATATGTGGCATTAAAGTTCAACAATTTACCATGGTGAATGGACACTAAACTAGACACAATCAGCAGTAAACAATACCAGAATTTGGACAATAAAACAGAACCCAATTAATCTTAACCATTTCCAATTCATGCTCAGCATTTCACAAGAGATTTTAATCATCAGGAGTTAATATATAAGGTGGTGCATTCACTCACAAATAACTCATTAATGATCAACATCAAACAACAAGAAAACTGTGCAAATAACTAGGAAATAGTAGAGAAAACACAGCAAAGGAATACACGCTGAAAACAGCAAACAAAAACAGAGAGATCAGCTCCAAAACAGCAAGATATATGTATGATTCAAGATAATAAACTCTCAGGTTCAAGCTCTAAAAGATAATAAGCATGGTGGATAAATGGGTATGCAAACACAGCAGAAAATTCAACAAAGAATCCAGAAAATGTTGATTAATATTCATTAAAACAGCAAGCAAGTTGTATCGAACTTTCAGCTATAAAATTCAGCAAGATGAATCAGAGTTATAGGCAATGGGAAACGGAATTAAACAAGTCATAGCACCATAGAAAATTCAGCGTATAACATTGGTTTGAAACAGAATTTCAATCGGGTCATAAGTAGGTGCAGAAAACCACAAAAAGAGAGTGTAATTCAACAACAAATTGGTTTGAATATCATCAAAACAGCAAGAACATTGTGCAAATAACCTTCAAATAATTGCTGCAAGATAGAATAACAACACACTAAAACATGATAGTAAGATATATGTATGATTCAAGATGATAAACTCTCATGCTCAAGCTCTCACGAGATAATAAGCATGCTGGTATTGAAGACGTCAAAAACTTAAAATAAACTGAGCTAATGTGCTGTAAATCATATGGTTAGATTAATAAACAGCAGCACATAACAGTTTATATATTAGCAGCAAAAACCAGCAAGTACATATGAGTGATGAAATGTAACTTGAAACAGATTAGTTAATAAGCAGGAAATGGGGCAATGCTACAGTTCATGCTTTTGGAATCCACAAAGACACTCTGTAAATTACACAAACATCTAAAACAGCAACACCAGAAGGAACAACAAACAGTTTCTAAAATCTCAAAAAAATCCATAAAAATGATCACAATCCTAAACTAAACAAGATAATTTTCAAAACTGAATAGGCAGTAGTTACTTCTATGTTGGACGCAAAAATTTCAGCACAAAACAGATTCTTAAACAACCATTTGATCTAGATAAGAAGCAATTTAAGCAAGCTGATTCTCCAAATTGCAAACTAATTTTGCACAGAATTTTACAAGTCAAAAACAGCAAGGTTTTGCAATGATCAAATTCTAATTCTATACTTGCTGTCTATCGGTTGTAAGGTTGATAATTCAGCACTTAAGCAAGCATTATGGAGTTAAAAACAGAAAGTGAAACTCAACTCCAGCAACCAGAAATTTCACACATTCAAAACCAGTTTGGCAAAACATTTTCAGCAAAAAAAAAAATCACAGCTTGTAAAAAAAAAGGTTTTGCAATCGATTTTCAACAACTTAAAAAACCTGCAATTGCCTTAATAACAGTGGCAAAATCTCAAACCAGCAATGTTCAGTAGTCAACCAAATATTGAGTCCAAATATTAGAGCACTACACACCAGGATATCCCGAAAATTTTAACAGCCTAAAATTTTCTAAACAGAAACTAAACAACGCAAGCTAAACAGACAGAATAAGACAAAATGACAGAAATAACATGCTGAACACCGAAACACAACAGAAAGAAGGTATTCAGCAGACTCGCTAAAACACAAACCAGAGAAAGAAAACATGGTAACACTTGGACAGAAACAGGAAGACAAAGACAGAACAGAAGATAAAACAGAACAGAACTGAAACACAGAAAATTACGAGCAGGAACTACTCTAAATCTGCAGCCAAAATAGTTATCAATGATGCAACTTAGAGCTACCATTTAGTCCAGAATTTTGACATAAAACAGGACAATAAACAACACAAGACTGAATAAAAATGGAACACACAAGAAAACAGCAAATGCTGCCAATAGAAACAGCAAAGAAATAAGCAGAGAAACAGCAAAAATCGGTGCAAGACAATAGTGAAACATCATAGCAATTTTCAGATTTAACATGCTGACCAGAACAAAAACAAAACAGAACACAAAGAAATGCTACGACAGAAACAGCAAAACAGAGTGACGACAAAACAGAGAATATGCAATGCATGAAGAGCACTAGGCTCTGATACCACTTGATAGGCTATGGGCCTGCAATGGGTTAGAAAACGCTTGCGGAAGACAACAAAAATGAAACAACGATCGGTGCTCGAAGACACCCCAAAACAGACGCTAAACAGACAAAAAAACAAAGAAATAACAGGGATGATGGCGAGAAGGGAAGAGGGCGTTACCGAACGCTTGCGGAGGTGGGTGCTGCTCAGAACGGTGCGGAAATGATGGAGGAGTAAAATGAAGGCCCGAAACTGACCCCATAACGACTCGGCATTTTCGGGTGACAGAATTCCTTCGTTGCCAGCGAAGGAGTTCTCGGCGGCGGGAACTATGGCGTTCACCCTTTCTCCTCGCTTCCATGGCTTGGAAGAAGAAGGGAAGGACTAAGAACACCCCCTAGCAGCCACAAGCTCGGGGTGCAATCGGGGGCTTCATCCAGGCGCTGCGCGCCGATGAAGCACCGAGAGAAACTCTCTCTGTCGCTCGCGGAGATCGCTCCGAACAAGAAGAAAAATTCTTCTTTAAATTTCCAAATATTCATTCAACTGGCTAACCAAATTACAGAGGTGGAGAGAAGCTTAAATACAAGAGGAAGAATTTGGGGAAGAAGAAGGAGAGAAGAGAAGCGCTCTGGAAATCGTCGGGCAACGGCTCGATTTGTAGCCGTTGGAGCTTCTGCAGAAAACTCGCGGTCCGGTTCACTGGGCAGCGAGCTTCCAAGTGCTGGTTCACTCCTCTGCTCCTTGGTTTAGTCCGGTTCAGCTTTGTTTTACCTTGGTTCAGTCCGGATCAGCCCTTTGTTATTCTCGAATCAGCCGGTTCTGCCCTTGGTTCGCCTTGGTTTAGCATCCCCTTTAAAGACCATTACAAACATGCATTCTAAAAGGCTAAAGTTTGCCAAATTACGAGTTTTAAACAAAACTAAAGTTTCCTAAAAATATATAAATTAAATACAAGGCTCGGTTACATAATTTGAATTAAAGGAAAACAAATTCCTTCTTCAATGATTTTCTCCAAGCCCTGAGAAACCATTTACCTACAAAATTCCACAAGTCCATTAGATAAATAAAATAGATATAATAAATACTTACCTTGACTTGTGCTCAATGGATCAGGGCCGTGGGCATATCATTACTTTTGGCTTTTTTGCATGTTATACATTGTTCCAAAAGATGGTGCACATCTTGCATCATGTGAGGCCAGTAGAAATGTTCCTTGAGCATCTCTGTAACGACCCAGTCCGGTTCCCGGTAGCTCAAGTGGTACAAGTAATGGGGGACTCTTGACCATAAGCCCTGGGGGTCATGGGTTCAAATCACTTGGGAGGCAAAAACTCCTACCCCAGGGGTGGAGAAGATCGTGAGTACATGTGGATAGCCCTAAGGGGACCACGTGGTAGTGGTAGAAACCGCACGATCGGTTCGTGGATCCTCCTGGTGGTGGGGGCCGGATTGGGTTGTTACAATCTCAATGGTCTTTTTATGTCCAAAGTGACCCGCTAAACCTCTGCTATGAGCTTCTTTAACGAGGCATGGTCTCAAGCTACCTCTAGGAACACATAATTTTTCTCCTTTCATGAGGAAACCATCCAAGATATAATATCTTCCTTTAGCTTTAGTCAAACATTTAGTATAGTGAGAACCAAAGTCTTCATCGGTCACATCCATGAGGCTCACTGATAAGTGTGTATTTTACACACTTATATATATTCTTTAAGACTTGAAATGAATAGTTTTTCTCAAGTGATTGGAATAATTTAACGATAATTATATAAGTATGCAGAAAAGTTTACAAAAATAGGAATAGAAGACAACAAGAAGAAATCACATGCAGCGATTGATCTCCAAGAAGCATTCTGAAATCAATCACCACAAACAGCAAAGAAGTCACAAGCAGCGACCGATCTCCATAAAATCCAGAGATCGATCGCCAACAGAAAAAGAATGAGCGATCGGTCTCCATGCAAACCCAGAGATCGATCGCCACACATGGAAAAGAAAAGAGGGAGAACCAATTACACAAACAGCCTGCGATCAGCGATTGATTTCTGAAGAGATGTCAGCGATCGTTTGCTGTACAATTGAAGGAGAGAAGCGATCGATCTCTATATAAATCCAGAGATCGATCGCTGTACATCAAAGAAAGGAAGACTACACAATACATATTCCAGCAGAAAAGAGGTCAGCGATCGATCTCTATGCTTGGCAGAGATCGATCGCTGAAGGCGTATCACCATTTTGGAAGGAATCTGAATTTTAATCTACACCGTTGATCTACAGAAGCAGTGATTATTAACCATCGATCTGAAATTGAATTAAACCTAGAGCTTAAACCTTTTATAAAGAGACTGAAGCCGTGAGCAAAGAAGGACATCCTGGAGCAGCGGCAGAGAGCTTCACCGAGGCGATTTTCGGCGAGGAGCAATTCCGGCGACAGCTATTTTTTTATTTTCCTTTTATTTCTTCATTTTAATTATGCAACTCCTTAATATCGTTGTTTATTTACCCTTTTAGCATGAACTAAACGTTTGTTCTAGGGTTTCGATGTAGCCTAGTTATGATTATTTGTTTTTCTTAATTCAAGTATTTAATTTCCTGTTTCTGTTCTGTGTTGAGTAATCTATTCTGAACGTAATGCTTAGGTTTGCTTGATCACCAAACTAAGAACTTTAGGGTTGATTCGGGATGCGAGAGCGGAGAATTTAACCGTGCACTGAATAGTTTGCCTTAAAAAGGATCCTAGGCTAGAGATAGTTAGGACGTTTGAGTGGTAATATAATTTCTTGTTCCTAATGTATTCAATTAATTCTCAAGATTAGAGACCGAGAGGTGATAATTCGTTAGTTGAATAAGTTTATCTTTGCTCGAGAGAGATTGATAAATATTTTCGTGAAATTGCCATCAACACATAGAAATAGGATTTAACTATTTGAATTAGGTCTGATAAATAGGATTAGCTAAGTGAAATCGGAACCCTGGATTTTCTCAACATATAATCTTACTTCTTTATTTTAGAATATTTTATTTAAATTGTTCACTTATTTTATTTGAATTATTTTAGTTTTAAAAATCCAAATCACTAAATTTATTGTTTCTTTTCAAATTAAACTAGAAATTAGATATTCAACTTTTAACATAATTATTCCTCGTGGGATCGACACTCGTACTTATACACACTTTATTACTTTTGCGACACGTACACTTGCGTATCACGATTTTTCGCAACAAGTTTTTGGCGCCGTTGCCGGGGATTAATTTTGTTATTATTGAATTATTTTATTTTAGTTTATATTTGAATTTTCTTTTGCTGCTAGGCCTAAATTACATTATTTGCACATTACAGGTGTATGCGAAAATTAGGTACTGCCAACCTAATCCCTATCGACCTTGAAATTGAACGAACCTGTCGCCGAAATCGAAGGGAAACAAAACAAGCAATTATGGCAGATGATCAAAACGCAAATCTACAACAGAGGGTTGAAGTGGCAGAGGTCGGACGATGAACTTTGCTTGATTATGTTATGCCATCCATGGACGGGATTCAATCAGCAATTCGGAAACCTGCTATCACGTGCAATAATTTTGAAATTAAGCCGGGGACAATACAAATGATCCAACAGTATCAATTTTGTGGCCTACCTAATGAGGACCCTAAGGATCATATTGCTAGCTTCGTCGAGGTCTGTGATACTTTTAAATACCATAATGTCTCTGAGGATGCTATCAAGCTCAGGTTATTCCCCTTCACACTAAGAGATCGCGCGAAGAATTGGTTGAACTCCTTACCTTCGGATTCAATTACCACGTGGAATGAACTAATGCAGAAATTTCTATCCAAGTTCTTTCCCTTTGAAAAGATGGCGAAACTCCGTAATGAAATCACCAATTTTGCTCAATTTGATGGTGAGACAATCTATGAAGCATGGGGCCGATTCAAGGAGCTTTTAAGAAAATGCCCCCAACATGGTCTACCACAATGGATGCAAATACAGACATTCTTCATTGGTTTATCTGTTTCTACACGGACTCTTGTCAACTCAGCGGCTGGTGGATCACTATTACAAAAGACGGAAGAGGAGGCGTTCAACTTGTTAGAAGAGTTATCCCTAAATAATGACCAGTGTCCTGTTGAACGTCAGATTTTGAGGAGGCAGCCAAATACCCCAGAAATGGAAGCGATAAAAGCATTGACTACACAGGTTGCATCCCTCACTCAGCACATCCAAGGTAATCAAGCTCGAGTTAATGCAATTCATTCCCCGATCATACAATGTCATTGATGCCAAGGACCACATGCTAGTGAAAACTGTCAACAAGGAAACCAAATGGCTAGCAATTCATCTGAACAAGCTCAATTTGTGGGAAATTATAATAGACCGACGCTTCAAAATTCCAGAAATTACTATAATGGGGGGCACAACAATCATCCGAACTTCTCGTGGAAGAACCCGAACAACGCCATACAGATGCCACAAGCTAATCAGTCGGGACCTCCGTTTCCAGAGAGAAAATCTAATCTGGAGGATTTAATTGCAAAGATGGGAGAACGCACTAGTAATATGATTGCTGAAATGGGGGAGTACACAACTAAATTTATGGCCGAAACACGAACAACCTTGCAAAACCAGTCAGCCCAAATTCGAAGCTTAGAAATCCAAATGGGACAGATGGCAGCTGCATTAAATGGTCGCCCTCAGGGCACATTACCCAGTTCCACTGAAGTCAATCCTAGAGAACAGTGCAATGCCATCACACTTAGAAGTGGAGCAGTAATTGAAAATTGTACCAAAGAAAATAAGAAAGTGGTCGCACATGACGGAATGCATTCGTCATCATCCGAGTCCACACCAAAGGATCAAGAGCTACAGGAAGCTCCACCCCACATCCCAAAGGAAATTATCCCAAAAGTCCCTTTCCCACAACGCCTGAAAAATGCAAATTTGGATAGCAGTTTGAAAAATTCTTGAAAGTGTTCAAACAATTACACATCAACATCCCGTTCGCTGAGGCACTGAAGCAAATGCCTAAATATGCCAAATTTGTAAAAGATATTTTGTCTCATAAGTGTAAGATCGAAGACGGCAGTACAATCGCTTTGACTGAAGAATGCAGTGCTATTATTCAACGGAAGCTTCCACAAAAACTGAAAGACCCAGGAAGTTTCACTATTCCATGCGAAATTGGGGATTTTATATTTGAAAGGGCACTTTGTGATTTAGGAGCCAGCATTAACCTGATGCCTCTATCCATATTTCGGAGGCTTGGTATTGGTGAAGCAAAGCCCACCAGTGTAATCCTACAGATGGCTGATCGCTCTATAAAGCATCCGTATGGGATGATTGAAGATGTCCTTGTCAAAGTCGACAAGTTTATTTTTCCCGCTGATTTCTTGATTCTTGATATGGACGAAGACCGAGGCATCCCGATAATATTAGGTCGACCATTTTTAGCAACAGGAGGAGCTGTAATTGATCTCAGAAAAGGAGAGCTTAAATTGCACGTACAAGATGAAGCTGTCACATTCAAAGTGTATAAATCACTAGAGTACCCAATAGAGGCTTCACATCAACCAAACAATTTTGTTGAGCCTAATGGGAAGCAGTGTGTTGAAAGTTTGGGGGAGTCGCCATTACGGGGTATACCACCTATTAAGAAACCACCTGATCACAAAAAGCTTCTGGCGAATGACAAGTTGTTAAATGGGCAACGATTGACACCATATTTGGACGATGCATTTCAAAATACAAAGCCAATCATATATCCCGACCCAACATGAAGCAGTATGATGTCGGGCCGTCGACAATAAATACAAGCGCTTAGTGGGAGGCAGCCCACTCTAGTATCCTTTTACTTCGTTATTTGCATTTTTGTTTTCTTTAGTTGTTATTTTCTTTTATTCTTATTTTTATTTCGTTTGATTTTATGAGTATTTAATTTTATGTTAAAAAAAAAAAAAAACTCCTCTGCTCGATTGCTCCTTCAACCGAAGCTCCACCACACTACTGCCGGGCCCCGCATGAGGTACACTATCCCTTTTCCTAATTTTTGTGTATGCTTTATTTAACATTTGGGACAATGTTGATATTAAGTTTGGGGGGGTTTTTTAATTAAATTTATAAACATGTTTAGATTGGTAAGTCTGCTTAATATTTTAAATTTTATGGTATGATTATTTTTTTCATTCGTTTAAAGTGTCGATGATTGCACATTTGATCAATGCATGCTTCAACTTCTGAATAGATTCTGAGATAGCATGATTTATGATAGTAGCATTGATTGGAGTTTAGGAAGTTAGACTTGTTTGTGTGAATGTTCATTCTTGTTTAAATTTAACTGATAATGATATAAATTGTTGTCTTGAGATCGAGAGCCTAAACACAGTAAGGGAGTGCTTGAGTGCAAACACTGAAAGGGAGTGAGCTCCATTTAAATTTAGTGAGTGATTAGTGAGAATTAAATTGTTCCTGGTTTTGCCCTGCATTCATGAATACAAATTATGATTTTTGCAGAAATAAGAGAATGACTTAGGCCATTTTTGATTCGTTTGAGCCTTTATTGACATACCTCATTTGTGTCATTTAAATGGCACCCTTAGTCTCCTATTTGAACCTTTATTTATCACTGTTTTGTCAACCCTAACTTAGCCTACCCTGAAAATTATTTTGACTATCCTGTTTATTGAGCACAGGGTTGTGGGTACATATTATGGGGAGAGTTGGAGAAAGTAGTGGTGAGAATCAGAGCTAACTCTTTTGTCAATTGTCTAAGTTGTCAGTATTTTGGAATTTTATTTATTCTTCTTTTATGTTTTTCAGTGACAGAAAAAAAAAAAAAAAAAAAAAAAAAATTGAATTGTTCAATAGTAGAACAATCTTTTATGTACTATTTAATTTGTTATTCTTGTCATTATTTGTATTTTATGTTTGACATTGACAAAGGAGTTAGTTTTGAAAAAGAGAGAGAGAGACAAGTTTGGGGGAATTATTGAGTTAACTGATTAGAAAAGAGTTCAAGTGAGTGTAAGAAGTGAGGGTGACATAAGGATGGATTGTGCTCTAGAGTTTCGTTTGAATCCAAAAATTTCCTACCTTATAACCTGGCCTTACATTACAAGCTTAATTAAAGACCTATCGACTTTTATTCTGTTTACTCATATTTGTTATTAGTGAATAATGGGCAAGACTGATGAACAATAAGAGTGGAGTGAGTGATCCTGAGAGATATTTTCGATTTCCCTTCTCATAAGACACAATTATAGATCTATCAGTTAAACGAGAATGAGTCTGAGCATGTACACACACAAGTATTTCTGATTAAATTTCTTTCAATGTGATATCATGATTTGTATTATTGAAAGTGTTTATTTAGATGGTTTGTTTGCATGCAAATATCAAGCTGAGACGAAATACTGCGAACTATGATTTAAATAATTTTACCATGGAAATTTAAATATTTTGCAGACTTTACTTTTTAGAAATTCTTGGATACACTTTACTAGAATTGTAACACCCGGAATTTTAAGAGAAAATAAAATAATAGGTAATTGTTTAATAAATAATTGTTTTAAGTAATTTAAAAGAAAAGTGAATAAATTTGGTTAACCTGATTGGTTAATTAATTTAGATTCGGGCATTTCCAATGAAATTAAGCCGTGAGTTATAATTAAGAACGAGATTTAACGGAATTTACGGAAGGGCAAAACGGTATATTAACGTTTTAATAGGAATTAATATTAGGATTATTAATATTAGGATTATTATTATTATTATTATTATTATTATTATTATTAATAATAATAACGTAAAAACAACACAAACAACCGAGGTTGTTTGTGTTCGAGCCCGACGCCGAGCAGCGAAGCGCGCAGGGGGGGGGGGAAAAGCGCGGCGACGCGGCGCCGTTCGCCGGCGAGCTCCGGCCTTCTCCGGCCAGACGGCGGCGACAAAGGATCTCCGGCCATCCTCGCGCACGAACCGACGGTGAGCTCCCCTGTTTTGGTTCGATTTTCACCCGGTTTCGGGTTTGTTCGTGGCCGGCTGTGACGAGCCGGTTTTGGCTCCGATCGCCGCCCGTTTTTGGTCGCCTCCGGCGAGGGTTTGCTGACCCTTGGTCCGGCTTTGGTCGAATGGCAGTGGTGAGCCCGATTTGGGCGAAATTCAGTGAATGCCCGAATTAGGGCACTCGGGTTTTGCTCAATGTAGCTTCGATTTTAGGTTAGATATTGCTAATTGGATGTTAGTAGGATAGATTGGTGAAGAAATTGATGAGTTTTGATGAAAAATCGAAAAAGTGGAATTTTCCGAAAAAGGGCAGTTTCGGGTTTCTGCAAAATTGACCTAGCTCCGGTCATTTGTTTTAAAATTCCTTTTGGCAGATTAAAATAGGTTATTAGAGGAGTACGTGGCCGCTGGAATCGTTCGATTCCGATAACCGACGCGAAAGTTACGCGCGTTCAAAGTTTAGGTCGGTTTTTACCGAACCCAAAATAGTGGCCCGTTTAGTTAGATTTTTGTTAGATTAAGCTATAAATAGTAGTTTAAGATGTTTTTAAGAAAATAAGAGCTTAGTTATGCCCGAATGAGAAAATAGAAATTTTAGGAAAGAATTTCCTAAATTAGGAGATTAGTTTAAGTTTGAAATTAGTTTAATTAGAATTGATTTTAATGCCTTTTATTTATGAAATGCTTTAGGTGAAGACGACCTTTGGACGGTGCTCGGCTTACTACGGACGCCAGGTAAGTGAGCGTTAGGTTTCCGGCCACTAAGGCCCTACGTCATAACGATGTTTATTATGTTTATAGTGACGAGGTTAGATGGTTACGTGGGTTGATGGTAAGGAGGGTAGCTAAGTAGTGCCTTAGCGAAGTTTAGTGTACGTTCGATAGATGTTTCTATGTATGTCTTCTCATGCATCATGTTTTTCTAAAGTGCATACGAACTATTTACAAGCATGTTTTATGAAAATGTTAAAAGTAAAGAACGACGATGAATGATGAATGATGAATGATGAATGATGAATGATGAATGATGAATGATGAATGATGAATGATGAATGATGAATGATGAATGATGAATGATGAATGATGAATGATGAATGTACTACAGGGCAAGTCATGAATGTACTACAGGGCAAGTCATGAATATACTACAGGGCAAGTCATGAATGTACTACAGGGCAAGTCATGAATATACTACAGGGCAAGTCATGAATGTACTACAGGGCAAGAAAACAGTTTAAAAGAAATGAAACGAAAATGTTTTACACATGTCATGCATATATGTTATGTTATGTTATGTTATGTTTAGTACGCTCCTTACTAAGCATTAGGCTTAATGTAGTTATCGTATGATGTAGGTGACAGGTGTGAAGATGAGAGTTCCTCATGATGACAAGCGATAGGTGGTCGATGGGTGGTGCTCGTGGCGACGGGGTGTGTTTTGGCTTGAAGATCCGATGGTTTGAAGGATGTATGTCGAGTGGATGTGAGTTAATTTTGTTGGTTAGAAAGGTGATGGATTTTATGGTGTATAGCTAAGTTTATTATTTATGAATTTTATAGTGGATGTAGGTTTGAAGTAGTTCCATTCTGAATGATCTGATAATTTATGTCTTTGGTGATGTCTTAGGAAATTCCATGTTTATGTTCGATGTTTGTTTCGAGGATTTGTTTGGGTTTTGTTTGATAATTTTACTAATGTAGGTCTATGTGTCGGTTTTGGTTGTGAATGCATCGAAGTGTTTAAGTATGTAGATTGGATATTATGATAGAAAGATGTATGTATAGTCGAGTTTTGATGTGTATGAAGTAGTAGTAGATTGTTTAGAATATAGAGTCTTGATTTTAGAAACATACTGGAACTGCTTGGGTTATTTTTAACAGGTAAGGATATGCTCGATTTTTAGAGCGATCCATGCAGTTCGTTTTCTTGACTTTGTCTGAAATTGTAGGTTAGATTAGTGTACTGTTTTGATGATTGAGGAATGAGTGATTTTTTTCGGGATTTCAACAATCCCAGACTTCGATTTAATGGTTTAGAAGTCGAAACGTTATGAGTGATATAAAAAGAAAATTTACGTAGTTACGAGAGCTTAGAGTTAAGGTTATGTTATGGTTAGTTTGTTTAAGGGTTTTAGGAAATGTTTAAAGTAAAAATGAAAAAGTTTATGCGAATAATACGAGGGCTTAGGAAATGATTATGCCACGGTCTAGTCCGTGGCGGCCCTACGGGGTTGGGGTCGTCACAGTTATGGTATCAGAGAGACGGAGTTTTAAAAGCGAGTTCTGTGATATGTCTGCCAAAAACACACCGCCGCACGAGGACTCTCCATCGACTGTAAGTATTTAAGTTTAAGTTTGATTCATAGATGTTCATATTGTTTTGTATTGTGTTCATATTGTTTTGTATTGTGTTTCTTAATGTGTCTAGGAACAAGAAAATGCCGAAAGCACCTAGAAAACTCGAGGAGAAATCCATTAGTCAGCTTATGGACATAGTGCACCAATGGTCAGAACAAATAGAGATCTTACTCGACCGAGATGGAAATGGTAATAGACAAGATAGTACTTCATGGAACCAGGGTAGTGAACGAACTAGGCAGTGAGTTGGGACTCTACTCGAAATATAAAGAAATATAAAGTTGAAAATACGTAATGGTGGTTGGGAATGGCCGTCCTTCGGGATGTGAGCTAAGGGCCGTCCTTCGAGATGTGAGCTAAGGGCCGTCCTTCGAGACGTGAGCTAGTGGCCGTCCTTCGGGACGTGAGCTAATGGCCGTCTTTCGGGATGTGAGCTAATGGCCGTCTTTCGGGATGTGAGCTAATGGCCGTCTTTCGGGATGTGAGCTAATGGCCGTCTTTCGGGATGTGAGCTAATGGCCGTCTTCGATTTTAGGATGTGAGCTTACCTGATTCACAGGGCTTAAGGAATAATTAAAGTAACGAAAAGCAACGAACAGCAAATAAATACAACTGAGTGGTAGTTAAGTTATAAGGATTAGACGTTCTCTAGGAGATAGGTACCATCTTAGAGGACTAAGCAACGAAGGACAAATATTGATACGTGAAAAGATTATGACCGCCACTAAATAGAAAAGAAGACTTAGTAAAGTTAGGAGTGACCAATAAATAGTAGATGCGTTAGGCATTTAGATGCTACTTAACCTAGAGACATAAGGTGAAGTATAAGGGTTAGGTAATAACTTGAGACGCCTAAAAAGTGTAACGAATCAAAAGAGAGCTTAACACATTAGATTGGAAGTCGTGTTTACGGGTTTATTGTATCCCGTGCAATGTTAGAAGGATGATGAATCGACAAGAGTAAGTACTAATTATAGAAATTGTAGTAAGGATAAAAGATTTCAGATTCTTGGAGTTATGAACGCCGGAGTTAAGAAATGAGTCTATAGTTGATATAGTTTAAGTTGAGAACCCCAGACATGAGACTTACCTCCAAGATGGAAGTAGAAACTTTAGTGTTTAAAGGACCCGAGAATGAAGAGTTTAGGTGGTGACCAATCAAATTAGGTGGGTTAGAAAGCTTAGCCTATAAGGAATTAAGTGAAGGCTGATTCATGTGAGAATTAAGGATATTAATTTGGTCGCTTTGTTATTTTGGAGACTTAGGGAATTGGCAGGGCTTGTGGTATAAGCCATAGCACGTTTGGTTTCATTAAAAGTAAGAAATGCTTCTAAGTTTGGGAAAATAGAAGGATAAGATTTAAGAATTTTAGGAGATTTAGATTAAGGTTGTAGGTTTACTTACAACAAGTTCGCTAACAAGAAAGTTGTTAGACATTATTATGAAAAAGACCAATAGAATATTTAGAACCTGACTAGAAGGAATGAAAGATAGTAGGCTAGTTGGTAACTTTGAAGAAGTCCTTGTGGGATAGTAGGAGTAAGTATAGGACAGTATACCGTAGTCACAGGTACATTTCTTCTAATTTATTTAAAGAAGACGTTAAGATAGAGATGTTAGGTGATGTAGTGTGAAAGTTTAGCATTGAATTTGGAATCATACTTGGTGACTTAGGAAGGCAAGGATTTTTGGAAGGGAGGTGTTAAATTACATACAACAAGTTTGCAAACAAAAAGGTTGTAGGGATGAGATGTTATAAAAGAATGTAGAAGAATGCTTAGGACCTAATTTTGGAGGAAGGATGAAATCGATATTGTAAAGTTAAGAGATAGGAATAAGATTAAATTAGGAATCAAAAATGGGCCAACCTATATATAACGAAGTTGAAGCCAATGATTTTGTAAATGGCTAAGGTTAAGAATGATAAGCTTAAGTGTGTGAAGGAGATCGCGACTTGAGGAAATAGAGAATGTGTGATGTGAGATAAAATGACCGGTTAGGTAGATCTTTGGATTTCGAATAGTGTAGTACGAGTAAGTAAGAAGTTTTACTAGATCGAACGGAAACTCGAAATAAGAGTTAAGTAGTTAAGGTAGAGAAATTTGGAGCATGTTGGATGAAATGAAGGGAGAATTGCATGAAGGCTATGCAAGTGAACTTAGAAGTGAGAGTAGATTTTGAGGTTTAGTAAAGTTGACTTGTAAGTTACGTCGAAGTGCTTATGCACATTTTCTTTTAGGTGTTGGGTGGATAGTTTAACGAATTGGTTTAGACTTAAGAATTTGTTGGTAATTGATGATGTTAGTGATTAATGACGACCGAGATAAAAGTTGGACGAAACGAACGTAGTGGAAATAATTATAGAGACCTAGTGGATACTGTAAAAGCATAAAGAAATAGATTTGGTAATTACCGCCCTGTATACAGGAATGACATTAGAGTAGCTAAGGAAATGCTATGATTGCCCAAGGTAAGTAGGTTTAGAAAATGAGATTGATAATTTGGAAAAGAGATAGCAGTGTAAAGAAGAGTTCGAAACAAAGGATTAGGATGAGGGATCTAAGTATCAGGTCCTTAGTGTTATAGAATTGAAGAAGCCTAAGGGTTTGAGGTGATTAGGTACGAATTGTTGTCACGAAATTTGAGGAGTTGGAAATTGAATGAACTTAGCTTGAGGGACAAACTAAAGTTGGAATTAAGTTAAATGAAATTCGAAGGTCTAGATGACGAAAGGTTAGGTTGAAGACGATGGATGTATGAGTAATTGACTTGCGAAGTGCGAAGTTAGGTGGATTGAAAGCTTCGGAGATCATAGAAGTGTCGAAGCTAGTGTTACGACATCATTTCTTACGCAATGAGAGGATGAGTAATTAGAAGTTAACCAAACAATAATTTTGGGGACAAAATTCCAATTAAGGAGGGAAGGATGTAACACCCGGAATTTTAAGAGAAAATAAAATAATAGGTAATTGTTTAATAAATAATTGTTTTAAGTAATTTAAAAGAAAAGTGAATAAATTTGGTTAACCTGATTGGTTAATTAATTTAGATTCGGGCATTTCCAATGAAATTAAGCCGTGAGTTATAATTAAGAACGAGATTTAACGGAATTTACGGAAGGGCAAAACGGTATATTAACGTTTTAATAGGAATTAATATTAGGATTATTAATATTAGGATTATTATTATTATTATTATTATTATTATTATTAATAATAATAATAACGTAAAAACAACACAAACAACCGAGGTTGTTTGTGTTCGAGCCCGACGCCGAGCAGCGAAGCGCGCAGGGGGGGGAAAAGCGCGGCGACGCGGCGCCGTTCGCCGGCGAGCTCCGGCCTTCTCCGGCCAGACGGCGGCGACAAAGGATCTCCGGCCATCCTCGCGCACGAACCGACGGTGAGCTCCCCTATTTTGGTTCGGTTTTCACCCGGTTTCGGGTTTGTTCGTGGCCGGCTGTGACGAGCCGGTTTTGGCTCCGATCGCCGCCCGTTTTTGGTCGCCTCCGGCGAGGGTTTGCTGACCCTTGGTCCGGCTTTGGTCGAATGGCAGTGGTGAGCCCGATTTGGGCGAAATTCAGTGAATGCCCGAATTAGGGCACTCGGGTTTTGCTCAATGTAGCTTCGATTTTAGGTTAGATATTGCTAATTGGATGTTAGTAGGATAGATTGGTGAAGAAATTGATGAGTTTTGATGAAAAATCGAAAAAGTGGAATTTTCCGAAAAAGGGCAGTTTCGGGTTTCTGCAAAATTGACCTAGCTCCGGTCATTTGTTTTAAAATTCCTTTTGGCAGATTAAAATAGGTTATTAGAGGAGTACGTGGCCGCTGGAATCGTTCGATTCCGATAACCGACGCGAAAGTTACGCGCGTTCGAAGTTTAGGTCGGTTTTTACCGAACCCAAAATAGTGGCCCGTTTAGTTAGATTTTTGTTAGATTAAGCTATAAATAGTAGTTTAAGATGTTTTTAAGAAAATAAGAGCTTAGTTATGCCCGAATGAGAAAATAGAAATTTTAGGAAAGAATTTCCTAAATTAGGAGATTAGTTTAAGTTTGAAATTAGTTTAATTAGAATTGATTTTAATGCCTTTTATTTATGAAATGCTTTAGGTGAAGACGACCTTTGGACGGTGCTCGGCTTACTACGGACGCCAGGTAAGTGAGCGTTAGGTTTCCGGCCACTAAGGCCCTACGTCATAACGATGTTTATTATGTTTATAGTGACGAGGTTAGATGGTTACGTGGGTTGATGGTAAGGAGGGTAGCTAAGTAGTGCCTTAGCGAAGTTTAGTGTACGTTCGATAGATGTTTCTATGTATGTCTTCTCATGCATCATGTTTTTCTAAAGTGCATATGAACTATTTACAAGCATGTTTTATGAAAATGTTAAAAGTAAAGAACGACGATGAATGATGAATGATGAATGATGAATGATGAATGATGAATGATGAATGATGAATGATGAATGATGAATGATGAATGATGAATGTACTACAGGGCAAGTCATGAATGTACTACAGGGCAAGTCATGAATGTACTATAGGGCAAGTCATGAATATACTACAGGGCAAGTCATGAATGTACTACAGGGCAAGAAAACTGTAACGACCCCGTTTCCCAGCAAGATATTGTCCGCTCTAGGGATTGGGCTGCAGCCCAATATCCTCCCCTCACGGCTTTGTTTGGCGAGAGCACTTCCCGGAAGGTCACCCAACCTGGAATTACTCTCGCCGAAGCCCTCTTAACTTCGGAGTTCTTATGGGATCCGTTGTCAATTGAGCTCCAAAACGCGTCTTGCTATTTAGGGAGGGATCTCTTACATATGTTTCATTTCCACATACTTCCCCAAGCGCTGTGGGATTGTGACGACCCCATCTTTACGACCTGTCACCTTCCGGCTCGCCCGCGCGGACGTACCGCCATCCGGGTTCCGGTTCGTGCAGCCATCGTACCAGTACAGATTCGGGACTTACAGATTTGGGTCATCACAATCACCCCCCCTTGGGGGCCCAACGTCCTCGTTGGCCACAATTCCGGTTGGGTACAGGCTCTGATACCATTTGTAACGACCCCTCATCCCAGCAAGATATTGTCCGCTCCGGGGATCGGGCCGCAGCCCAATATCCTCCCCTCACGGCTTGTACGGAATTTTGGATTTAATATATTATATTGATATAATATATTATATATGGCATTTTTAGTAATTATGTCAAATCAAGTCGGTTTCGCAAACAGAAAGCTTTATTGCGATCCTAATGATTAATAGGAATTTTAAGAATATTACGAGAATTTTCGGAATAGTGACGCAATATTCCGAGTAATTATGTTTCTCGTAATGTAATGGATGTTTTATTAAAATTAGTAAACGAGATCCGTTTCACGAAGAGAAAGCGTCATTATGACCCTAACAAGTAATTAGAATTTTAAGGAAGTTTTGGGAATTTTTGGAGTTTAAACGCTATGTTCTGAATAAATACGCTATCGTAAAGTAAACGATGGTTCAGTAAAAATAGTAAACGTGGTCCGTTTTGCGAACGGACAGTTTTAATAAGGCCCTGACGACGAATATGAGTTATTGGCAAAATAAGGAATTTTCGAGAATCCGAATCGTTGGACGATTAACGAAACGAAGGACGAAACAAATAGATTTAAGTAAGAAGGGCAAAATGGTAATTTGCAAATCAAATTTATTTAAACATCACAATTTCTTCTCTCCCTCACATTTCCTCTCTTTCTTCTCTGGTGTTCAACGACAGAGAGCGAGCTCTCTCACGGCCGCGGCGATTCCGACTCCGTTCGAGCTCCGTTTTCCTCCGTTCTTCCTCCGATCTTCGTCATTTCTTCCCCTCTCGCTACCCTCGGTATGCATCTACGTTCTTAGAGCTTCTATTTCGAAGGTTACGGCATTTTAAATAATTAGGGTTTCGATTAAATCTCGTCAAAAACGCGAATTAGGGTTCGTAATTAATAGGTTAGCCTTGATTAAGTATGTATTGAACGTATTTGACGTTATTGGACGAAGATAATTCAATTTGTGAAAAGGTATAAATTTAGGAATTTACGGGTTTTCAGAAATAACTCGTAATTGGAATTTCAAATTATCGAGCGTAAAGTCGTCGTTAATTGCTTCGATTAATTAAGTTAGAACTTTAGGAATTGCCTTAGTTAAGGTTTTGTTGAAATTGGACGTTTAGAAGTTTAAACCGTTTTTAACAGAAAAAGTTGTGTTTTGCCCCAGACGAACGACGCTCGTGGACGGAGCTCGGCGTGCTAAGGACATCAGGTAAGTCTTCGCGACTTGTTTGGCCGATTGGCCTACACCATAGATTTTGTTGATCGAGGAATTGGAGAATTGTTTGTTAAATTGCTTTGGTGGGGTAGTTAGGTTAATCGTTTTATAGGTCGTTTGTTTGTTGTCTTGATGGTACATATGTTGTTTGTTTATATTCTGCTTATGTTATAGTATTGCACATGTTCACGCATCACGGTTTCCGAAAGGCATGAAAAATGAATTTGTATGCATGTTTTTATGAAAAAGGAAAAATGTTAATGAATAAGTATGAATGTCTGTAATCTGATGTCGACGGTGGTGGTGGTTCAGACATGGCTGCTTGGGGAGCATGTCTTCCCCCCGGTTAGATACGAGGGGCTATCCAATCGCGGGATGTGCCGTTCCTATCTAGCGAGAGTGAGGCCACGGTGAAGTATAAGTATAAGTATAAGAAATGAAATGAAATGAAATGAATAGCGAAAAGGTAGGAGGCATGTTTTTATGAACTGCACGCATAGCATGCATTGCATTCACGTAGACTTACTGAGCCTTAAGCTCACGACTTATGTTTATGGTGTAGGTGACCTCTACACAGGTGAGGATGAGATCCCTCCACCCGAGGCATGATCGGTTGATGGATGATGGCCGTGGGAGTGCGCTGAGTGGTCGAGGCGCGTTTTGACCCGTGGGGACGTAGGTATATGTTTTGGGGATGTGATATGAATTGTGTAAACTGAATATATTAGGATGTTTGGTCTGGTTAATTAATAGGTTTATGTTTGGACGATTTGAAACCTGGTTTATAACTGTTTTGGTGAACTATCTGAATTTGTTTTCTGTTAAGTAGGAGGAAGTATTTGATGTTTAAATGGATCCACGCAAGTTGTTTTGAGGAAAGTTCGTTACGTTTTAATCACGCTTTCTAGTATATTTTGGTTCGTTTGTTCTGTAGTTGATAAATTGAGGATAGAGATGTTTTGTTGAAGAGTTCTGAATATTAGGCATGAAAAGTAACGAAGCAAAGTGTGAATGAAAAGGAAGAAATGTGCTCTCTGGAAAGAAGAAGAAATGCAGGTATTTGCTCTCTGGAAATCGGATTCCAGAGAGCAAACCGAGGGGATGAATCGCTGCAAACATGCAGCGACCAATCGCTGTAAATGGGCAGCGACTGGGCGCTGCATGCAGCGACCAATTGCTGCCAATGGCAGCGACCAATTGCTGCCAATGGCAGCGACTGGGCGCTGCCCATGGCAGCGATCAGTCGCTGCACATGGGCAGCGACTGGGCGCTGCTCATGGGCAGCGACTGGGCGCTGCTCATGGGCAGCGATCAGTCGCTGCACATGGGCAGCGACTGGGCGCTGCTCATGGGCAGCGATCAGTCGCTGCTCATGGGCAGCGACTGGTTGCTGTTCGGGCAGCAAACGCAGCGACTGGGCGCTGCGTTTGCTGCTGTTTTCTCCGCGATAGAAGACGTTTTTACCCTCCCAAGTTTTATTAAATGTAAAGTTTTGTTTTAATAGTTTTTATTTAATTTGTTTTAAGTCGTTTTAAATGTTTTGAAGTTAGATTTTAAATTTCGATTTAGTTCCGCTAAAGGATAAAATTAAAGTTTAAATTGAAAGGTTGTATGAGGGAAAAGAAAATGAAAAATTTATACGGTAAATATGGGTAAATAAAGGGTACGGATTTAGGGGTGTTACAAAAACAGTTTAAAAGAAATGAAACGAAAATGTTTTACACATGTCATGCATATATGTTATGTTATGTTATGTTATGTTTAGTACGCTCCTTACTAAGCATTAGGCTTAATGTAGTTATCGTATGATGTAGGTGACAGGTGTGAAGATGAGAGTTCCTCATGATGACAAGCGATAGGTGGTCGATGGGTGGTGCTCGTGGCGACGGGGTGTGTTTTGGCTTGAAGATCCGATGGTTTGAAGGATGTATGTCGAGTGGATGTGAGTTAATTTTGTTGGTTAGAAAGGTGATGGATTTTATGGTGTATAGCTAAGTTTATTATTTATGAATTTTATAGTGGATGTAGGTTTGAAGTAGTTCCATTCTGAATGATCTGATAATGTATGTCTTTGGTGATGTCTTAGGAAATTCCATGTTTATGTTCGATGTTTGTTTCGAGGATTTGTTTGGGTTTTGTTTGATAATTTTACTAATGTAGGTCTATGTGTCGGTTTTGGTTGTGAATGCATCGAAGTGTTTAAGTATGTAGATTGGATATTATGATAGAAAGATGTATGTATAGTCGAGTTTTGATGTGTATGAAGTAGTAGTAGATTGTTTAGAATATAGAGTCTTGATTTTAGAAACATACTGGAACTGCTTGGGTTATTTTTAACAGGTAAGGATATGCTCGATTTTTAGAGCGATCCATGCAGTTCGTTTTCTTGACTTTGTCTGAAATTGTAGGTTAGATTAGTGTACTGTTTTGATGATTGAGGAATGAGTGATTTTTTTCGGGATTTCAACAATCCCAGACTTCGATTTAATGGTTTAGAAGTCGAAACGTTATGAGTGATATAAAAAGAAAATTTACGTAGTTACGAGAGCTTAGAGTTAAGGTTATGTTATGGTTAGTTTGTTTAAGGGTTTTAGGAAATGTTTAAAGTAAAAATGAAAAAGTTTATGCGAATAATACGAGGGCTTAGGAAATGATTATGCCACGGTCTAGTCCGTGGCGGCCCTACGGGGTTGGGGTCGTCACAAGAATTCTATGCTTATTTTTGTTCGCTTGAAGACAAGCTTTCATTCAAGTTTGGGGGTGTGATAAGTGTGTATTTTACACACTTATATATATTCTTTAAGACTTGAAATGAATAGTTTTTCTCAAGTGATTGGAATAATTTAACGATAATTATATAAGTATGCAGAAAAGTTTACAAAAATAGGAATAGAAGACAACAAGAAGAAATCACATGCAGCGATTGATCTCCAAGAAGCATTCTGAAATCAATCACCACAAACAGCAAAGAAGTCACAAGCAGCGACCGATCTCCATAAAATCCAGAGATCGATCGCCAACAGAAAAAGAATGAGCGATCGGTCTCCATGCAAACCCAGAGATCGATCGCCACACATGGAAAAGAAAAGAGGGAGAACCAATTACACAAACAGCCTGCGATCAGCGATTGATTTCTGAAGAGATGTCAGCGATCGTTTGCTGTACAATTGAAGGAGAGAAGCGATCGATCTCTATATAAATCCAGAGATCGATCGCTGTACATCAAAGAAAGGAAGACTACACAATACATATTCCAGCAGAAAAGAGGTCAGCGATCGATCTCTATGCTTGGCAGAGATCGATCGCTGAAGGCGTATCACCATTTTGGAAGGAATCTGAATTTTAATCTACACTGTTGATCTACAGAAGCAGTGATTATTAACCATCGATCTGAAATTGAATTAAACCTAGAGCTTAAACCTTTTATAAAGAGACTGAAGCCGTGAGCAAAGAAGGACATCCTGGAGCAGCGGCAGAGAGCTTCACCGAGGCGATTTTCGGCGAGGAGCAATTCCGGCGACAGCTATTTTTTTATTTTCCTTTTATTTCTTCATTTTAATTATGCAACTCCTTAATATCGTTGTTTATTTACCCTTTTAGCATGAACTAAACGTTTGTTCTAGGGTTTCGATGTAGCCTAGTTATGATTATTTGTTTTTCTTAATTCAAGTATTTAATTTCCTGTTTCTGTTCTGTGTTGAGTAATCTATTCTGAACGTAATGCTTAGGTTTGCTTGATCACCAAAACTAAGAACTTTAGGGTTGATTCGGGATGCGAGAGCGGAGAATTTAACCGTGCACTGAATAGTTTGCCTTAAAAAGGATCCTAGGCTAGAGATAGTTAGGACGTTTGAGTGGTAATATAATTTCTTGTTCCTAATGTATTCAATTAATTCTCAAGATTAGAGACCGAGAGGTGATAATTCGTTAGTTGAATAAGTTTATCTTTGCTCGAGAGAGATTGATAAATATTTTCGTGAAATTGCCATCAACACATAGAAATAGGATTTAACTATTTGAATTAGGTCTGATAAATAGGATTAGCTAAGTGAAATCGGAACCCTGGATTTTCTCAACATATAATCTTACTTCTTTATTTTAGAATATTTTATTTAAATTGTTCACTTATTTTATTTGAATTATTTTAGTTTTAAAAATCCAAATCACTAAATTTATTGTTTCTTTTCAAATTAAACTAGAAATTAGATATTCAACTTTTAACATAATTATTCCTCGTGGGATCGACACTCGTACTTATACACACTTTATTACTTTTGCGACACGTACACTTGCGTATCACGATTTTTCGCAACACTCACTACAGTGAAAGGCGTGCGTGAGCACATCATGAAGCTACGGGACATTGTGGCTCAGCTTAAAAGACTTAAGGTTGAGATGTCAGAGTCTTTCTTGGTGCATTACATACTGGCGACCCTTCCATCAGCATATGGAGCCTTTAAGATCTCCTATAACACACATAAGGAAAAGTAGTCAATTAATGAGCTTATGACCATGTGTGTTCAGAAAGATAATAGGCTAGCGATGGATTTAGGCAAGAGTGCACTTACAGTTACGTATGAGAAGGACCAGAAAGCTCATATGCCAAAGGGGAAAGGGAAAATACCGGCAACCGGAGGGATTAAGAATGACAAGAGGGATATAAGGTGATTCTTTTGTAACAATAAGAGACACATTAAGAAAAATTGCTCGAAATTTCCTTTACGACTTGAAAAGAAAAGTAACTTGATCTCTTTTGTCTGTTATGAATCTAATATGGTTGATATTAATTATAACACATGGTGGATTGATTATGGTTCTACAATTCATGTTTCTAATACCTTACAGGGTATGCGAAACCTAAGGAAGCCAACGCCAAATGAAGAAGGCATCTATTCTGGAAATAGGATGCAATCACGTGTGAAGGCAATTGAAACATATTGTTTAGTTTTAAGTAGTGGTTTTAATTTGTATTTGGAAAAGACCTTTTATAAATCTAGTAATGTTGGGAGTGGTACATTGATGAATGATTTTTTCTCTATTAATTTACAAAATGACACTGCTTATAATATTGTACATGTTCAATTTTGAGTAAAATGTTGTGTTATAAATGAGAATTCATCTACTTTGTGGCACCAGAGATTGTGACATATCTCTATTGAAAGGATTAAGAGATTAGTAAAAGATGGAGTACTTAATACTTTAGATTTTACTGATTTCGATACGTGTGTGGACTGCATTAAGGGAAAGCAGACCAATAAATCCAAGAAAAGTGCTACGAGGAGTACAACCATTTTAGAGATCGTCCACTTAGATATTTGTTGTTCTGATATAGATATACATGGTCCGAAACACTTCATCTCTTTCATTGATGATTACTCGGGATATATGTAAATCTACTTTCTTCATTCTAAGGATGAAGTTTTAGACGCCTTTAAGGTTTTCGAGGCGGGAGTAGAGAAACAGTGCGATAAGCAATTTAAAATCATGAGAACAGATAAAGATGGAGAATATTATGGTAGATATACCGAGAAGGGACAAGTGGCTGGTCCATTTGCAAAGTTTCTTCAAGAGCGTGAGATTGTTCCCCAATACTCTATGTCTGGTTCTCCGGACCAGAATGGTGTTGCAGAAAGAAGAAACCGAACATTGATGGACATTGTGTGGAGCATGCAAAGTAACTCCAACCTTCCAAAGTTATTGTGGACTGATGCTCTTAAGACGGCTGTGTATATATTAAACCGAGTTCCAACCAAGGCTATCCCAAAGACGCCATTTGAGTTATGGAAAGGTTGGAAACCGAGTTTGCGACATATACGCATTTGGGAATGTCCATGTGAAGTAAGAGCCTATAATCAGCAAGAAAAGAAACCGGATCGAAGGACTATTAGTGGGTATTTCATTGGATATGTCGAAAGATCTAAGGGGTACAGATTCTATTGTCCTTCTCTGACACGGTCCGGACCTAGAAAGGACCTGTGTTAAACCCACAAAATAATGAAGAATGTGTGTGGGTGAGTAACTGAGTGAGAATCGAACACAAGATGGAAGAAGGAGATGAAACCCTAAGCAGACTCGAGAGCTATCTTATGTTATGCTCACGGGTGCATGCTTTCCCATAGGAAAACAGCCACTATCAGGTACTGGTTCGGCCCCCTCGTAGATCAAACTTCCAAGGAAGAATGATGAAGAAGGACAATATGAGCTTACTCTAGCAACCTTGAGCTAGTAAGCAAGGGAGATCTACTCCTTTCACGGATTGAAAAATGTGTGGCTTACCTCCCTTGAAGGTAACAATGTCTCTTTCTTTTGAAGATAAAGGTGACTCCTGTATTGAGAAATTGGCAAAAGGTTTTTCAATGCAACTAAGCGATGACTAGTTAGGGTTTGGAAGGCTTCCTCCTTGCGTCTAGCTTGATGGGCCGAGGCCTCATTGGTTGCTCCTTGATGCCCCTAAGATGACCGAGACTTGGTCATGGGCGAGACTTCTTTGTCTTCTTTACCCAAAGCCAACCACCATGCATGCATCTAACTCTAACCAACAATCTAATGTATAATATGAGTAAGACTTATAGATATATCTTACTCTCACAAAAAGAGCTAAGCGTTTGCCAAAAAAAGTGAAAATACAAAAAAAAGTGTTCAAAAAGAAAAAAATAAATAAAGAAAAGAAAAAAATGCATAAAGTAAATGGTTACACATTTTGGATGCCCGGAAGACAAATTCTCGTCTGATGACGCTCTGAATCCATCCGTGTATCCCATGCTAGCATGTGTAAAGGCTATTACACATCCAATGGGCTAATCTCCTAAGTGGGTCCATCCAAAAGATAAAGATCTATAAAAGGAACAAAGTCATCAATAAAGTGATTAAGTAAAGTAAGGGACTTTGTCTATGTGACGACCCCTGACTCGATCGGGGCCGAGGAGCCATCACTCCGGAACATTTAACAGAAAACGGGATGTATATTTTTTTTTTGAACCAAACAGACTGAACTTTTAAGAGCAAAGCCTTAAAAGCATAACAGAGAGAATGAAAACTACTGGAGGAGGGCATACTGTAGAAGGGCTACAGTGGATGGCATGAATAAACTGGGCGGAAGACGTATGCAGTAGACGAAGCAAAAAATGTAAGTAAACTGGGCGGGTGATATAGACTAGCGGTAGATGTGAATAAGACAAAAGTGAACAGTAAACAGAGGCAGATGTGAATAAGACAAAAGTGAACAGTGACAGCGGCAGATGTGAATTAAATAGAAGCAACAGAAACAGCGGTAGAAGTAAAGCAGATGACGTAAGGCGGAAATGCACTGTTCACCGGTGGAAGTGAACTATAGGTAGAAATGCACTGTTCACAGGTGGAAGTGAACTACAGACAGAAATGAACTGTTCACCGGTGGAAGTGAACTACGGACATAAATGAACTGTTCGTCGGTGGAAGTGAACTACAGGCAGAAGTGAACTTTAAAGGCAGCGGTGGGTGTAATCGGAAGATGTGAGATGAATGACGTCAGGCAGTAGATGTAAATAAACCGGATCGGTGGATGTGAATCCTAAGGCAGTAGATGTAAATAAACCGAAGCGGTAGAAATTATTTTGAAAGCAGCGGTGGATGTGATTTTTAAACGGGCAACAGTAGAAGTAATTTTAAAAGCAGCGGTGGATGTGATCGGAAGATGTAATTTTAAAGACAAAATTTGACAACTTTTAACAGGAGGACATACGAATAGGGAGTATAAAAACAGATGGCATAAAAGTTTCAAATTCTAAAAAGAACGATTCAGAACATGATTTTCGGACATAACAGAAAACATGACAGGAGTTTAAGAAATCAAACTGCATGGATAACTCTAAAACCAGAGATCATCCATGCACAGACCAATAGAGAGAACTCAAGGCAGTTCCAGAATATTTCAAAATATATAAATACAACTGTCAAATACAGAGGTTTTAAATACTTGGACACCAAACCTATACATTATTCAAATTTCCAACAGAGTTTTAAAAATAAAAACACAGAACTCCAACAGAGTTTTCAGACAATAAACTTTACTTGAAAACTTCCCTCCCTCGGGTCAGAAACATGTCTTGCTGCCACAACCACCCCCGAAAGCTTGAGCCACTAGCCACCTATTCGTCGGACTGAGGCACAAAGCCCTCATCCACGGGATCCGTACCTACATCAGAGAGTTCAACTATGAGGCTAGAGCTCAGTAAGAATATAGAAAAATACAGTGATGCATATGCTGTGCATGAAAATTTTGGAATACAGTGACATTACAGAACATTACTTTTCATTTGTCAAGAAGTGGGGCTTATAGGGAAACAGACGTAACAGAAGTGCATTATCAGGCACTAGTAATTTAGAGCAGAACACCAGTCCCCGTCCCACACTTAACCGACGTTACATTACAAGTTTTATCATTCTTAACTTCAAAACGTGTACAAAAAATATTTTCATGGCTTTCAGGGAAAAACGTGTATGCATGAAATTTTATAGTGCTTAAACTTAATACAACAGATAACAGAAATAACACAGCAGGACGTGAAGAGAAATATAGATAACTTATCTACCCAAAACAACCCGACAGAAATGAAAACCTAGTACCTCCGTGATGTAGGACCTTAAGGGCCAACCTACGGGTATGAACTTACTTGTTGCTGTAGAGTTGCAAGTCTTGAACGTCTCGGTGAGTCTCAAACCTATACATGCACAATCAAACATTAACCCTAAAACTTCAAGAAAACTAACGTTTAACTTGTCCAACTCGTTAACTAACATAAAAGGGTTACCTTTAACGGAGAAATGGAAGAAAACAGGAGAAAACAAATTTTTTTGGAAATGGTTGCACTTCGTCTGGAAGAGAGAAAACAGAGAGGAGAGGAAGAATATGGAGGTTTACGTAGAGGAGAAGATAAGAGGTAGGTTTTCTCAGCAAGTTTTGGACATTTGGCATCCAACCATTGGCTTCCTCCCACCTACCTTAATTCCAACCTAGACTGCCTCTCCATTGGTTTCTAACTAAATGATTTGTTTTGGTTACTCCTTAGTTTAGTTTTCCACTAAACATTCCAACAGATTTCACCAAAACATTCGTTATATTAAAATAAACCTAATTCCGTTCGATAATTCTAGCGATAATTTTCCAGCCAAAAATGCCGGGTGTTACAGTCTGTGAGCATGTGATAGTCCTAGGCATTTCATCTTCTCCGGGTGAGAGAGGATTTGACCTCAAATCCAATGATTCGGTCTCTTCATCATTAATCTCTTCACTAACATATGGTGAAAAATCCTGGACATTGAATGTGGTCGACACACCATAATCTCCTGGTAGGTCTGTTTTGTAAGCGTTATTATTGATCCACTCTAACACTTTAAATGGGCCTTTAGCTCTAAGGAGTAATTTAGAACGCTTATTTTCTGGAAATCGCTCTTTTTTCAGATGCAACCACACCAAATCTCCTTCCTTGAATATAACTTCCTTTCGTCCTTTATTGGCATGTCTGGCATAACCCGCATTACTCTTTTCGATCGCTTTGCGCACTGTTTCATGCAATTTCTTTATTTGCTCCAGATGGATTGATAAGGTCCTTAGTACACAAAGACACAAGATCCAATGGTGTGGAGGGGTTAAAACCATAAGCTACCTCGAAGGGGGTCTGATGAGTAGTAGAATAAACGCTTCGGTTGTAACAAAATTCCAACTGTGGGAGAACTATATCCAAGTTTCCAAACTTCTTACCAACAACACATCTCAACAGAGTTCCCAAGGTCCTATTCACCATTGCAGTTTTCCCGTCGATTTGGGTGTGAAACGAAGTTCTGAAACAAAGTCTAGTCCCCAATTTCCTCCATAAGGTATTCCAAAAAGCGCTTAAAAACTTAGTGTCTCTATCAGACACAATTGAGTGTGGTACTCCATGGAGACGGACAATCACCTTAAAGAAGAGATTAGAAATAATGGCGGCGTCATCAGTCTTGTTACACGCCACAAAATGTGCCATTTTGGAAAATTGATCCACAAGTACCATGATCGAAACCTTAATCCTTGCAGTTCGTGGTAAACCTAGAATAAAGTCCATGCTCACTTCAACCCATGAGTGAGTTCCTACCGGTAATGACATGTATAATCCTTGAGGAAGGACTTTACTTTTGGCTTTTTTGCATGTTATACATTGTTCCAAAAGATGGTGCACATCTTGCATTATGTGAAGCCAGTAGAAATGTTCCTTGAGCATCTCAAGGGTCTTTTTCTGTCCAAAGTGACCCGCTAAACCTCTGCTATGAGCTTCTTTAACGAGGCATGGTCTCAAGCTACCTCTAGGAACACATAATTTTCCTCCTTTCATGAGGAAACCATCCAAGATATAATATCTTCCTTCAGCTTTAGTCAAACATTTAGTATAGTGAGAACCAAAGTCTTCATCAGATTCATAATTCTTCTTAATCCACTCAAATCCGTAGAATTTGGTCCTTAGCTCCGTAAAAAGGATTCTCTTCCTGGATAGGGCATTGGCAACAACGTTTTCTTCACCCATTAAATATTTTAATGTATAGGGAAATCTCTCCAAAAATTCAACTCATTTGGAATGTCTATTGTTTAGTTTATTCTGACTCTTGATATCCTTAAGGGACTGATGGTCAGAATGAATGACAAACTCTTTCGACAAGAGATAGTGCTGTCAGTTTTCAAGTGCCCGGATGACTGCTTAAAACTCTTTTTCATATGTAGAGTAATTAAGTGCAGTTCTCTTGAGTTTCTCACTAAAATAGGCCAAGGGCCTTCCCTCATGTATGAGCACTGCTCCAATACAAACTCCAGATGCGTCACTTTTGATCTCAAAGACCTTGTTGAAATCAGGGAGTACTAATACAAGTGAATGACATAATTTTTCCTTTATAAGTTCGAAACTCTTTTGACAGTTGGGAGTCCAAACAAATTCTACTCCTTTCTTTGTCAGATCCGTAATCGGGGCATCAAGCGAGCTAAAATCTTTGATAAATCTACGATAAAACGAGTCTAATCCGTGGAAACTCCTCACTTCCGATATCCCATTAGGCGTAGGTCAATCCTTAATGGCTTTAATCTTTTCCTCATCTGCCTCCATTCCATTTTTAGAAATAACAAATCCAAGAATATATATCTTTTCTTGCCCAAATGAACACTTCTTTAGATTCCCAAATAACTTTGCAGATCATAGGATGTCAAACAAGATGTCAAGGTGGTTCACATGTTGTGAAAGGTGAAGATTATACACCAGTATGTCATCAAAGTAGACAACAACAAATTTACCTTACAGGTCCTTAAGTACATGGTGCATTAACTGCATGAAAGTACTTGGGGCGTTTAAAAGTTTGAATGGCATAACCATCCATTCAAATAAGTCGTACTTTGTCTTGAATGTGGTCTTCCACTCATCATCTTCCCTCATACATATCTGGTGGTACCCACTTTTAAGGTCCACTCTTGAGAAAATGGATGCTCCACTGAGCTCATCCAACATATTCTCGAGCCGTGGTATAGGAAATTGATATTTAATTGTAATTTGGTTATTGGCTCGGCTGTCAACACACATTATCATGTTGTCGTCTCTCTTTAGAATTAATAATGTCGGTACAGCACAAGGGTTTATCGATTCTCGGATGTATCATTTTTCCAATAATTCCTTCACTTGGTCTTGTAATACTTTTACTTCTTCAGGTCTCATTCGGTATGCTGGGCGATTCAGTAAGGCTGCCCCAGGGGTTAGGTCGATTTGATGCTCAATGCCTCTCAAAGGTGGTAATCCTTGGGGTAATTCTTCTTAAAAAAATGTCTTGAAATTTGTTCAGCAGATGTTTGATAGGTGAAGGTATGTCTCCAAGCTCCATCATCCTATCCCAAAATAAGACTAGAATAAGGGTCTCTCGTTTAACAACACAATACCTCAATTCTTGTTTGGACATCAAAGGGATTTATTTGTTCTTGGCTTCTTTTCTCACCGCATAGTCTCGGGAGACTTGTTCGGGGGTCATAGGTAATAACTTGACTGTTTGCCTCCTAATTTCAACGTGTAGAGATTTAAAAACCCATCGTGGGTTACCTTGCGGTCATACTGCCATGGCCTTCCTAATAAAAGGTGGCTAGCTTTCATGGGAACCACATCACAAAGGACCGAGTCCTTATACTTTCCGATAGTAAAGTCAACAGTGACTTGCTTCGTGACCTTGATGTCGTCTCTATCATCCAACCATATGAGCTTGTAGGGATTTGGATGTGCAACAGCTTGCAATCCAAGTTGCTGGACCATCTCTTGAGATGCAACATTTACACAGCTGCCCCCGTCAATGATCACTGAACACACCTTATTCTTGACTGCACAACGACTGTGGAAAATATTTTCTCTTTGGCAGTATTTTTTGTGTGTTATGACATGAGGGCACGTCTAATAACCATAAGCAGTGGTCCATCTTATGGGGGACATGCTTCTTCATCGGTGTCATTCTCTTGAGTTGTCGCTTCTCCTTCTATGCCGTCATATTGACCAATGTCGTTTTCACTTTCCCACTCTCCAGTGGATTCCTTAATAATCATAATGCGTCAGTTCAGGCAATTAGTAGCATAATGTACCTTACCTAAGCATTTAAAACATTAGACGTCTCGTGCCTTTTATGTGGAAGGATTGCTCCCAGTGGCTTGTCCGTTATCGCGGGTTTACTACTAGTTTCTTTAGGTGGCCAGTTA
Organism: Begonia masoniana; assembly: GCA_022432975.1. Classification (NCBI taxonomy): domain Eukaryota; kingdom Viridiplantae; phylum Streptophyta; class Magnoliopsida; order Cucurbitales; family Begoniaceae; genus Begonia; species Begonia masoniana. The sequence goes on from CM039506.1 coordinate 43,124,972, forward strand.
CGAATAATAGGCTCTTTCCCTTTAGTCCATGAAGTAGTAGTAGTAGTAGTAGGTTTACTAAACTCTTGGGGTCTCGAGGGAAATTTGGAGGGGTGGTTGACAATTCACTTTCTTTTTAGGTTCCTCTCAACAGTGAGGGCAAGTTGCACGACCATATCCATGGTCTCCAATTGTTGCAACTCCACTATGTCTCCAATCTCACAGTTTAATCCTCGTATGAACCTAGCGACAACCTGCTCCTCAGGCTCTTCTAATCCTCCACGTATTTTGAGCGTCTCAAACTCCGTGAGGTATTCGTCAACAGTTTGACTGTTTTGTCGTAGGTTGTGGATTTGTTGGAAGAGTTCATGTTTGTAGTGCTTTAGTACGAATCTCTTTTGCATGAGATTCTTCATCACATCCCATGTTGGTATGGGGTATCCAACTTCACGCATCCTTTGGGTCTTGATGGTATCTCACCATAATGCCGTGTGGCCTGTTAGCTCAAGGGCTACCAACTAAATCTTTACTCTCTCGGAATAATCGTGGCAATCGAAGACCTTTTCGACTTTATCTACCTAATCAAGGAAGGTGTTTCCATCACACGTTCCATTGAAGGAGAGAATAGATATCTTGACATTACGAAGGTCCTTGTTGTTCTTACGGTGGCTTGGACGGTAATTTTCTTCCTCGTCCAATGTCCATTCGTCATCTTTCGAATGGTCGTAGTCTTGGAATCTCCTTCTCGGTTGCTCAACCCATTCATCATTTTCTCAAGGCCTCCGGTCTTGGTATTGTTCTCTAGGTCGTTCAGCTCTTCGTCTTAGAGGGGTGTCCCTTGAGAATGTCCTCTTCTCTCACGAGATCCGTCTCTTTGGTTATTCCGTCCGATTTGTTCCATAACAAGCTTTAATCCCAAGATTACGTCTTTGAGTTGTTGACCTAGGTCACTAAGCCTTCCAGTCAAGCAATTGATTTGTCCTTGCCTGCTTGACTCGCCCTCTTAAAGAGTATAGGGTTCGGCTGATGGTAACTCCTTGTCTCGATTTGCCTCTGTGTTTTGCGGGGATTCTCGGTTAATTTCTACCATGCTCCTAGTTTTCGTGATCTAGGGCATAAATCCTAACTTTTAGGAGCAAAATTTTTTAGATTAAATATGTGTCTAACTTTTGAACCGCAATTTGAGGGCTTAAATGGACACTTGTAGCAAAAGTTACGGCTTTTCAAAGTTGTAGGGGTTAAATTTTAGGAAGTGTTTTGTTAAAGTCTTAGGAATTTTTTTTAATTTAAAATAGGAATAGTGAATTTTTAATTATAATTATAATTATAATTTAATTTAATATTATTATTATTTTTTATTTAGGGTATTTGGAAATTAGAAACCAAAATCCAACAAATTGGCAGAGGCAAAACAATTTCGCAAAAACAGTAAACAATTTCAAGAAACAGTTTTGATATTCTTATTAATTCAATCAATAACTTGCATCAACAATTCCTAAGTTGGAAATAATTTTTAACAAGTCATATTAGGCAAATTAGGCAGATTAGGCAAATGATCATGTGGGTAAATTTGTAGAGGAAATAGTAGCAAAATCTATTGCATATTTGGAAATAATAGTAAATTAATATAATAGCTGGATCAATTATTTACCAAAGACTAGATTCCAAATATTACCAAAACAGATCCAAACAAATTGGCTAAAAATCTGGAATTTAACGTGCTGGAATTTAAGGTGAATAACGTGTTGGAATTTAAAAATGATGGAACAAAGATAAGTAAAGAAAGGAAATAATTAATAATAAAAAAAAATATATCAGAAAAGAAGGAACCCTAAACTCAGGTAATAAGTTTTTGCAGCCCGATTTTCACAACAATGCAGCCGACAAAAGCACTCAGAGGAAGTGTAACACCCCAAAACCACCTAGTGCCGCCACGACACTCAACCTAACGTTGAGTTTGACTTTCACATTTTGGACGGGAAATTTTTTCGACTTTCTAAAACTCTGGAACATTTTAATCTGGCAAGACATAAAATTGAAGGCACAATTTCGGATGACATAAAATGGAAGACTTCACGTTCGGGAAAAACATAAGTCAGAAGATATAAAATTGGAAGACATATTTAGAATCTGGATGACAGTTATAAATGGCAGAAGAGAACAGGAAGACAGAATGCAGGGAAAACCTTCTCTGGAAATTTAGACTGGAAAACATGCAGTGGAAGACTTACTGTGGATGATAGAAGCTGTGGACATTTGAAATGAAAGGCAAAATCTATAAACAAACAGAAGTTGTGGACGTTTAAAATAAAAGACAGAACAGTGACAGTGGAGGTTTAAAATAAAAGACAGAATCCGTGGGCAACAGAAGCCCGTGGACGTTTACAATAAAAGACAAAAACATTGGACACAGTAGTCCGTGGACGTTTAAAATCAAAGGCAAAAATAGTGGACACAGAAGTCCGTGGACGTTTGAAATCAAAGGCAAAAACAGTGGACACAGAAGTCCGTGGACGTTTAAAATCAAAGGCAAAAACAGTGTACACAGAAGTCCATGGACGTTTAAAAATAAAAGACATAACAGTGACCGTGGACGTTTAAAATTTAAAAGCAGTATGGACGATAGAATTTTAAAGGCAGAATGGACGACTGAGTCCGAAGGCAAAATGGACGACGTTATTGTCCACAACTTTGGACGATAACTTTGGACGACTAACACTTAGCCAATTACTTGAAAACTCAAAAGACAGAAACTAAAAGGCAGAATGGACGATAAAGACAGAAGGCATTTACAGAAGGCGTGGACGACTGTTTTACAGAGGGAAAACTTGAAGACATAACATTATACTCTGCCGATCGATCGGCTATCCCAGGCGATCGATCGGCTACCTCACTGTTTGACAACTTACATGTTTTGACACAAAAGCATCAAAATTCCAGAAACCCGATTCAAAACATTGTTTTAAAACATGCTTGGCAACATGACAGATTTCAAGAATTTAAACTGCATGGATAGCTCTAAAACTTGAGGCAATTCATCCACAACCTAAAAGTAAAATATTCCAAACAATTCCATAATACTTCAGAATATAAATACAACTGTTAAATACAGAGGTTTTAAATACATCAACAAAACTAAGTCTATACATCGTTTTAAAATTTCAAGAACTGTACAGGACTTGACATAACCTTCAAAATTACATCCCACAAGTATAACATTTGTCTGACTGCAGCAACCACCCCATGAGCTCACCCAGCCAACAGTACCTACTCATCGGCCTGAGGCACAAGGTCCTCATCTGTGGGATCCGTACCTACAACAGGGAGTTCAACTATGAGCCTAGAGCTCAGTAAGAACATACAATGCAGTTATGCATATACTGTGCATGAACATTTTGAAATACATGAACATTACATTACATTACGTTTCACTGGACAGGAAGGTATAAGTGGGAAGAAGAGCTGGCGCAACAGGAGTACACGACAGGTACTTAACAGGGATAACAGGGATAACAGGATGCCAGTCCTCGTCCACACTTAACCATACATTATATTCACATTTTTAACTTTCATAACTTTAAATCTGGTGCCGAAAACATTTGCATGATTTTCAGAGAAAACGTATATGCATGAACATTTACAGTTCTTAACATCACATAAACAGGTGACAGGATATTGAACCAGAACATAAAGCAAAAACACACTTAACCTAAAATATAACTTACGGTTTAACTACCCAACAACAATCCGGACAACATAAAACCTAGTACCTATGTATTGTAGGGCCTTAAAAGTTAAACCGATACGTATGAACTTACCTGTTGCTGTAGAGTTGAAAGCTTCACACGTAAGTCCTTGGCGATCTACGGATCTTAGGCAGAGAAACTGAGGAGATCGGAAGAGCTTCGCTGGTCGTTTTTTGTCTGGAAGAGAGAGAATGCAGAGAAGAGAATGGAGAGAACAGAGAAGAGAAGTGAAGAGGGTTTCTGTAACACCCGAGTTAACGGCCAGGTGATTTTCCTAACTGTATTAACGGTCATGAATATTTAATCTTTACAGTTTAGGACTTATACCAAGAATAATTAATTTCATGTGGATTTAAACTAGGTTGAGTGGCAAAGTTGTAATAATGGAGGGAGATGACCACTATATAAATAAAAAGGAAATGTTTTAAACCTCACTTGAACCACTGTAGCCGACACTTTCCTTTTCGACGATTTCTTCTCTCCCAAGCTCTTGCTCCCTGCTTTCGGCATACTCCCTTCGGCGATCGGCTCTCTGACTACTCTGTGCCCGAGGTATGCATTAGTCAATGTAGCTATCTGTTAGCTTGCTAACCCTGTTTCTACTCGGCATTAGAGTTTTGGATTTTCCAATGGCCGACTAATAATAAGAACATTTGGAATCTGAGGGTGGGACTGCTTTTATCAAATTGATTCTGGACATTTAGAACAACCACCTCTGAGTTATCAATAATCGAATCAGTCTGTTTTGGTTTTGGATTTCAAACTGCACAGAGTATTAGACTAAGGACTCGGGAATAACTTTAGCTATTAAATCTTAGGATAACTTGAGATTAGAACTATTAGGATTTTTGTTTTAACTACTGCAATGTAAATGTTTTAGGTGAAGAAGTTTGAAGAGAAAGGAGCTCAAGTGCTAAGGAGACCAGGTAAGTGAATGTATTAAGATTTCCGGCTAATAGAGCCCTACATCGTGGGAGTACCAGGTTGTTTTAGATGTCTGATGTTTACCTTATGATGTGAGTTATGCTATTTGATGACCTGCTAGTGAATGTGAAGCTGTCTGCTCCGATAAGATCCTTGTCATAGTCTGATGGGTTAAAAGTTCTCATGTTCATGCATCATGAATGTTTCTCAAGCATAAGAAAATGTTTTAATGCATGTTTTCCATGAACAAGATATGTATGTATATATGTATATATATATATATATAAGATTTATGCAACGTGGATTAAGTGAGGGTTGGGGGCGGTTCGGCGTATGTCACAGTCCAAAGAAGGACATATGAATACGACCCGCAGTAGGGAACAAGACAAGATCAAACTCACTGTCGAACCCCCTTTAACGGCACAAATCCTCTCTTAATCCACACAACTTATATGAATGATGAATAGATCAATGACTATGAATGATGAATATGATCAATGACTATGAATGATGAATATGATCAATGACTATGAATGAGAATATGATCATGAATGATGCTATGAATGATGAATATGATCAATGACTATGAATGATGAATATGATCAATGACTATGAATGATGAATATGATCAATGACTATGAATGATGAATATGATCAATGACTATGAATGATGAATATGACCAATGACTATGAATGATGAATATGATCAATGACTATGAATGATGAATATGATCAATGACTATGAATGATGAATATGATCAATGACTATGAATGATGAATATGATCAATGACTATGAATGATGAATATGATCAATGACTATGAATGATGAATATGATCAATGACTATGAATGATGAATATGATCAATGACTATGAATGATGAATATGATCAATGACTATGAATGATGAATATGATCAATGACTATGAATGATGAATATGATCAATGACTATGAATGATGAATATGATCAATGACTATGAATGATGAATATGATCAATGACTATGAATGATGAATATGATCAATGACTATGAATGATGAATATGATCAATGACTATGAAATATAGACCAATGACTAGAATGTTGAATATGATCTAGACTATGAATGATGATCAAGCAAAGATATGAACAAGAAAAGAAGACTTATGAGCATGTGATTTTCCCCAACTATACATTCATGCATCCATGTTAGTGTTGCATTCCTTACTAAGCATTAGGCTTATAGTTTAAACCTTATGATGTAGGTGACGAGTTTTCAGGTGAGGAACTCAAGGTTAACGAGGATGTCTAAGCTGGTTGATGGAGGATGCTCAGTGTGACAGTGAAGGCGGATAGGCGAATACGTTCCCTTGGTAAGTCCTAGCAGAAAAGTTTACGATGAACAGATGACTAAATAGAACAGAATTTCTTATAACAATGAGATTTGGATTTGAAGGGCTTGTCTTTAGAGTCTGAATACGATTTTAAGAATTAATGAATGGTTTGTTTTGTCTGAGTCTTCCGCTATGCGTATTTTAGATGAATTTATGATCTTTACTCATTGAAGTTTATAGCTACTAAGTTAAGAATCGGGTGAGTTGTGATATGTTCTATAGGATGAAGATGTTTGATGATTATAGTGTCTTACTGCCGTATGATAGAAGCTGGATGAAGCAATCATCCGGCTGACGTCATCGGCGGATGTCAATAGATGAGAGTTAAACGATTGAGTCTTCCGGGTGACGTCACCGGAAGATGTAGTATGACGTCACCGGAAGATGTAGTTTGTTTCCTCGCTCGATGATGTAAATGTTAACTTGTCGTTTAGTGTTCGGCAGATGTAGAGTGTTTAAGCCATCGGATGATGAAAGTGTTATTTTGTCGTCTAGCGATCGGCAGATGTAGAGTGTTTAAGCCATCGGATGATGAAAGTGCTATTTTTTCGTCTAGCGATCGGCAGATGTAGAGTGTTTAAGCCATCGGATGATGAAAGTGTTATTTTGTCGTCTAGTGATCGGCAGATGTATCGGCAGATGTAGAGTGTTTAAGCCATCGGATGATGAAAGTGTTATTTGTCGTCTAGCGATCGGCAGATGTAGAGTGTTTAAGCCATCGGATGATGAAAGTGTTATTTGTCGTCTAGCGATCGGCAGATGTAGAGTGTTTAAGCCATCGGATGATGAAAGTGTTATTTGTCGTCTAGCGATCGGCAGATGTAGAGTGTTTAAGCCATCGGATGATGAAAGTGTTATTTGTCGTCTAGCGATCGGCAGATGTAGAGTGTTTAAGCCATCGGATGATGAAAGTGTTATTTGTCGTCTAGCGATCGGCAGATGTAGAGTGTTTAAGCCATCGGATGATGAAAGTGTTATTTGTCGTCTAGCGATCGGCAGATGTAGAGTGTTTAAGCCATCGGATGATGAAAGTGTTATTTGTCGTCTAGCGATCGGCAGATGTAGAGTGTTTAAGCCATCGGATGATGAAAGTGTTATTTGTCGTCTAGCGATCGGCAGATGTAGAGTGTTTAAGCCATCGGATGATGAAAGTGTTATTTGTCGTCTAGCGATCGGCAGATGTAGAGTGTTTAAGCCATCGGATGATGAAAGTGTTATTTGTCGTCTAGCGATCGGCAGATGTAGAGTGTTTAAGCCATCGGATGATGAAAGTGTTATTTGTCGTCTAGCGATCGGCAGATGTAGAGTGTTTAAGCCATCGGATGATGAAAGTGTTATTTGTCGTCTAGCGATCGGCAGATGTAGAGTGTTTAAGCCATCGGATGATGAAAGTGTTATTTGTCGTCTAGCGATCGGCAGATGTAGAGTGTTTAAGCCATCGGATGATGAAAGTGTTATTTGTCGTCTAGCGATCGGCAGATGTAGAGTGTTTAAGCCATCGGATGATGAAAGTGTTATTTGTCGTCTAGCGATCGGCAGATGTAGAGTGTTTAAGCCATCGGATGATGAAAGTGTTATTTGTCGTCTAGCGATCGGCAGATGTAGAGTGTTTAAGCCATCGGATGATGAAAGCGGTTTTGTTGTCTAGTGACCGGTAGATTTGGTTCATTCTTCTATCGGTAGATGCAGTCTATAACTTAAAGTTTTCCCTTCACTAGCCGATACACATTGTACTGCCCGCCGGCAGATATGTAATGTTTTCCTTTGCTGATTGAGGCTTAGCGAGTCACATATGACATCTTGAGTTAAATTATGTTCAAAAAAAAAAAAAAGACACTGCTAATAATGAATCATGTGTGAGTATTAAGGATTAAATGATTAAGAAAGATACAGATTATGTGACAATCCTCTCGGGTCGTTACAGTTTCACGTAGGAGGAAGAGTATATCTTGTTCAACAAGCTGAACACATGGCAGCCATTCATTGGCTTCCTCCCACCTACCTTAATTCCTACCTAAACTACCCCTCAATTGGTTTTCTAACTAAATGAATTTTTTGGTTACACTTTGGTTTAGTTTTCCACTAAACATCCCAACAAATTTCACCAAAACATATATTATATTAATATAAACCTAATCCCGTTCGATAATTCGAGGGATAATTTCCTGACCAAAAATATCGGGTGTTACATTCCACCCACCTTAAAAGAATTTTGGTCCCCAAAATTTGCTTAAACTTAAAGTTCTCTTAATCCCTTTTACCCTCATCCTAAGGTTCTCTATTTTATGAACTTCTACAATGGGACCGTACCTGTGATCGCTGTCTGCTGGGCATCATCATCGTTCTCTATTAATGCAAAAACCCTTGGCACAACATGATTCGGTCTCGTGTCGGGCATGGACAATCCCAGACGTGATTACATTCCTTGTCGCACCGAAAGCAACGGTCGGTAAAGAGCCTAGATTAACCTATGTGGTTTCTCTGGCAACGCGGGCACACAAGAAGCTGAGGAGCTCCCATCAGTCTATTTCCCTTGTTTTGATAAGCAGCAACCTCATTGAGCCTTTTGACGCCCCGATTTTGTTGCTGTTGTGGTTGCCAACCACGACCTTGCTATTGCTGAGGAACATCCTGATAGAACCTTTCTGATGAATCCCTCTGTCTCTGGAACTTCGTCTCTAAGGCTTCCAACTGATAAGCCTTGGCCACCACCTTTGTATACGGTGCCTCGTCAAAACCCCCAGTCGTGATTCCCCGTAAAAGGTCCATCTTCAGAACCTGGATGAACTGGTGTACCTTGTTTTCGTCAGTGGCCACCAGATGAGGTGCGTAGCGAGATAGTGACTCGAACTTCTAAACATACTCGGCCACCCATCCATATTGGCGTAGTCGGAAAAATTCTATCATCTTCTCTTTCCTTGCACTGCGATCGAAATACTTCTCGTAGAAGATCTTTTTGAATCCTTCCCAGCTTAATGCTACTGTTGTTGCCTGGATGGTGTCCCACCAAAATCCTGCATTCTTTTTTAGATGGAACGAGGCACATACTGTGACAGCCCGGAACCCGATTTCAATCGGAATTCGAGAGCCAAGTCATCACTTCGGGACATAACAGAAAAACACAGACTATATTTTTTTTTTTTGGGCATATCAGGAAAACACGACAGAAATTTAAGGAAAACAGATCGCATGGATAACTCTAAAATCAGAGATAATCCATGCACACCTTAAAAGAGAAAATATTCCAAACAATTCTAGAATACTTCAGAACATAAATTCAACTGTCAAATACAGAGGTTTTAAAACTCGAACATTAGAACCTATACATTATAAACTTCCCAACAGATTTTTTAAACCAAAAACACAGAACCACAACAGAGGTTTAAAAACAAAACAGCAGAATCCTAGTAAAGTTTTACAGACTTGAACTTTATAAAAAAAAAAAAGAAACTTAAACCTCGGGACAGAAATATGTCTGGCTGCAACAACCAACTCCCCGTGAGCTCGATCCGCCAACTACATCAAATCATCATCTTGAGGTACAAAGTCCTCATCCACGGATTCAGTACCTACAGCAGGGAGTTCACCTATGAGTCTAAAACTCAGTAAGAACATATATAAATGCAGTGATGCATATGCTATGCATGAACTTTCATAAATACGGTGACAGTTGTAACACCCGGTTTTATCAAACTAATTCTCTATTCTTTTAAATTAATGGATGACTAGGCAAGGGCATAAGGGTAATTAAAAATTTTAAGTGGATAACCTATTTAAGGAAAGAGGGTTGGGTTTAATGCACTGTAGCCGCCACCATTTCATACTTTTCCTCTTCGAGTTTTCAGCTCTAGTAGCAGAGCTCTTTAGGCGATTTTCCTTGCTTGATTCTCTTTCAACCTAAGTAAGTTTTCATCATTCTCTTGCGTTTTAGCAGTTAGATAACCGAAGGAGTTCAATGTGAGGATTTCAAGGATGATGTTGATGAGAGTTGGTTTGGGTTCTTGAGGAATAAATGGGAATGTGCAAGCAGTAGAGTTCCAAACTGGTTTCCTTGTTCTTCTGGTTAATTTTTGGTAAAGTTTAGCGAATGTTTGATTGATGTTCTGTTATGAACTTAGGTGAGCAAGTTTCTAAAGTAGCTTATAGCCGAGCGATTTCCAGGAGACCAGGTAAGTAAAGTTTGCTTGTGTCTTCGGGCCTACATCACAAAACAGTAGGATTATGTGTGTTTGAATATTCGTATGTCATGCATCATATTTTGAAAATTTATGCGAAAATAAATTTACATGAAATGGCATGGTAAGGAATGAATAGACTGTAACAGTTGTTAAGAGAACTAATCCGCCCCTTAACCAAGAGAGACGATGTATGACTTTGGGGGAAATGATCCAAACCCCAATTTCACAGGGGGATCAGATCAGTTTGTTAAGGGAACTAATCCACCCCTTAATCAAGAGAGAGGATGTATGACTTTGGGAGAAGTGATCCAACTCCCAATTTCACAGGGGGATCAGATCAGAAACGATGCATATGCAACTGAGATGAGAAAGTAGAAACTGCATATTTAGGAATTTATGTTTCAGCATTACATTTCATTATTGCTTTACTTACTTAGCATTAGGCTAATAGATGAGTTTTGTGATGTAGGTGAAAAAGTGTCAACAGGTGTGTTCACTGAGTTTGCTGAGGACTAGTCTGGTTGGAGGAGTGTATCTATGTAACAATCTGGCAACTGATGGGCGGTTTAACTGGTGTTAGTGGATGAGAAAGTTTAGTGAACTATGATTCAATTTAAGTATGTTGTGAGTTTCTATGACAGTGGTAGTTTTGATGCTTGAATTCAATTTGAGACTTTTCTGATAATGATACTCTGTTGGATTTAATAGAGGTGTTTACTAAAGTTTGGAGTAATACACAGATTTAAATAGTTTTGAACGATTTTTTAGTAAAATGCTCAAATTCTTTTGGTAGTCAGAGCTTTCTTTGTGTAGAGAGAAAATGCTCAATGAGCTGCTATATAAAGTTGTTGTTCTGTTGACTATCAGAAGATGTCTTCAGTAAAGTCATTGGATGATGTCTTCAGTAAAAGCCATCGGATGATGTCTTCAATAAAGTCATCGGATGATGTCTTCAGTGGAAGCCATCGGAAGATATAAGTAGAAAATTTGTCGTTTTGTAACCGGATGATGTCGAGTAATTTATCCATCAGATGATGAAGGTAAAAGTCTTTTGTCGTTTTGTAACTGGATGATGTCGAGTATTTTATCTACCGGAAGATGTGAGTAAGTATAGTTGTCGTTTTGTGATCGGCAGAGGCTGGATGGAAGATTCATCCGGCTGACGTCATCGGTAAATGCGAGTAGCAAAAACTTGTCGTTTTGCGATCGGCTGAAGATGGAAGAGTGATTCTTCCGGCTGACGTCATCGGCTGAAGTTGGAAGAGTGATTCTTCCGGCTGACGTCATCGGTGGAAATCTACAGTTTATTTCTTTTTTTTGTTGACCTTGTCTAGCGGCAGATGCGTTTGACTTTTACAATTCTCACGTTTCCACGCTTAAGTCTTGGTCGAACCAATTCCTACTATTTCAATTGATATTTCCAAATATTGATTTACAACCCCGTTTAATCTCTGCTTGTTTTCAAATGATTTTTCTGCTGTGATTTTAACGTTGTGGTTTCAGTGAACATCGAGTTTTGACTCTCAAGTGAAATTTTAAGTTTGGTCCAAAATTTCCTAGTTATGTTCGGGTTTATGAGTAACGAACTGAGTTTGGAAAACTCGGGCTTTACAACAGTACAGTACATTACGTTTCAGTGGCAGAGGGGTATAAGTGGGACTTATAGGGGAACTGACAAGTGCGCGACAGGCACATAACAGATTTACAGAACAGAAACAGAACATAACAGACAGAGCTGTACAGAACAGTAGGCCAGTCCCCGTCCCGCACTTAACCAATACATTACAGTCAGATTTTATCTTTCTTAACTTCAAAACCGTGCACAGAAAACTTTTGCATGTCTTTCAGGAAAATCATGTATGCATGAGCATTTACAGTGCTTAAACATAAAACGGCAGACAACAGAAATATTACAACAAAACGTAATGTGTGACACAGATAACTCAAAGCTTAACTCTAACTTCCTCTACCCGAAACCACCAAACATGAGAAATACCTAGTATCTCCGTGATGTAGGGCCTTAAGGGCTAACCTACGGATATGAACTTACATGTTTGCTGTAGAGTTGATAGTCTTGAACGTCTCGGTAATGCACGAACCTGTACATACACGTAAGGAAAATAAACAAGCTGCAAATGCTAACTAATAACTTGTAGGATATGCTCCTAACTCCATTCAGGCTTTTAGAAAACAAACCAACATGTTTTCATGCAATAACAGCGAGTTTTCTCCAAAATATCACAACTCTAAACTTCAACAAAACTGTCATTTTAACTTGTCCAAACACGTTAGCATAAGCAGATGCTTACCTTAGGCAGAAAACAGAAGAAAAACCAAGAAGATCGAAGGTGCTTCGATGGATGATTTTCGTCTGGAAGAGAGGGAACAGAGAGGAATAGATGAATGTGAAGGTTCACTGTAGAAGGGAGGAGAATAGATAGGTTTCTCAACAAGTTATTGACATTTGGCAACCATCCATTGGCTCCCTCCCACCAACCTTAATTGCCTTCCCAATTTACCCCTCCATGCATCTCTAACTAATGGTTTTGTTTACTCATACCTTAGTTTTGTTTTTATCCAATTATCCAAATATACATATTTATATGTATCTTTATACAAATTCCGTCGATTTGGTTCCCAACAAAACGCTCATTGCATTAATACCAAATTAATCCCACATAATAAATCGGGGAGAAATTACATAGGCAAAAATACCGGGTGTTACATTTCACCCACCTTAACAGAAGTTTTGTCTCCAAAATTTGCCTAAGCAAAGAGGTCCAGATATTGGGCCCTAACATCCTCTTGTCTTTCCCACGTGGCTTCCTCCACATCATGATTGCGCCACAAAACTTTCACCAATGGGACCACTCGATTGCGCAACACTTTGAGTGAGGTATCCAGTATCTGTATGGGCCTTTCTTCATATGTCAGCGTCGGCATGATATCAAAGTCCACTTGTTTCACGATCTGAGTTGGATCTCGTACACATTTTCTCAGCATCGAAACATGGAAAACATTGTGAACTCCATCCATTGACGCTGGCAATTGTAGTCTGTAAGCCATGCTTCCCACACGCTTCAAGATGGGAAAAAGGCCAATGAACCACGGGCTGAGCTTTCCTTTCTTACCGAATCTCATTACGCCCTTGAAAGGCAAAAATTTCAAGAATACTTCATCGCCCTCAGCGAACTCTAAGTCTCTTCTTCTATGGTCCGCATAACTCTTTTGTCGACTCTAAGCAATCTTTATTCGTTGTTTGATAGCAGCTATCACCTCGGACATCTGTTGTAATATCTCAGGACCGATAAGCTTGGTTTCTCCGACTTCATCCCAACACAATGGGGATCTACACTTTCTGCCGTAAAGAGCTTCATAAGGAGCCATGCCAATTGTAGCCTGGTAGCTATTGTTGTAAGCAAACTCCACGAGTGGCAAACATCTACTCTAAGGAGCATGAAATTCCAACACGCATGACCTTAACATATCCTCCAGTATTTGGATTGTTCTCTCAGATTGTCCGTTAGTCTGTGGATGAAATGTCGTGCTGAAATCCAACTTTGTACCCAAGGAGTTCTGCAAACTTCTCCAAAACCTGGAAGTGAATCTGGGATCATGGTATGAGACGATCGACACAGGAATGCCATGAAGTTTAATAATCTCGTTAATATAAAGCTCTGCGTACTGATCCATGTAGTACGTCGTCTTTACCAGTAGAAAATGGGCCAACTTCGTCAATCTGTCCACTATGACCCAAATGCTATTATGGCCCTTAGCTGTCCTTGGAAGGCCAACAACAAAGTCCATTGTGATGTTCTCCCATTTCCATTTGGGGATCGGGAGAGACTGAAGCGTTCCTCTTGGTCGTTGATGTTCAGCTTTGACCTGTTGACATATCATGCAAGACTCCACATATTTGGACACTTCATTCTTCATATTCGGCCACTAGAAGTGAAGTTTCAAGTCCTGATACATTTGTGCTTCTAGGATGCACAGAGAAAGAAGATGAGTGGGCTTCTGACAAGATGTTCTTTCGTAGCTCTTCGTCTTTCGAAGCATACCACCTGTCTTTGAACTTCAGAATACCATCTCCCAAATAACTGAAATCGGAAGAGGCCATAGGTAACTTGCTCACAATATCAGCCATCTCCTTTGAATTGGTCTCCTGGCCTTCCTTAATTCGGTCCAGAACGGTGGGCCGTAGTGTCAAGTCTGCTAGTATGGCCGATAGCCCAGAAACTATCTCTATATCGAACTTCTGTATCTCTGTCCTCAAAGGCATTGATACGGCCGACATAACTTGTTGCATAGTAGCTGGCATCCTGCTCAGTTCATCAGCTACCACATTAGCTTTACCAGGATGGTATTTAATCTCAACATCGTAATCTTTCACAAATTCTAACCACCGTCTTTGTCTCATGTTTAACTCTTTCTGGGTAAATATGTACTTTAGGCTTTTGTGATCAGAAAACACCTCACATGATTGTCCGTACAAGTGGTGTCTCCATACTTTTAGCGCAAATACAACTGTCGCTAGCTCGAGTTCATGTGTAGGGTAGTTTTGTTCATGGTTATTCAATTGTCTAGATGTGTATGCTACCACTTTCCCTTCTTGCATTAATACACATCCCAAGCCAATCTTGGACGCATCACAGTATACGCTGAATTTGCCGTCTTCAACTGGCAATACTAACAGAGGAGCTGCGGTTAATTTCTGCTTAAGTGTCTGAAAACTCACCTCACAAGCTTCAGACCACTTGAACTTGACGTCCTTCCTCGTTAAGCTGGTCATAGGTTTCGCTATTACAGAAAATCCCTTGATAAACTTTCTATAATAACCAGCTAACCCGATAAAACTCCGTACTTTACTGGCATTTCTCGGTCTCGGCCATTCTTTCACTGCCAGAATCTTGGCTAGATCCACGGACACTCCTTCTACCGACACCACATGGCCTAGAAAGTTAATCATGCTCAACTAGAATTTGCATTTCGACAGTTTGGCATACAACCGGTGCTGTTTCAGAGTCGATAGCACAATTGCCAGGTGCTTCTCGTGTTCGGCCTCACTTCTGGAGTAAACCAGGATGTCGTCGATGAAAACGATTACAAATTTATCCAAGAAATCTTGGAATATCCTGTTCATCAAGTCTATGAATGCCGCCGGGGCATTAGTCAATCCAAAAGACATTACCAAGAATTTGTAGTGTCCGTACTGGGTTATGAAGGCGGTCTTTGGAATATCATCAGCCCTGACCTTCAACTGGTAATAACCGGAGCGCAAGTCAATCTTTGAAAATACCCGAGCCCCTTGTAGTTGGTCAAATAAATCGTCGATCCTCGGCAACGGGTACTTATTCTTGATGGTCAATTTGTTCAACTCACGGTAATCAATGCACATTCGTAGGGACCCATCTTTCTTCTTGATAAACAAGATGGGAGCACCCCACGGAGAGAAACTAGGGCGCACCAAACCCTTGTCCACCAAATCCTTTAGCTGAGCCTTTAACTCCTTCAGCTCAATCGGTGCCATATGGTACGGATTCTTCGATACTGGTTTAGCACCAGGATATACGTCAATCTCAAACTCGATTTCACGATCAGGTGGCAATCCTGGTAAGTCATCCAAAAAACCTCTGAGAAGTCTCGAACTACCGGAATATTTCGAAGTTCCACCTCACCTTGCCTTTGAACTTCTACTACGTGGGCCAGAAATCTGATGCATCCTGACTTCATCAGCTGTTGAGCTTTTAAGGAAGATATAACAGGCATACTGTGTTTCCTTAGTATTGCCTGATAAGAGAACTTTACCTCGTTCGAGCGCTTAAACGATACTAGCCCGGACCTACAGTTGATGGTGGCGTAATGTCTAAACAGCCAGTCCATCCCTAGAATAACTTAATATCCCACCATACCGATGACGAGGTTGGCATAAAACTTCTGGTCTCCTACTGACACTATATCACCCCGCACAACCTGTTCGGAGTGCATAAACTCTCCGGACAGTAGCATAATATTGTAGGGCTGATCTGACGGCGTACAACAAAACTCCTGTCTAACTACGAAGTCCGTTGCCACAAACGAATGTGTGGCCCCCGTGTCCCACAAGGTATAAGCAGGTGCATCGCATATTGAAATTGTACCTGTAATTGCTGTATGCTGAGCGGCATCATCAACATCCTCCATCATTGCAAAAACTCTAGGTATAGGCCTGATTCGGTCTCGTGTCGTGTATTGGGCAGTCTCGGACGTGATGGTCTTCTTTGCCACATCGAAAACATTGGCCGGTTATGAGTCTGCATTCTCCTCTATGAATTTTCTGGCATCGTGGGCATGCTGAAAGTTGATGAGCCCCCATTGGTCTCTTTCCCTTGTCTTGATAGGTGGCAGTCTCATTGGGACTCTTAATGCCTCTGTTCTGATGCTGTTGAGGTTGTAAATTCTGACTTCTTTGTGGTTGATGTTGCTGTAGAGGGTCATCACATAAGATTCTCTTCGACGTATCTCTATATCTCTGAGACTTCATCTCTAAGGCCTCTAACTGGTAAGCCTTGGCCACCACTTTTGTGTACGGTGCCTCATCAAATCCCCCGTATGAAATCCTTCGTAAGAGGTCCAGCTTCAAACCCTGAATAAATTGGTGCACCTTATTTTCGTCAGTGGCCACCAAATGGGGTGCATAGCGGGATAAGATTCAAACTTCTGAACATATTCGACCACCGATCCATACTGTCGTAGTCGAAAGAATTCTATCATCTTCTCTTTCTTCGCACTTCTGTCAAAATACTTCTCATAGAACATTCACTTAAATCCCTCCCAGCTTAACGCCACCGTTGTTGCCGGGACAGTGTCCCACCCAAATCTTGCATTCTTGGTGAGCTGATACGTGGCACATAGAACCTTCTTATTTTCTTCCACCTTAGTGCATCTAAACATTCTCTCTATCTGTCGGACCCATTCCTCAGCGTGAGTTGGGTCAGTAGATTGTTCATCAAATGTAGGCGGCTGGAGTCGCCTAAATCTATCCCCACCGGTGTCGCGTGGAGCATTCCCTTGATTGTTATTGTTATTCCCGTTGTCTTCTCGGGCCATCAGACGTTCCACCATGCAGGATTGTACACCCACCAGCTTGGTTAATCTGTCAATGGCACGAGAACTCTCGCTCGATTCATCCTGTTGTCCTCTCACCATCCCTAAGGAAATCCTATAAACAGAATAACCTAATTTAATAAACAGAACTTTTACGGGAATTTAAACACTTACAGTTGGTGGAGCGATCTCACGTGGCGGGTTGTGCAGTCAGACAGTTTACAGAATCGCT
Source organism: Begonia masoniana (assembly GCA_022432975.1). Taxonomy (NCBI): domain Eukaryota; kingdom Viridiplantae; phylum Streptophyta; class Magnoliopsida; order Cucurbitales; family Begoniaceae; genus Begonia; species Begonia masoniana. The sequence goes on from CM039506.1 coordinate 43,142,487, forward strand.
TTTAAAACCTTGTTTCTCTGATACCATAACTGTGACAGCCCGGAACCCGATTTCGATCAGAATCCGAGAGCCAAGCCATCACTCCAGGACATAACAGAAAAACACAGACTATATTATTTTTTGGAACTTTTAGAACGTTACAGGGAGAAGAAACCTTCTCTGGATTTAAAAACTGGGAACTAATTTATAACCGGATCACATAAGTGAATAACAGAAGAGACTGGGAAGAACAGGGAACAGAAAGGGACAATGAGAATAAATAAACAGAATTAAACAGGAAATAAAGGCGGAAAAAAATAGGTAGAAGACTGGCGAAAGAAGTGGATTTTAAACAAATGTGAACAGTGACAACGGTGGATGTGAATAAGACAAAACAGATGACGTCAGGTGGAAGATGAAATTTTAAAGGCAGCGGTGGATGCGAATAAGACAAAACCAATGACGTCAGGCGGAAGATGTAATTTTAAAGGCATCGGTGGATGCAAATAAGACAAAACAGATGACGTTAGGCGGAAGATGAAATTTTAAAGGTAGCGGTGGATGCGAATAAGACAAAACAGATGACGTCAGGCGGAAGATGAAATTTTAAAGGTAGCGGCGGATGCGAATAAGACTAAACAGATGACGTCAGGCGGAAGATGAAATTTTAAAGGCAGCGGCGGATGCGAACAAGACTAAACAGATGACGTCAGGCGGAAGATGAAATTTTAAAGGCAGCGGCGAATGCAGTTTTAAACGGGTAGCGGGCAGCGGTGGATATGATTTTACAAGTAACGGTGGACGTGGTTTTTAAAACGGGCAGCTGTAGAAGTGAATTTAAAGCAACGGTGGACGTGATCGGAAGATGTAGTTTAAAAGGATAGAATTTGACAACTTTTAACAGAATTACATAAAAACAGAAGACGTGAAAACAGGAGGTATGAAAGCTTCAAGCTTCAGAAAACGATTCAAAATATGATTTTTTTTTTTGGGCATATCAAGAAAACACGACAGAAATTTAAGGAAAACAGATCGCATGGATAACTCTAAAATCAGAGATAATCCATGCACACCTTAAAAGAGAAAATATTCCAAACAATTCCAGAATACTTCATAACATAAATTAAACTGTCAAAGACAGAGGTTTTAAAACTCGAACATCAGAACCTATACATTATAAACTTCCCAACAGAGTTTTTAAACCAAAAACACAGAACCACAACAGAGGTTTAAAAACAAAACAGCAGAATCCCAGTAAAGTTTTACAGACTTGAACTTTATAAAAAAAAAAGAAACTTAAACCTCGGGACAAAAATATGTCTGGCTGCAACAACCAACTCCCCGTGAGCTCGATCCGCCAACTACATCAAATCATCATCTTGAGGCACAAAGTCCTCATCCACGGGTTCAGTACCTACATCAGGGAGTTCACCTATGAGTCTAAAACTCAGTAAGAACATATATAAATGCAGTGATGCATATGCTATGCATAAACTTTCAGAAATACGGTGACAGTACAGTACAATACGTTTCAGTGGCAGAGGGGTATAAGTGGGACTTATAGGGGAAATGACAAGTGCACGACGGGCACATAACAGATTTACAGAAAAGAACAGACAAAGCTGTACAGAACAGTAGGCTAGTCCCCGCCCCGCACTTAACCAATACATTACAGTCAGATTTTATCTTTCTTAACTTCAAAACCGTGCACAGAAAACTTTTGCATGTCTTTCGGGAAAATCATGTATGCATGAGCATTTACAGTGCTTAAACATAAAACGGCAGACAACAGAAATATTACAACATAACGTAATGTGTGACACAGATAACTCAGAGCTTAACTCTAACTTCCTCTACCCGAAACCACCAGACATGAGAAATACCTAGTATCTCCGTGATGTAGGGCCTTAAGGGCCAACCTACGGATATACTTACATGTTTGCTGTAGAGTTGATAGTCTTGAACGTCTCGGTAATGCATGAACCTGTACATACACGTAAGGAAAATAAACAAGCTGCAAATGCTAACTAATAACTTGTAGGATATGCTCCTAACTCCATTCAGGCTTTTAGAAAACAAACCAACATGTTTTCATGCAATAACAGCGAGTTTTCTCCAAAATATCACAACTCTAAACTTCAACAAAACTGTCATTTTAACTTGTCCAAACACGTTAGCATAAGCAGATGCTTACCTTAGGCAGAAAACAGAAGAAAAACTAAGAAGATCGAAGGTGCTTCGATGGATGATTTTCGTCTGGAAGAGAGGGAACAGAGAGGAATGGATGAATGTGAAGGTTCACGTAGAAGGGAGGAGAATAGGTAGGTTTCTCAGCAAGTTATTGACATTTGGCAACCATCCATTGGCTCCCTCCCACCAACCTTAATTTCTTCCCAATTTACCCCTCCATGCATCTCTAACTAATGGTTTTGTTTACTCATACCTTAGTTTTGTTTTTATCCAATTATCCAAATATACATATTTATATGTATCTTTATATAAATTCCGTCGATTTGGTTCCAAACAAAACGCTCATTGCATTAAAACCAAATTAATCCCACATAATAATTCGGGGAGAAATTACATAGGCAAAAATACCGGGTGTTACACATACCACCTTCTTGTTTTCCTCCACTTCTGCATAGTTGAACATACGTTCGATCTACTGGATCCATTCCCAAGTGTGAGCTGGGTCTGTAGACAATCCATCAAATGTAGGCGGTTCGGAATCGTCCTCCACTGGTGTCTCGTGGCGCATGGTTGTTGTTCCCATTGTCTGCCATCATACGTTCCATCATGCGTGACTGAACACTGACTAGCTCGGTTAGACGATCGAGGGCGTCGCCTCTGTCGTTTGCATCTCCTTGATTCCCTCTCACCATTTCTAGAAAACCCTATAAAAAGAATAACTAAATTTATCAAACAGAAACTTTTACGTGAACTTAAATACTTACAGTTGGTGGAGCGATCTCACGTGGCGGATTGCACAACCAGACATTTCTCCAAAATCTCTCTTAAAACCTGGCGGCTCTGATACCATTTTGTAACGATCCCAAAACCACCTAGGGCCACCACGACACTCAACCTAACGTTGAGTTTGACTTTCACATTTTGGACGGAAAATTTTTTCGACTTTCTAAAACTCCGGAACATTTTAATCTGGCAAGACATAAAATTGAAGGCACAATTTCGGATGACATAAAATGGAAGACTTCACCTTCGGGAAAAACATAAGTCAGAAGATATAAAATTGGAAGACATATTTAGAATCTGAATGACAGTTATAAATGGCAGAAGAGAACAGGAAGACAGAATGCAGGGAAAACCTTCTCTGGAAATTTAGACTGGAAAACATGCAGTGGAAGACTTAGTGTGGATGACAGAAGCTGTGGACGTTTGAAATGAAAGGCAAAATCTGTAAACAAATAGAAGCCATGGACGTTTAAAGACAAAGACAGAATCTATGGACAAACAGGAGCCGTGGACGTTTAAAATAAAAGACAGACTAGCTACATTGGACGTTTAAAATAAAAGACAGAATCCGTGGGCAGCAGCAAAAGCCCATGGATGTTTACAATAAAAGACAAAAACATTGGACACAGGAGTCCGTGGACGTTTAAAATCAAAGGCAAAAACAGTGGACACAGAAGTCCGTGGACGTTTAAAATCAAAGGCAAAAACAGTGGACATAGAAGTCCGTGGACGTTTAAAATCAAAGGCAAAAACAGTGGATACAGAAGTCCGTGGACGTTTAAAAATAACAAGCAGACTCTCGGACACAGAAGTTCGTGGATGTTTAAAAATAAAAGACAGAACAGTGACCATGGACGTTTAAAATTTAAAAGTAGTATGGACGATAGAATTTTAAAGGCAGAATGGACGACTGAGTCCGAAGGCAAAATGGACAACGTTATCGTATACAACTTTGGACGACTAACACTTAGCCAATTACTTGAAAACTCAAAAGATAGAAACTGAAAGGTAGAATGGACGATAAAGACAGAAGGCAATTACAGAAGGCGCGGACGACTGTTTTACAAAGGGAAAACTTGAAGACTTGAAGACATAACATTATACTCCGCCGATCGATCAGCTATCCCAGGTGATCGATTGGCTACCTCTCTGTTTGACAACTTATATGTTTTGACACAAAAGCATCAAAATTTTAGAAACCCGATTCAAAACATAGTTTTAAAACATGCTTGGCAACATGACAGATTTCAAGAATTTAAACTGCATGGATAGCTCTAAAACTTGAGGCAATTCATGCACAACCTAAAAGGAAAATATTCCAACCAATTCCATAATACTTCAGAACATAAATACAACTGTCAAATACAGAGGTTTTAAATACATCAACAAAACTAAGTCTATACATCGTTTTAAAATTTCAAAAACTGTACAGGACTTGACATAACCTTTGTCTGACTGCAACAACCACCCCATGAGCTCACCCAGCCAACAGTACCTACTCATCGGCCTGAGGTACAAGGTCCTCATCCGTGGGATCCGTACCTATAACAGGGAGTTCAACTTTGAGCCTAGAGCTCAGTAAGAACATACAATGCAGTTATGCATATACTGTGCATGAACATTTTGAAATACATGAACATTACATTACATTACGTTTCACTGGACAGGAAGATATAAGTGGGAAGAAGAGCTGGCGCAACAGGAGTACACGATAGGTACTTAACAGGGATAACAGGGATAACAGAATGTCAGTCCTCGTCTACACTTAACCATACATTACATTCACATTTTTAACTTTCATAACATCAAATCTGGTGCTGAAAACATTTGAATGACTTTCAGAGAAAACGTGTATGCATGAACATTTACAGTGCTTAACATCACATAAACAGGTGACAGGATATTGAAGCAGAACATAAAGCAAAAACACACTTAACCTAAAACATAACCTACGGTTTAACTACCCAACAGCAATCCCGACAACATAAAACCTAGTACCTCCGTATTGTAGGGCCTTGAGGCCGAACCTATACCTATGAACTTACCTGTTGCTGTAGAGTTGAAAGCTTCACACGTAAGTCCTTAGCGATCCACGGATCTTAGGCAGAGAAACTGAGGAGATCAGAGGAGCTTCGCTGGTCGTTTGTTGTTTGGAAGAGAGAGAATGTAGAGAAGAGAACGGAGAGACTAGAGAAGAGAAGTGAAGAGGGTTTCACGTAGGAGGAAGAGTATATCTTGTTCAACAAGCTGAACACATGGCAGCCATTCAATGGCTTCCTCCCACCTACCTTAATTCCTACCTAAACTACCTCTCCATTGGTTTCTAACTAAATGAATGTTTTGGTTACACTTTGGTTTAGTTTTCCACTAAACATCCCAACAAATTTCACCAAAACATACATTATATTAATATAAACCTAATCCCTGTTCGATAATTTGAGGGATAATTTCCCGGCCAAAAATGTCGGGTTTTACAGGAAGCCTTCTAAGCTCTGATACCACCTAACACGATCTGAACCTAGAAAGAACCCGTGTTAAACCCACAAAATAATGAAGAATGTGCGTGGGTGAGTAAGTGAGTGAGAATCGAACACAAGATGGAAGAAGGAGATGAAAACCCTAAGCATACCCAAGAGCTATCTTATGTTATGTTCAAAGATGTATGCTTTCTCGTAGGAAAACAATCACTATCGGGCATTGGTTCGGCCCCCTCGTAGATCAAACTTCCAAAGAAGAATGATGAGGAATGACAATACAAGCTTACTCTAGCAACCTTCAGCTAGTAAGCAAGGGAGACCTACTCCTTTCACGGATGGGAAAATTCATGGCTTACCTCCCTTGAATGTAACAATGTCTCTGTCTGTTAAAGAGAAAGGTGACTCCTGTATTGAGAAATTAACAAAAGATTTTTCAATGCAACTAAGCAATGCTTATAAATAAACCCTGATGGTGACTAGCTAGTGTTTGGAAGGCTTCCTTCTTGCGTCTAGCTTGATGAGCTGAGGCCTCCTTGGTTGCTCCTTGATGCGCCTAAGTTGACGGCCGAGACTTGATCATGGGCCGAGACTTCTTTGTCTTCAACCGAAAGCCAACTATCATGCATGCATGCATCTAACCCTAACCAACAATTTAATGCATCATGTGAATAAGACTTATAGATATACCTTACTCTCAAAAAAAGGGCTAAGTGTTTGCCAAAGAAAGTGAAAATACAAAAAAAAAAAATTGTTCAAAAATTAAAAAAAAAATGCATAAAGTAAATGGTTACACGTTTAGGATGCCGGGAAGATAAATTCTCGTCTGATGATGCTCTAAATCCATCTGTGTATCTCATGCTAGCATGTGCAGAGGCTTCTCCACATCCAATGGCCTAATCTCCCAAGTGGGTACATCCAAAAGATCAAAATATGTAAAAGGAACAAAGTCATCAGTAAAGTGATTAAGTAAAGTAAGTGACTTTGTCTGTGAGCGTGTGATAGGCCTCCTAGGCATGTCATTCTCACAGCACTAGAATTGTTGTAACACCCAGAAATTTTATCGTATAATGCAATACGTGGACGTCATATCGATATTTAATTTCCATAATTCCTATGAAAGAAAAAAATAATTTTGGGGTTTAAATTGATGTTGTAGCACCCAGAATTTACGTTAATACGATTTTTGGATTTTCGTGTCTATGAACGGCGGAGTTTTAGTCAGAATCAAGAGCGAAAAATTTACATTGTTAACTAAGACATTATTTTGTGGCAAATGGAAAAGAGAAATTTATAAGATTTTGACCGGACACGGACTGATTGACCATTTAACTAACAGATTAAAGGTCCCCTCCCTGTTTCTTCTTCCTCCCCATGCGAAACCCCCCCTTCTCCAGAGAAACCTTTCCCTCTCACGCTCTGCATCTCGCTTCCTCATGCCGGCGATCGACGCAACGCCGTTCTTCTGTTTTCTCCTCCATTTCAACAGTTTAAGGTAGGTTTAAGTAGTTTGTGGTTTAGTTTTGGTTTAGGGTTAGAGTTTGATGAGAAATTGGTGGATAGAGATTTAGGGTTATTCTTGGTGGTTAAATACCTTGTTGTTTTCTCCTATTATAAGATGTTAATTCATTCTATATTCATGTATTGTGGGTTGTATTGGAAAATGTTGGAAGTTATGAAGGGTGCATTAAACCTAATTGGAAAATCCAAAAATATGCTTGGGGTTGCTGAGTTCTTCCATTTTGGATGTTTAATTAAGTTATATGATAACTCTAAATTTAGAGTTATTTTATACTATTTTTAGGTAATTTAACTTATATGATTTGAGTGAATTTTAGAAGAAATTAGTGGAATTTACTACAATTGCTACATAATGTTGCAGTATCAAGACATTGATTAAATTTAATATATTCCATGCATATTTTCTATTTAAAGCAGATTTGTAACATTAATTCAAATTTTATATTTTCTTATTTGAATGCAAAGTTAATAGCGGAAAAAATCAAATTTAAAGGCTGAAAATTATCAAGAGAGAGATAGCAAATCAAGAAGATGATGATTACCAAAAATAAAGGAATCAAATCAAGGAACCATGGCTGGAATATTTTGAGAAGATTATGAAAAGAGAGAGAGAGAGAGGAGACAAAAATCACGGAAAGGTTTAAAAGAAAAGCATAGTGTTATGGAACGGGAACACTTGGCAGGAAAAATAGAAATAGGGAGAGTTCTGAAGAATCAGATGACAGAGAACGGTACATAGAATCGGATGACATAGAATCGTATGACAGAGAACGGTAGATAGAAATGGATGACAAATCACAATCAGATGACAGAGCAGCAATCGGATGGCAGTCAACAAATAAAAGAAGGGATGACAGAATAGCAATCAGATGACAGTCGAAAAATAGAAGAAGGGATGACAGAACAGCAATCGGATGACAGAACAGAAAACGAATAACAAATGAAAATGGATGACAAATGAAAATGGATGACAGAGAACGGTCGACAAATGAAAACGGTAGACAAAGCAGCAGTCGACAAATAGCAGCGGACGACTTAGAAGAACAGATGACAATAGAGAGCAAATCAAGAAGATTTTATCATAACTATAAGCTGTTGATCAAGGGAATCAGCGGATTAGAATGAGCAATGAAAGGAACAGACTGGGGAGAGAAAACAAAGGATGACATGCAAACAAGGAGAAGAAGCAATTATAAAATAGAGAATTTTTATTATTTTGGAGAGCTCTGATCTGCAGGAAGGGAACCGACGACAATTTTTAGCTTTCTTATCTTCTACTGTTGATGTTTTTATGAATATTATTATTTCTAGTTTTACCATTATGATTTTAGGCTAAACTTCTTAATCTTGGTTAGGCAAGAGAGTACTTTTTATATGCTTTTATTCTGATCTATGAATGCTACGTATTTTTCATTGCATGATTTCTCATGATTTTTATTGCATAATTCAAATTGTGTTGATAGGAAATTTTGATTTCACATATTCCTATTGTATCGATAGGTAAATAGGAATTGAAGATGCATGAGTAATTGAATAAATTAAAATTGTTGCAAAGTAGCTAACATTAATTTATTTGGCGTTAAGAATAGGTTTACACGAAAATTCGAATTAAGTTTTTATCTTTTTAAAGTCTAAAAAAAATTTCTGAAACGAATTTACCTAGGCAATTCGACTGAACCGTAGAAATATTATGAATTCTTGCTGTGTTGTGACTAATGTTGTAGCATTGCTGTAGCATCAGTACTAATTGCATGTAAAGAGGAAATCAATCCTAATCAAGGTTTTTCCCATAATTACCTTTTTAAATCATTTCCATTTTTAGTCTTATTTAATTTCGAGTAATATTAATTCATCATTTCTTACTATTTATTTAAATTCAATATTTCCATCTTTATTTTATAGAAATTTATAGCAATATTAAGTTGATTAAAAATATCCTCGTGGGATCGACTTTTACTTAGTTTATTACTTCGTTAGCGACACGTGCACTTGCGTTAGGGTGTAGAAAAATCACTAACACTATAACAACAAATCTATGGATTTTATTGGGAGCAAGGGAAGATGGATGAAATTTTGAAAATTAAGAAATCTGAAATTTGGGATAGAAAGAGAACAGTTTTTTGTTTGGCTAAATTCGGTTGAGCTAATGATATTGTGTTGTTAAATGAAGTTGACTATTAGAAACTAGACATCCTAAAGAGTCCGTAGCACTTCAAATCGTCAAAATCGGATAAGTATTGGATTTGTTATGAATTTCCAAAGTTAGTCTAAACAGAGGTCAATTCGGGTTTATTTAAGTTATGCTTAGATTGTTGCTTTCTTTTTAGAATTTTAAGAATTTGAGGTCATTGGAGTTAATGAATATGTTAATGTTATAGGTTCTCTAGTTTCCCGGTTTAGCAAGCGATCTACGAACGAGTGGCTAAAGACGTCAGGTAAGTAGTGTACGTAGGTACATTTGCCTTCGGGCCTACATCACAATTCAGTAGATTTGTGTGCATGCGTGTTTTATGTTTTTTATGTATAGTAGAGCATGCATCATGGTTTTACGATACGAGAACGAAACGAAAACAAATTTCTATGTTTTTATGAAATTAAATAGTAGGATGTGAAACATGAGAACGAACAATAAAATACGTAAGGTGGGGTTGAGTGGCCTTGTCCCGTGAGGTGGACCGCAAGGTGCGTCACTTCTTCCCCCGCTTTACGTGGTGGCCTTGTCTCGCGAGGTGTGTCACTTTTACTAGGTCAAGGTTGTCCTTGTCCGGTGAGGTGGACCGCAAGGTGTGCCATCTTAACCTAGCACATAAAGAAGAACCCAGTAGTAAGATAAAGAAAGAGTAAGAATGATACGAAAACAAAAATAGAAACGAAAGTAGAAATGAAAGTAGAAACGAAAGCAGAAACGACAGTAGAGACGAAATAGTAGAAATTGCATATGTTAGGATGTGTATGGTTTTCAGTATTTACCTTTATTATGCACTTCTTACTTAGTATTAGGCTAATAGATGAGTTTTGTGATGTAGGTGACAAGGTGATTCCCGGTGAGTACTTAGAGCATGCCCAGGACTAGGTGGCAGTTGGAGGAGTGCGCTTGTGGGACGATCCGGCCAGCTGTTAAGGCGTTTTCACCATGGTGTGTGGGTGAACAGTTTGGAGTCATTTCGAGTCGTGTTGAGTCATTTTGGGTTATATGGTTGGATTTTAACTTTTAGTAGTTTATTTTGATGTATATAGATGCTTTTGGTACTGAATGAGGATTTCATGGATAATGGTTTTGGTTGATTGATTTGAAAATAAAATTTACAGAAGGTTTTGGTTTTTTAAGAGAATTAGGCGTTATGCCGCCCAAATTTTTAAAGGAAAGTCGTTTTGGATTTTACGAAGAGTGTTTACGTTTTGACTCAAAATTTTGGTTGGGAGGGTAGGTTTAGGCATTGATTTGTTAAAATGGTACGTAGTATAGTTTTTGGGAGAGTTGAGGAGTTTTAAGTTAGGAGATTTGTGAGGAAGTGTCGACCACCGCTGATCAAGGTTGACCAAAGTTACTGTTCATCGCTTTAAAAATTTAAAATTTTATTAAAGTTAATTTTTCTACGAAAGTCTTCTGCTGCAACGTTTTAAATTGTTTTTAAACGTGTTTAAATGATGATATTTAATGTGTGGAGTAAAATTTTAAATTTTACGCGAATTTTTACAGTACGGCTTAGTAGTGAGTGGTGAGTAGGTAGAGAACCGGGTCTGCAAGGTCCGAGGCGTTACAATTGTGGAATCAAGAAATGTAAAATTTCTTGAAAATTACTTGATCAGTGGGAGCGATCGATCCTGGAACACCGTTCCAGATAAGGATCATTATGAAACGCAAACAACATGCTCAAGTGATAGATTGATTGTTATTCACAACAACTCTCGATTCGAACCGGCTGTTGTGAAAACAATCACTGAAATTTCACAAATTGTTGATAATGAACCAGTAGATAAGATTGCTTAGGAGTTACCTGAAATAGTACTGTAACACCTCTTTGTTGTTTTTCCTTTACTGGATGTGGTTGAAACTCTATGAGGAACCTATCTATACCATGGTTACTAGGAGCAATCACCACTTGGGTTCTAGGGCCCTCTCGGTCTATCAATGCTTCGAGCTAGCGAGATTGTCTATCTATATGGATTGCTTGTCGGTCTAGATGTCGAGCTTGTTGGGCAATGAACTGTCTCAACTGTTTTATAGTTTCATCTCTCTCATCTCCATCATTATCTTCACGAACCATTTTTTTTTTTTCTTTTTGCCAACCTATAAAATTAAAGACAACAATTCTAAGAAATCAAAACAAAGAAAGCATGTAACGTACTTATAGTTGAAGAAGCATGTCTGTGTAGTAGCTTGCACAGTCGAGCAGTCTACAGAACCGATTTTAAAACCCGGGGGATCTGATACCATAACTATAACGACTCTTAAACTTAACCCTTAAATTCCCGTGAAAATTTTTCTTTTTAAACATTCTCAAGTGAACCCCCTTCATTAAATCGTTAAATTAAAGTATACCCGTTGAAACATATTTAAAAGAAAATCATTTAAATAAAACCTTGAAAAACAAAAGAGGAATCTGTAGGATCGAGATTGTCTAAAAGGGGGGTGAATTAGACCTTTTAAAAATTTCTTAAACTAATCAGCAAGCACAATAATAAAAATAACAGAGAAAGAGAGAAAAACCAACACAAAAGTTTTTACGTGGTTCGGCCAAAACCTGCCTACATCCACGCTTCAAGGTTCCCCCTTGAAGATCATTAACCTTCTCCACACGAGAATAAACAGATCGGAATTTCGGGCTCCGATCAACTGCCTTTTACAGATCTAGATTAAACTTGACGGGCGTCAATCCACTGCCTTATACAGATATTCAAGTTTGTAAAAATTCAAGCTCAGACTACACTCTCAAAGATTAAAATCTCAAGTTATCGAATCGAGAAGTGTATAAAATACAGAGTATGATAGATTTAGCAGATTAGAGCTCAAGAGTAAAAATTCGCAAAAGTTGTTTCTTCGTGCTCTAACCTCAGCTTAAATACTCTGTCTGATTTTGCTTCACAGTTTTGAATGCTTCTTTCTTCAAATGAAAAATGTTACCGTTGGGAAGCATCCGTACTGAAGCAGATATCCGTTGCATCTGAAATTGCTGTTCGTCGTCGCCATTAAAGTTCTGGAGTTAATGCTGAAAACGACGTCACTGTAGCTTCGCGGTTATATTCAAATTTGGCGGAAGATCACCGGTGGAAGCAGCTTTAAAAAAATCGGAACGTCATCGGTGGATGCAACTTGAAAAGCCATCGGCAGATGTATCTTCATACGCCATCGGCAGATGCAACATGATAGGCTATCGGCAAATACAACTTGGAATGCTATCGGCAGATGCACCTTAAAAATTCATCGGCAGATGCACCTTAAAAATTCATCGGCAGATGTATCTTGAAATTTCATTGGCAGAAGCATCTTGACATTCCATCGGCAGATGCATCTTCAAACGCCATCGGCAGATGCAGCTTGAAAACGCCATCGGCAGATGCAGGCCTTGAACTCCATCGGCAGATGCAAGCCTTGAACTCCATCGGCAGATGCAAGCCTTGAACTTCATCGGCAGATGCAAGCCTTGAACTACTTTGCCTTTTGTCGTTTAGCGATCGGCATGTGTGATTTTATAAACTCCACTGTTTTTGTCATTTTCCTATCGGTGGATGTCTTCTTTGTCTTTTAGCTATCGGTTAATGTGAACATTTTATACAATTTCAGCTCTGTACACTTAACCAATATTGTTAGAAAACTAAAATACCCTTTTTAAGGGTATTTCCAACAGATTAAAAACACAAACATAATTCATTATTCTCATTTAACAAACATAATCAAATTACATATTTATCATCCAAATACATCATCAAAAACTTAGTTAGACTTAAACACTAATTAAGTCAACAGAATCGGCCAATTGAACAGAGGGCAAGAAGGGCGCAAGCCAAAAATTTTCCCTATTCACATCTATCGCTCACCTCCACTAGTTCACTTCTACCGCTCACATCCACTGTACACTTCTATCGCTCACATCAAACACATCCACCGCTCAACAGTAACCTAACACATCTACCGATTGACTTTGACCAAACACTTAACCGAAACCCATACAATTTCCCATTGTACTTACACACCATTCACTCAGAACTTCCAAAACATTAAACATAACATTCTCCATTTCCAAAAACATCAAAATGAAAATTATATACTTATATGTTCACGAACTATCCATAATACACATCCAAACATCAAATATTAACTATCCAGAAACCAAGCATCCTAAAATGTTTCTAACTATACAAATATTATCTAATCCACCATCAGTCCTAAACTTCCTAAAATGTTTCCAAGACGTTTACTTACATCCCCACGGATCAAAAGCGCACCGACTGCCCAGCACACTCCCACGGGTCATCATTCTTCAACTGATCATTCCTCGGGTGGAGGGATCTCGTCCTCACCTGTATCAAGATCACCTACACCATAAAGACACCTAAGAGATAAAAATCTCAGTAAATTCTATGTAAATGCCAATGCATGATCGTGTATGCTCAATGCTATGAAAACTGTTCATGTCATTTCATATATCAGTACGTGTCAGTCTATGGTTATCGGAAATGCTCGAGAGATAGATAGGGCACGTCAAGCAGTTAGACAGCCCACACCATTTGAAGGGAGGAAAACCCGCTCACCACGGAACGCCAGGTCTGAACCTCATCCCCGATAACCCCATGCTATGGTTGTTTACTGTGATACTTTACTTGCCTTTACATGCGTCTTCTTTTCATCAAAATCAATGCGTAAATTCGTTTTCATGACGTTTTAAAACCGTGATGCATAAGCAATTCAATGTACAATAAAACATACATGACGAGTATATCATCAAAACCTCACAAATACTATCAAAGCATCACAATACTTAACCTATAAAACAACAAAACTTATATAACAAACTAAACCTAAACTACCCATCAAAACCACAAAACACATTCAATGCACCAACAATCCTCAACAACAAAAACTCGACATATGGTATAGGCCAATTGGTCACAGTAAGTCACGAGAACTTACCTATCGTCCTTAGCAATCCGGGTGCCGTCCGTGAGCCTCGTCCACCTAGCACATTTCACAGTGTTCTTTGTTAAAACCGAGCCTAAACAAGGAATTCTCGTAAACTAACGAAACTCCTAACTAAAGGAAATTTCCTAAAATTCTAATAAACTTCTCTCGGGCATTTTGTCGAACAACTGACGCTCACAATTCATAATCCTCCATTAATGGAGTTCTCCAAGCTCTCTAAAACTGATTTTTCTAACCTATCACCAAACGCATCCATTATTTCAACCAATAACCCTCAATAATCGCAAATAGGGTGTTATCAAATCTTTTCTAACAAAGCCCAACCATTTCCAACGAAACCTAACGAAACCCTAGTCGTCGAACAACCTAAAAATCAAGAACTAACGCCGAAAAACTATGGAATCGTACCTAGAACGTTGTTTGGAGAAGGAAACGTAAAGAAACGTAAAGAAACGTTGAAGATCGGAGGAAGAATCACCAGCGTTGAAGAAGAAACATCGACTGGAGAAGAAAATCGCCAAAGTGTTCTGGCGTTCGTGGGGAAGAAGAAATGTGGGGAAGGAAGAAGGGTTTTTGCTATTTAATGGAATTAAACTTGTCAAATGACAAGTTTTCCCCTCTACATAATTTCTCGTTTATCTCATTGTTTGTCTATCGGTTCGATTTCTCCAAATCTCCTTATTTAACCAATAACTCCGACTTATCCCTAGAGCTCTAATAAACTTTTCGTTCGTCAAACGAACTTAATTTGACTTTATTTACGAAAATGCCATTGGGTGTTACATGTCAAGTTCTGTAACATCTTTTGAAGTTTTTAAAAACATTTGAAGTGTTGGTTCAGTTCTGTACAACTTTTGTGTTCTTTTTAAAACGACGTATGGAATCTGTATTGATGTCTAAAACCTCTGTATTTGATAGTTGTATCTATATATTTTGAAATATTCTGGAACTGCATTGAGTTTCCTCTGATTAGTTTATGCATGGGTGGTCTCTGGTTTTAGAGCCATCCATGCAGATTGATTTTCTTAAACTTATGTCATGTTTTCCGTTATGTCCGAAAATCAGGTTCTGAATCGGTTTTTGAGAATTTCAAACTTTTATGCCTTCTGTTTTTATGCTCCCCGTTCATATGTCTTCCTGTTAAATGTTGTCAATTCTGCCTTTAAAATTCACATCTACCGCTTCGGTTTATTTACATCTACTGCCTTAGGAATCACATCTACCGCTGCTCTTTAAAATCACATCCACCGCTGCCCGCTGCCCTTTAAAATCACATCTACCGCTGCCCTTTAAAATCACATCTACCGCTGCCCTTTTAAAATCACATCCACCGCTGCCTTTAAAATCACTTCTACCGGTGAACAGTATAGTTCACTTCTACCTGTAATTCATATCCTCCGCCTGACGTCATCCATCTCACATCTTTTGATTACATCCACCGCTGCTTTTAAAATTCACTTCTACCGCCTGACGTCATCCATCTCACATCTTATGTCCCGGTTTATTTATGTTATTAGCCCCTGTCACCCAGTCTACCTCTTCTGCTCCGGTTTATCTGCATTTTTCGCCTTGCTTCATCTGTCCGGTTTAGTAACATCTTCCGCCTTACTTCCTCCGCCCTGCATCACCTGATCCTGTCATTCACTGTATCCCTCCTCCTAGTATGCCTTCCAGATTATTATTTTCCAGTTTATGTTTTTATATTCTTTTTCGTTCCGTTTCCTTTTGTTGTTTATTCCTGCTCATCCTGTCTTTCTCATCTAAATTCCAGAGAAGGATATCACTGTGTAAAGCTTTAGAGTTCAAAAAAAAAAAATAGTCCCGTTTTGAAATGCCCGGAGTGACGGCTCCTCCACCCCGATCGGGTTGGGGCTGTCACAACTAAACCTCAATCAGTCTCATTTTGAGTAAATCTTTTAATTGTTCGCTCTAATCTTATATTTTTACGTGGCGATTATGTGTTACTAATTAATTAATATAATAAATAAGATAAATTTATAAATATTTTAAATAAAACATTTGCACCAATTAATGACCGCCTTACATGAATTAAAATCAGAGCATAAATTTATAATTACCCTTCAATTTATAAAATATTTCTTAGCCAAATAGAATATTTCACTTTTAAAGAAATATTTCATCTATTTTTTGTTATTAATTTTAATGAAAAATCTTAACACACAACTACATTTATAAGTTATTTAAATTTAATTTTTACTTTATTTAAGTTATGTATTCATATGTTAAAAAACGTAGTAAGAGTGAATCTACTCTTGTTTCATGTTATTTTTAAACTACATTAATTAAGATTTTTTTTTAATTTAATTTCAAAATAAAAATAATAATTTCAATTATTTTATTCCATTTAAGTACTTTATGCGACATAGGTAAATTACGGGACTAAAAATATTAATAGCGTGAAATTTACTGAGAAAATAGACTAAAACGCCAATTACAATGAAATAATTACGAGAAATTGAAATTTATGAAAAAATTAAAACTATGATTTTAGTAAAAGAAAGGATTGTGGAGATAAAGCACAGTCCATCCCCTGGTATTCTTCGTTAATGTCCTCCCATGATCAAGGAGGAGCTGGATTGCCTCTGTGTTTTCGGAAGAATCGTCAGTGCCAACACCGCGCTTACTGCCGCTGAGTTTCCGCCCCCGAACGCTGCATCCAGTGGACCGCTCACCATCGATACGATCATCTATTGATTTATTTATTTTTGTTAAATATGGGATCAAATATGTCAATATAAATTCAAGAGCTAGAGTTTGGAATTTACCTGTGGGATGACGACCACCAGGTTCAGCAGTCCCACAGAAAGCCCTGTGCAAGAAGAAAATGGCAAGAAAATTTTAGTAGGAAGAGAAGAACAAAGCAATGAAGTTGACGATGATGGTGAGGTTTGATTTAACCTTGGCCAGCGCCGCAACTCTCGGAGTAGATGGATGCCAGAGCCCATGGAACACTGTAATTCACCTGTTGCACCAGACAACTCGTTTCTTAGAAATTATTTAAAGAATCTGGCTATGGACGCGGGAACACCTAGGAAAAATACGGTAGAAGATGAGAGGAAACTAACCGAAAGAGGAATGCCTAGAATAGCAAAGATGGTGAATGCTCCAGCTTTAATATGAGAGGGAGGAGGGTGGAGGCCATTGGCCGACCTCCACTGCTGGGCAGCCTTACTCACAAACACAGTCATACACATGGATATGGCTAGGATTAAGTTAACAAATCCCCACCAGTTGTTCGCACCCTTCAAAGCCCCACTAATGGGCTCCACGGCGAGCGATGCAAAACCCAAAACAATGGAGTTAATCACCAAACCTAGAGCCCCAGCTCGCACACCCATATCATAAATCCTCACTTCTTGCGCCGTCCCCGTCGGCTTTCCTCCGTACACGTCCAAACCCACCCAGTCCGTGTCATACAACAGGAATGAGAACCAAGCGATCCAGTTGAAAGCAGTCACGAGGAAGAGAATCCACATGGGTCTAGAAAGCTGCTTGAACGCCGTCCACAATTGCTTGAAGAACGGTTCTGATTCCTCCTTGTCCTTTTTCTTAACCAACGGAATCTCGCTCACCGTTGAAACGGCGAATACTGTCACGATGCCCAGGAGGAGGATTTCGATGATGAAGCACGTTTTTAGATTCGCACAGTTAACGTCGCAGGCTTTTGTCTCGGTGAAGGGGAGGAACTTGTGGAGTCCCCCATATGAACCAGCACCGTAACCCAAAAAATTTCCGACGGCCATGAAGAAAGCGAAGAAGCCATTAGAGAGCCTCACTTTCCTGTGGTCACTACCTGAGAGATCAGCCAGAAAAGCCCTACATGGTCCTTGCAACATATTGTTAGCAACGTCGAGGATCCAGAAACCAACAACAAAAATGGCGACGGCGCGCGGCTTCATGGTCTTCGACAGATCGTCGCCCAGAGCATGGCCAATGTCAGCAGCAAAGCCAATAAGGAAAACAGAGAGGGCGACGAAGGCTGCACCGCCAATAATAAACGGGCGGCGACGACCTATTCGGGAAGTGCACCGGTCACTGTAGTAGCCAGCGATAGGCTGAACTAATATACCAGAAATTGGACCGCAGAGCCAGATGAATGACGTCCAAATGTGGGGAACTCCTAATTGCTGAACGTATGGAGTTAAGAGCGAGAGCTGGAGAGCCCATCCAAATTGAACACCAGCAGCAATGGCGGAGACCAAAATAATCTTACTGAGAGGAGTTGAAGGTGGACTATCAGCCAGTACCACTGAACCATTCTCCATGTTAGCTAAGGGGTAGCAAACTCAGAAAGCTGCTAGGAGGAGGAGGATGGTGTAATGGGTTAGAGAGAGAGCTGGGTGAAGAATGAAGAGAACCCTGAGGGTATATTTATTATAGGTTATGTTCTCCTACTCCAGGTCGGAATGCTAAGATTTAGAAGACTGAGGAAATTTTTTTTTTAATTTGATTTAATCTCTTTAATTTGTTCTTGGTTTCCTTTTCTAAATCTAGTTGGTTTTATCTTCTACTTCTCAATTTCTAAAATTTATCTCCAAAAATCCAGCATATTATTTTTCTACGTTTAAGTTCTAATTCAATATTTGTATATACTTATAATAATAATAACAAATAACAAGAATAATTAAATCACTAATTACACCATACTCATAAACCATGAAAGTTGAGTAATTGACATGCATGCATTAATTTTATCTATATTTTGTTATCGTATATTTTTATTTCTTTTATTAAAATACTGTTGAGATGCTAAATAATTATTTATGTAATTAATATAATAAATTATCTATATAAATATATTATTTTTATTATTCCAGGATGAAGAGACAAGTGTCACCCAGTCGGTTGTACTCCAGGTTAGACATCTGTGAGTTAGAAGATAATAAAATATTTTTAATTTAGTTTTTTGTTTTCTTATTTAAAATTTAGTTAGTTTAGATCATCACATGGCCAATTCATTTTTGAATGCGTTAACACGCACATCTCAATTGTAAAATTTAATGAGCTTTTAGTAATAAGATTTAGTTTTCTATCATATAGATAAAAAGATTATGATGTTAATTTTTCTAAGTTTAATTTGTAATTTCAACCTGTTGGAATTAATTATCTCCACGTTGATTAATAATATTAATCCTATTATGTGATTTAATAAATACATTAATTATAGAAAAATGACATGTGTAATAACTGGTTATACCCATATTACGTGTAAATTTTCTCAATGATGGTTAGAGAAATAAATGAAATGTAAAAAAACGATTTTTGGGTCTCTAAGCCAGAATCTCCATTTTTTGAAATACACCATCTAGAGGGAGATTAAATTGGTTTTAGAAGAACCAAAACTTAAGCATTCAACAAGAATGGCCGGAGATACGCTCGATCACTTAATTCCGTATTAGATCTAAATATTTTGAGTTTAACATGATTAGATCGTTTCTTCATTTGGTATAAGAGCATGATTGGTAACCTCTGTCTTTTCATTAATGGAGATTTTGAAATTAGAGCATAAATCTTTTGTGTTTTGTTTTTGGATTTTAATGTTAGAAATCTTTTATGAAATTTGATTTCTATTATTTCTCGATTAATTTGGCATGATTTTGGTGTAATAGTGATGGAAAACCCGCCGGGTTTTCATTCGGGTCGAAACCGGGTCGTTTGGACCCGGCTAGACGTTGAATATGATGAATTTTTGTACTGGTGCACCATTCTATGTTGTTGCACCATAGTCATTTTGTACCTGTATATCATTTTGTTTTTTTGCTGACACACAATAGAAAACTTTTATTCCTTTATAACAATGTACATTGTAGTGGCATAATCGTACAATAAAGTTAGTACAGTATGTGATGTCACACAAACAATAATTTTGGCAATTCACATTGTTTATATTTTTTGGGCATATTATATGATTATTATTGTGAATTAAATTTAATGTCAAAGGATTCATGTGATTTAACTAATTAGAGAATAGCCACAATATCTTTAATTAGGCTAAATGAAATATAAGTCTTTAGAATCATATTAAGATATTATTTGTAATTAATTTCGTTTAATATGATAGATTTTATCTTACAGGAATTTCTATTATAGATGAAATATCATATCATATTTTCTAATTTACTCACAGGAGTTAGAAAAATAAATATGATTGGATAGTTTTATCATAAAGTTATAAATATATCTGATTGAATTAAATCTTTAGCCCACATGCAAGTTTTATGTCATTAGATGCATATATTTTAAGCATGATTTACGTTGGTGAAGCATGACTTATGTTTATTTGTCTCATTTTAAATGTAAGCATGTGTAATTGAATTTTGTACAGTTATGATAACTGGTGGTGTTTATGATATTAAGTGTGAGATTCCCGAACTTGTGAGTGATAATTATAAAGTCTGGAAATAGAGGATTTTGCTTCATTTGGGATGCTTGGATATTGATGATGTTATAAGGAAAGACGAGCCAATCATTGATGATGAGAGTACTCTGGATGATTTAACTCTTCATGAACGATGAGATCGGTCTAAACCTCTCAGTATGATATTCATAAAGACTAAAATATCTGAGAGTATTCGTGGTTCGATTGAGGAGCATAAGAATGTCAAAGCATTACTAAAGGCGATTGATGAGCAGTTCGTGACTTCTGATAAAGCTCTTGTCAGTACCCTTATAATTAAGTTCACATCCATGAGGCTCAGTACAGTGAAAGGTGTGTGTGAGCACATCATGAAGCTACGGGACATTGCGGCTCAGCTTAAAAGACTTGAGGTTGAGATGTCAGAGTCTTTCTTGGTGCATTACATACTGGCGACCCTTCCATCAGCATATGGAGCCTTTAAGATCTCCTATTGTAACACCCGGCCTTTTTGTATGTAATTATTTCCCGAACCATTTCTCGGGATTAATTTAATATAAATGCAATATGTGTTTTGTTGGAAAACCAAACTAATGTTTAACTAAGCATTTCACTAAGTTAAAATGCATGGAAGGGTAAATTGGGGAGAAATTAAGGTTGGTGGGAGATAGCCAATGGTTGAGTGACGTCTGGCGACTTGGTGAAGAAGCTAAGTTCTTCCTCCTACGTGAAACCCTCTTCACTTCTTTTCTCTGCTCTCTCTCTCCTTTCTCCTCTCTGCATTTTCTCTTCTTGACGACAAACAACCATCGAAGTTACTTCGATCTTCTCAGATTTCATTTCTGCTCCTCCGCTAAGGTAAACATCTTCTAATGCTAACACATTTGGACAAGCAAAAACTATGGGTGATACTGAAGTTTTAGGTTACGATAGTTGGGAGAAAACTCTCGGCTTTTGTATGGAAACACATTCGTTGTTTTCTACAAGTCTGAACGGAGTTTACTGCATAATCTTCCAAGTTATTTGTTAGCATTTGCAACTTGTTTAATTTCTCTACATTGCAGCAACAGATCCGAGCGTTCCAGGGACATTCGAACATTCTACATTGCAGCAAACAGGTAAGTTCATATTCGTAGGTTGGCCCTTAAGGCCCTACATCACGGAGACTCTAGGTTATTCTTCTGTCGGGAGGTTTCGGGTAGAGAAAATTAGAGTTAAGTCCTGAGTTATCTGTTTTCTCTCTAGATTCTGTTGTATTATTCTGTTAACTGCTGTTTCAAGTTAAGCACTGTGAAAGTTCATGCATACACGATTTTTCTGAAAGTTCATGCAAAACTGTTTTCTGTACCGGGTTTGAAACTAAGAAAGATAAAATCTGACTGTCTGTAATATACCGGTTAAGTACGGGACGGGGACTGGCCCTCTGGTTTTATCCCTTCCTGGGAATCTGAAAATTCATTGTCCCTGGCAAGGACCCTCTAGTTTTATCCATCCCTGGGATTCTGAAAACTGTTGTGCCTGATAGTGCACCCTCTGTTTGCCAGTTCTTCTATAAGCCCCACTTATACCCCTCTGCCACTGAAACGTAATGTTCTGTACTGTCACTGTATTTCTGAAAACCGCATGCATAGCATTTTGCATCACTGTATTTATATGTTCTTACTGAGTTTTAGACTCATAGGTGAACTCCATGATGTAGGTACTGAACCTGAAAATGAGGACTTTGCGCCTCAATCTGATGACTAGGTGGCTGGTGGCTCGAGCTCTCGGGGTGGTTGCTGCAGTCAGACACAATTTTCTGTCCCGAGGTTTAAGTCCTAGTCTTTAAAGTAAAGTTCACATCTGTAAACTGTTCTGGAAGTTCTGTTGTGTTTGTCTTAAAACTCTGTTAAGGTTCTGTGTTTTGTTTTAAAAACTCTGTAGGAAATTCTGTTGGATATATATATATATATATATATATATATATATATATATATATATATATATATATATATATATATATATATATATATATATATATATATATATATATATATATATATATATATATATATATATATATATATATATATATATATATATATATATATATATATATATATATATATATATATATATATATATATATATATATATATATATATATATATATATATATATATATATATATATATATATATATATATATATATATATATATATATATATATATATATATATATATATATATATATATATATATATATATATATATATATATATATATATATATATATATATATATATATATATATATATATATATATATATATATATATATATATATATATATATATATATATATATATATATATATATATATATATATATATATATATATATATATATATATATATATATATATATATATATATATATATATATATATATATATATATATATATTGGTTCTTCCTTTTCAGGTCATGCATGGATGATCTCGAATTTTAGAGCTATCCATGCAGTTTGTTTTCTTGAAATCTGTCATTTGTAATGAAGGTCTGAAACCTGCATGCCTTCTGTTGTGTTCGAGAACCATGTTTTGATGTGGTTTGAGAATCTGGGACTTTCATGTTTTCTGTTCTTTAAGCCCTCTGTCTATATATTTTCCTATCAAAAGTTGTCAAATTCTGCCCCTTTTAAAACTGCATCTTCCGATCACGTTTAATGCATCCACCGATAGTCACTGTTCACATTTTGTCTTATCTCATCCACCGGTGAACAGTTGATTTCATCTGCCTTAGTTACTTCTGCCGGTTTCATCTGTCTCACAGTTTAACTTCATCTTTCGATGACGTCATCTCCTCTTCCGATGACGTCACCATAGTTTTTCTTCTGCCGATTACGTTTACTACCTTTATCTGCCAATGACGTCATCACATCTTCCGATGACGTCATCACATAATCCGATTTTGTTTAATGCCTGCATCTACCGTCTGATGTCATCTCCTCTTCTGATGACGTCATCCACTGTTTTCTTCTCCTGCTGATTACATTCAATGTCTGCATCTTCCGATGACGTCACCATAGCTTTTCTTCTGTCGATTTCAACTACTGCCTGCATCTTCCGGTGACGTCACCTATTTTGTCGTATCTGCATCCACCGATAGCTTTTACCTTCCACCCAGTTTTACTCAGCATCTACCGACTGATGTCAGCTCACATCTTCCGCCAGTCTTCCGCCCAGTTTAAATATTCTTCCCGCCCCGTTTTAAACACATCTTTTGCCTTACCTTTTCTGGTCCGGTCCATTTATATTTCCTGCTCACTTCTTCTCCAGTTTAAGTTCTTTTTAATGTCCCTGTCTTCCTGCATTTCGGTTCCTTCTGCTATCCATTATCGAAACCTGTTTTGCTTTCAACTCTAGAGAACTCTCTCTCTCTGTAAAGGTTTGTAAAAAAAAATGTAGTCCCTATTTTCTGTTAACTGTCCCGGCGTGATGGCTCCGATCCCGGATTCCGATCGGGTTCTGTCTCGGGTTGTCACACCTATAATACACATAAGGAGAAGTAGTCAATTAATGAGCTCATGACCATGTGTGTTCAGGAAGATAATAGGTTAGCGATGGATTTGGGCAAGAGTGCACTTACAGTTACGTATGAGAAGGACCAGAAAGCTCATAAGCCAAAGGGGAAAGGAAAAATACCGGCAACCGGAGGGATTAAGAAAGACCAGAAGGATATAAGGTGATTCTTTTGTAACAAGAAGGGACACATTAAGAAAAATTGCCCGAAATTTCCATTATGACTTGAGAAGAAAAGTAACTTGATCTCTTTTGTCTGTTATCAATCTAATATAGTTTATATTAATTATAACACATGGTGGATTGATTCTGGTTCTACAATTCATGTTTCTAATACCTTACAGGGTATGCGAAACCTAAGGAAGCCCATGCCAAATGAAGAAGGCATCTATTCCAGAAATGGGATGCAATCACGTGTGGAGGCAATTGAAACATATTGTTTAGTTTTAAGTGGTGGTTTTAATTTGTATTTGGAAAAGACCTTTTATGTTCCTAACTTTTCTAGGAATTTAATTTTTGTTTCAAAACTTGTACCATTGGGATACTCTTTCAACTTTTATGGAACATCGTTTGAACTGTTTTATAAATCTTGTAATGTTAGGAGTGGTACATTGTTGAATGGTCTTTTCTCTATTAATTTACAAAATGACACTGCTTATAATATTGTACATGTTCAATTTTGAGTAAAATGTTGTGTTATAAATGAGAATTCATCTACTTTGTGGCACCGGAGATTGTGACATATCTCTATTGAAAGGATTAAGAGATTAGTAAAAGATGGAGTACTTAGTACTTTAGATTTTACTGATTTCGATACGTGTGTGGACTGCATTAAGGGAAAGCAGACCAATAAATCCAAGAAAATTGCTACGAGGAGTACAACCATTTTAAAGATCGTCCATTCAGATATTTGTTGTCCTATTATGGATATGCATTGTCCGAAATACTTCATCTCTTTCATTGATGATTACTCGCGATATATGTACATCTACTTTCTTCATTCTAAAGATGAAGTTTTAGACGCCTTTAAGGTTTTCAAGGTGGGAGTAGAGAAATAGTGCGATAAGCAAATTAAAATCATGAGAACAGATAGAGATGGAGAATATTATGGTAGATACACTGAGAAGGGACAAGCGACTGGTCCATTTGCAAAGTTTCTTCAAGAACATGAGATTGTGCCCCAATACTCTATGTCTGGTTCTCCGGACCAGAATGCTGTTGCAGAAAGAAGAAACCGAAGATTGATGGACATTGAGTGGAGCATGCAGAGTAACTCTAACCTTCCAAAGTTATTGTGGACTGATGCTCTTAAGACGGCTGTGTATATATTAAACCGAATTCCAACCAAGGTTGTCCCAAAGACGCCATTTGAGTTATGGAAAGGTTGGAAACCAAGTTTGCGACATATACGCATTTGGGAATGTCTGTGTGAAGTAAGAGCCTATAATTAGCAAAAAAAAAAACTGGACCGAAGGACTATTAGTGGGTATTTCATTGGATATGTCGAAAGATCTAAGGGGTACAGATTCTATTGTCCTTCTCTAACACGGTCCGGACCTAGAAAGGACCCGTGTTAAACCCACAAAATAATGAAGAATGTGTGTGGGTGACTAACTGAGTGAGATTCGAACACAAGATGGAAGAAGGAGATGAAACCCTAAGCAGACCCGAGAGCTATCTTATGTTATGCTCACGGGTGCATGCTTTCTCATAGGAAAACAACCACTATCAGGCACTGGTTCAGCCCCCTCGTAGATCAAACTTCCAAGGAAGAATGATGAGGAAGGGCAATATGAGCTTACTCTAGCAACCTTGAGCTAGTAAGCAAGGGAGATCTACTCCTTTCATGGATTGGAAAATTTATGGCTTACCTCCCTTGAAGGTAACAATGTCTCTTTCTTTTGAAGATAAAAGTGACTCATGTATTGAGAAATTGGCAAAAGGTTTTTCAATGCAACTAAGCGATGCCTATAAATAAACCCTAATGGTGACTAGTTAGGGTTTGGAAGTCTTCCTCCTTGTGTCTAGCTTGATGGGCCGAGGCCTCATTGGTTGCTCCTTGGTGCGCCTAAGACGACCGAGACATGGTCATGGGCGAGACTTCTTTGTCTTCTTCACCCAAAGCCAACCACCATGCATGCATCTAACCCTAACCAACAATCTAATGTATAATATGAGTAAGACTTATAGATATACCTTACTCTCACAAAAAGAGCTAAGTGTTTGCCAAAAAAAGTGAAAATACAAAAAAAAAAGTGTTCAAAAAGAAAAAAAATAAATAAAGAAAAGAAAAAAAATGCATAAAGTAAATGGTTACACGTTTAGGATGCCCAGAAGACAAATTCTCGTCTGATGACGCTCCGAATCCATCCGTGTATCCCATGCTAGCATGTGTAGAGGCTGCTACACATCCAATGGGCTAATCTCCCAAGCGGGTCCATCCAAAAGATCAAGCTCTGTAAAAGGAACAAAGTCATCAGTAAAGTGATTAAGTAAAGTAAGGGACTTTGTCTATGAGCGTGTGATAATTCTAGGCATTTCATCTTCTCCAGGTGAGAGAGGATTTGACCTCAAATCCAATGATTCGGTCTCTTCATCATTAATCTCTTCACTAACATATGGTGAATATAACATCCGGTTTTATGGGTTTCTAATTTTTTTGCTATATAATGGCATTTTTGTAAATATAGCAAATTAAGTCTGTTTTGTGAACGAAAAGTTTTATTAGAACCCTATGAATAAATTGAAATATTCGGAGGAATAAGAGAATTTTTGGAGATGTAATGCCCGGCTTTACGAGTTTTGGGGTTTTTCATAATATAAGGGTATTTTAGTAACTAAGCAAACTAAGCCCGCTTTACAAACGGAAAGTTTTATTAGAGCCCTAGTAATAAATTGGAATATTTTGTGAAATAAGAAATTTGGAGAAAACAAATTGATAGACTAATTAACGAAATAAGTGAGGATTTAGTCTAGAGGGCAAAAATGTAAATTGCTAGTTAAATTTTATGAAATTTATTAAATACCCTCCCCCTTCCCACATTTTGTTTCATTCTCCAGAGAAGAGAATTCTTCTCCCTTGTGCGATCTCCTCCTCCCCTTCGCCGTTCTCCCAACGCCGACGTTCGTTCTTCCTCCGATCAACTCCGGTCTTTCACGTTTTCTTCCTCAATCGACGTCTTAGGTAAGATTCTACGATTTCGGGACGTTAGTTTCTGGTTTCTAGAGAGATTATTCGTTAGGGTTTTTGTGAAATCGTGGGATTAGGTTAAAAATCATTAGGTTCACCCTATTTACGACTCTAATGGACGTATTTGTGGTTATTGGACGTAGTTAGTCGATTTATTGTTGAATGTTAGAGTTTTTGGTTGTTGGAGATTTTGAAAAACTTCATTAATGGAGGCTTGGTTATTCTTGAGCGCGATTTGCTCGACAAAATGCCCGAGAGAAGTAAATTAGAATTTTAAGAAATTTTCTTTAGCTAGGAGTTTCGTTAGTTTTCGGTGTTTGATTGTTTAGGTCCGGTTTTAATAAAGAATGTTGTGGATTGGCTTAGGTGAACAAAGCTTGCGGACGGAGCTCGGTGTGCTAAGGACCCAAGGTAAGTTCTCGTGACTTACTGTGGCCGATAGGCCTACACCATACGTCGTGTTTCATTGTTGAGGATATTTGGTGCAATGTATGTTTTTTTACGCTTTGGATGGGTAGTTTAGGTTTAGTTGTTTTATAAGTTATGCTTGTGTGATGTTTTGATGGTATTCACGTTGTTTATGTTTATGTTATGCATTTAATTGCTTATGCATTTAATTGCTCATGCATCATTGTTTTACAAAACGTCATGAAAATGGATTTGTGCATTGATTTCATGAAAAGGAAGTGAATGAAAGTAAAGTGAAATGTAAATAACCTAAGACGACTGAGACAACTGAGAATACTAAGACGACTAAGACGACTGAAACGACTGAGACGACTAAGACGACTAACACGGACTGATAATGAAATGAATGGATGGAATTCATAAAAATTGCATATACATGTTCATGCATTGTCATTTACGTAGAATTTACTGAGATTTATCTCATAGGCGTCTTTATGGTGTAAGTGAACTCGAAACAGGTGAAAAAGACGTTCCTCTACTAGATGAACACGCAGGTTGAAGAAGGGTGTCCGTGGGAGTGTGCTGAGCAGTCAACGCGATTTTTGACCCGTGGGAATCCGAGTATAGGTATTTTGGGTAGGTTGAATGGAAATGATACGAAAATTGTACAAATGGTCATTTTAGGTTGATTAGAAAAACTAGTTTGATGAAATTGTATTGATGACGTTTTCTGGATAGTTTTATGGAAAAATGTATGCAATGATAAGTTGTTTGATGTTAATGTTAGGGTATTAAAATGTATAGAAAGTGAAGTTTTTAATTCGGAAATATACTGGAACTGCTTGGAATTGTTTTGAGTATTTTAAACTCGTAGGGATACGCTCGATTTTTAGAGTGCCCATGCAGTTGGTTTTCATGAATTTTCACTACGTTTTCAGATACGTTTTTAAGTCGGGTTTTGAAGTTTAATGTGTTTGAGGGGTTGGAGATGTTGGGGAATATGTTGAAGTAGGTTTATGGGTGAAATGTGGGTGGAAGAAATGTGGAAGAGTGAAAAAAAAAAGGGAAAAAAAGGGAAAAGTTTTGTGAACAGTACTGTAGCAGTACTGTTCATACTGTTCATTCGGGAAGAAAAACCAGAGGAACAGCCGATCGATCGGCAAAGTACTGTAGCAGTACTGTTCATCCGAAAAAAAAAAAGATTTTGTTTAAATTTTGACTTTTCAAAACACGTTTCACCCGACCTTCCACGATACTTTTTAAACGTATTTTACTAGCGTACCCCACGTATTTTAAAGGATTTTTAAACGCTCAAAAACCGAGTCGATGTTTTATCAAAAAATGGTTTTAGCCTCGTTTAAATGTTTTTATAAGCCAAAAAATTTTACGCCCAAAAATATCTAAGTCAAAGTCAACGTCAAGTAAAGTTTTGTGACGACCCGGAAAGGAGTTTCGAGTTTTGGGTCGTTACAGTGAAAGATCTTGGACATTGAGTGTGGTCGACACACGATAATCTCCTGGTAGGTCTGTCTTGTAAGCGTTATTATTTATCCACTCTAACACTTTAAATGGGCCTTCATCTCTAAGGAGTAATTTAGAACGCTTATTTTCTAGAAATCGCTCTTTTTTCAGATGCAACCACACCAAATCTCCTTTCTTGAATATAACTTCCTTTCATCCTTTACTGGCATGTCTAGCATAACTCGCATTACTCTTTTCGATTGCTTTGCGCACTGTTTCATGCAATTTCTTTATTTGCTCCAGATGGATTGATAAGGTCTTTAGTACACAAAGACACAAGATCCAATGGTGTGGAGGGATTAAAACCATAAGCTACCTCGAAGGGGTCTGACGAGTAGTAGAATGAACGCTCCGGTTGTAACAAAATTCCAACTGTGGGAGAACTATATCCAAGTTTCCAAACTTCTTACCAACAACACATCTCAACAGAGTTCCCAAGGTCCTATTCACCACTGCAGTTTGTCCATCGGTTTGAGGGTGAAACGAAGTACTGAAACAAAGTCTAGTCCCCAATTTCCTCCATAAGGTATTCCAAAAACCGCTTAAAAACTTAGTGTCTCTATCAGACACAATTGAGTGTGGTACTCCATGGAGACGGACAATCTCCTTAAAGAAGAGATTACAAATAATGGCGGCGTCATTGGTCTTGTTACACACCACAAAATGTGCCATTTTGGAAAATTGATCCATAAGTACCATGATCGAATCCTTACTCCTTGCAGTTCGTGGTAAACCTAGAATAAAGTCCATGCTCACTTCAACCCACGAGTGAGTTGGTACTGGTAATGACATGTATAATCCTTGAGGAAGGACTTTACTTTTGGCTTTTTTGCATGTTATACATTGTTCTAAAAGATGGTGCACATCTTGCATCATGTGAGGCTAGTAGAAATGTTCCTTGAGCATCTCAAGGGTCTTTTTCTATCCAAAGTGACCTGCTAAACCTCTGCTATGAGCTTCTTTAACGAGGCATGGTCTCAAGCTACCTCTAAGAACACATAATTTTCCTCCTTTCATGAGGAAACCATCCAAGATATAATATCCTCCTTCAGCTTTAGTCAAACATTTAGTATAGTGAGAACCAAAGTCTTCATCGGATTCATAATTCTTCTTAATCCACTCAAATCTGTAGAATCTGGTCCTTAGCTCCGTAAAAAGGATTCTCTTCCCGGATAGGGCATTGGCAACAAAATTTTCTTCACCCTTTAAATATTTCAATGTATAGGGAAACCTTTCCAAAAATTCAACCCATTTGGCATGTCTATTGTTTAGTTTATTCTGACTCTTGATATCCTTAAGGGACTGATGGTCAGAATGAATGACAAACTCTTTCGACAAGAAATAGTGCTGCCAGTTTTCAAGTGCCCAGATGACTACATAAAACTCCTTATCCTATGTAGAGTAATTAAGTGCAGCTCCCCTGAGTTTCTCACTAAAATAGGCCAAGGGCCTTCCCTCATGTATGAGCACTGCTCCAATACAAACTCCAGATGCGTCACTTTTGATCTCAAAGACCTGGTTGAAATCAGGGAGTGCTAATACAAGTGAATGACATAATTTTTCCTTTATAAGTTCGAAACTCTTTTGATAGTTGGGAGTCCAAACAAATTCTACTCCTTTCTTCGTCAGATTCGTAATCGGGGCAACAAACGAGCTAAAATACTTGATAAATCTACGATAAAATGAGTCTAATCCGTGGAAACTCCTCACTTCCGATAGGCGATATCCCATTAGGTGTAGGCCAATCCTTAATGGTTTTAATTTTTTCCTCATCTGCCTCCATTCCATTTTTAGAAGTAACAAGTTCAAGAAAATATATCTTTTCTTGCCCAAATGAACACTTCTTTAGATTCCCAAATAACTTTGCAGAACGTAGGGTGTCAAACAAGATGCCAAGGTGATTCACATGTTGTGGAAGGTCAAGATTATACACCAGTATGTCATCAAAGTAGACGACAACAAATTTACCTAACAGGTCCTTAAATACATGGTGCATTAACCGCATGAAAGTACTTGGGGCGTTTGAAAGTTCGAACGGCATAATCATCCATTCAAATATGTCGTACTTTGTCTTGAAGGTGGTCTTCCACTCATCACCTTCCCTCATAAGTATCTGGTGGTACCCACTTTTAAGGTCCACTCTTGAGAAAATGGATGCTCCACTGAGCTCATCCAACATATTCTCGAGCCGTGGTATAGGAAATTGATAATTAATCGTAATTTGGTTAATAGCTCGACTGTCAACATACATTCTCATGTTGTCGTCTCTCTTTGGAATCAATAATGTCGGTACAGCACAAGGGCTCATCAATTCTCGGATGTATCATTTGTCCAATAATTACTTCACTTGGTCTTGTAATTCTTTTACTTCTTCAGGTCTCATTCGGTATGCTGGGCGATTCAGTAAGGTTACCCCTGGGGTTAGGTCGATTTGATGCTCAATGTCTCTCAAAGGTGGTAATCCTTGGGGTAGTTCTTCTGAAAAAATGTCTTGAAATTTGTTCAGCAGATGTTTGATAGGTGAAGGTATGTCTCCAAGCTCCATCATCCTATCCCGAAATAAGACTAGAATAAGGGTCTCTCTTTTAACAACATAAGCCCTCAATTCTTGTTTGGACATCAAAAGGATTTATTTGTTCTTGGCTTCTTTTCTCACCACATAGTCTTGGGAGACTTGTTCGGGGGTAATAGGTAATAACTTGACTGATTTGCCTCCAAATTTCAACGTGTAGTGATTTAAAAACCCATCGTGGGTTACCTTGCGGTCATACTGCCATGGCCTTCCTAATAAAAGGTGGCTAGCTTTAATGGGAACCACATCACAAAGGACCGAGTCCTTATACTTTCTGATAGTAAAATTAACAATGACTTGCTTTGTGACCTTGATGTCGTCTCTATCATCCAACTGTATGAGCTTGTAGGGATTTGGATGTGCAACAGCTTGCAATCCAAGTTGCTGGACCATCTCTTGAGATTCGACATTGACACAACTACCCCCATCAATGATCACTGAACACACCTTGTTCTTGACTGCACAACGACTGTGGAAAATATTTTCTTTTTGGCAGTATTTTTTGTGTGTTATGACATGAGGGCACGTCTAATAACCATAAGCAGTGGTCCATCTTGTGGGGGACATGCTTCTTCATCGGTGTCATTCTCTTGAGTTGTCACTTCTCCTACTATGCCGTCATATTGACCAACATCGTCTTCACTTTCCCACTCTCCAGTGGATTCCTTGATAATCATAATGCATCGGTTCAGGCAATTAGTAGCATAATGTCCCTTACCTAAGCATTTAAAACACTGGACGTCTCGTGCCTTTTGTGTGGAAGGATTTCTCCTAGTGGGCTTGTCTGTTATCGTGGGTTTACTACTGGTTTTTTTAGGTGGCCAGTTACGGATAATAGTTTTAGTCCATGAAGTAGTAGTAGTAGTAGTAGGTTTACTGAACTCTTGGGGTCTCGAGGGGAATTTGGAGGGGTATTTGACCTTTTGCTTCCTTTTTAGTTACCTCTCAATGGTGAGGGCAAGTTGCACGACCATATCCATTGTCTCCAATTGTTGCAACTCCACTATATCTCCAATCTCACGGTTTAATCCTCGTATGAACCTAGCGACAACCTGCTCCTCAGGCTCTTCTAATCCTCCACACATTTTGAGCGTCTCAAACTCCATGAGGTATTCGTCAACAGTTTGACTGTTTTGCCGTAGGTTGTGGATTTGCTGGAAGAGTTCATGTTTGTAGTGCTTTAGTACGAATCTCTTTTACATGAGATTCTTCATCACATCCCATGTCGGTATGGGGTATCCAACTTCACGCATCCTTTGGGTCTTGATGGTTGCTCACCATAATGCCACGTGGCCCGTTAGCTCAAGGGCTACCAACTGAATCTTTACTCTCTCGAAATAATCGTGGCAATCGAAGACCTTTTTGACTTTATATACCCAATCAAGGAAGGTGTTTCCATCACACGTTCCATTGAAGGAGAGAATAGATATCTTGACATTACGAAGGTCCTTGTTGTCCTTACGGTGGCTTGGACGGTATTTTCTTCCTCGTCAAATGTCCATTCGTCGTCTTTCGAGTAGTCGTAGTCTTGGAATCTCCTTCTCGGTTGCTCAACCCATTCATCATTCTCTTGAGGCCTCCGGTCTTGGTACCGTTCTCTAGGTCGTTCAGCTCTTCGTCTTGGAGGGGTCCCTTGAGAATGTCCTCTTCTCTCGCGAGATCCGTCTCTTTGGTTGTTCCGTCCGATTTGTTCCATAACAAGCTTTAATCCCAAGCTTACGTCTTTGATTTGTTGACCTAGGTCACTAACCATTCCAGCCAAGCCATTGATTTGTCCTTACGTGCTTGACTCGCCCTCTTGAAGAGTATAGGGTTCGGCAGATGGTGACTTCTTGTCTCAATTTGCCTCCATGTTTTGTTGGGATTCTCGGTTAATTTCTGTCATGCTCCTAGTTTTCATGATCTAGGGAATAAATCCTAAGTTTTAGGAGCAAAATTTTTTAGATTAAATAGGTGTCTAACTTTTAAACCACAATTTGAGGGCTTAAATGGACACTTGTAGCAAAAGTTACGGCTTTTCAAAGTTGTAGGGGTTAAATTTTAGGAAAGTGTCTTGTAAAAGTCTTAGGAATTGAATTTTAGCAATTTTTTTTAAATTTAAAATAGGGATGGTGAATTTTTAATTTTAATTTAATTTTAATTTATTATTATTTTATTATTTAGGGTATTTGGAAATTAGGAACCAAAATGCAACAAATTGGCAGAGACAAAAATTTCAGAAAAACAATAAACAATTTCAAGAAAAAGTTTTGATATTCTTGTTAATTCAATCAATAACTTGCATCAACAATTCCTAAGTTGGAAATAATCTTTAACAAGTCATATTAGGCAAATTAGGCAGATTAGGCAAATAATCATGTGGGTAATCTACAG
The DNA here is from genome assembly GCA_022432975.1 of Begonia masoniana. Classification (NCBI taxonomy): domain Eukaryota; kingdom Viridiplantae; phylum Streptophyta; class Magnoliopsida; order Cucurbitales; family Begoniaceae; genus Begonia; species Begonia masoniana. The sequence continues at coordinate 43,176,576 of CM039506.1, forward strand.
AGGAAATAGTAGCAAAATCTATTGCATATTTGGAAATAATAGTAAATTAATATAATAGCTGGAACAATTATTTACCAAAGACTAGATTCCAAATATTACCAAAACATATCCAAACAAATCGGCTAAAAATCTGGAATTTAACGTGCTGGAATTTAAGGTGAATAACGTGCTGGAATTTAAAAATGATAGAACAAAAATAAGGAAAGAAAGGAAATAATAAATAATAAAAAATATATATCAGAAAAGAAGGAACCCTAAACTGGCGGCGAGAGAGTACTCCCTTTTTTAGTCGACTCTCATGCAATAAGTTTTTGCAGCCCGATTTTCACAACAATGCAGCCGACAAAATTGATGATCCAAGTTGACCAAAAGCACTCAGAGGAAGCCTCCTAAGCTCTGATACCACCTAACATGGTCCGAACCTAGAAAGGACCTGTGTTAAACCCAGAAAATAATGAAGAATATGCGTGGGTGAGTAAGTGAGTGAGAACCAAACACAAGATGAAAGAATGAGATGAAAACCCTAAGTCGACCCAAGAGCTATCTTATGTTATGTTCACGGGTGTATGCTTTTCCGTAGGAAAACAACCATTATCGGCCACCGGTTCGGCCCCCTCGTAGATCAAACTTCCAAGGAAGAATGATGAGGAATGACAATACGAGCTTACTCTAGCAACCTTGAGCTAGTAAGCAAGGGAGACCTACTCCTTTCACGGATTGGAAAATTTGTGGCTTACCTCCCTTAAATGTAACAATGTCTCTTTCTTCTGAAAACAAAGGTGACTCTTGTATTGAAAAATTGACAAAAGATTTTTCAATGCAACTAAGCAATGCCTATAAATAAACCCTGATGGTGACTAGCTAGTGTTTGGAAAACTTCCTTCTTGCGTCTAGCTTGATGGGCCGAGGCCTCCTTGGTTTCTCCTTGGTGCGCCTAAGATGGCCGAGACTTGGTCATGGGCTGAGACTTCTTTGTCTTCAACCCAAAGCCAACCATCATGCATGTATCTAACCCTAACCAACAATTTAATGCATGATATGAGTAAGACTTATAGATATACCTTACTCTCACAAAAATGGCTAAGTGTTTGCCAAAGAAAGTGAAAATACAAAAAAAAAAAAAAGTGTTCAAAAATAAAAAAAAAATGCATAAAGTAAATGGTTACACGTTTAGGATGCCGGGAAGAAAAATTCTCGTTTGATGACACTCTGAATCCATCCGTGTATCTCATGCTAGCATGTGCAGAGGCTGCTCCACATCCAATGGCCTAATCTCCCAAGTGGGTACATCCAAAATATCAAAATATGTAAAAGGAACAAAGTCATCAGTAAAGTGATTAAGTAAAATAAGGGACTTTGTCTGTGAGCGTGTGATAGGCCTCCTAGACATGTCATTCTCACAGCACTAGAATTGTTGTAACATCCCAGAAATTTTATCGTATAATGCAATACATGGACGTCATATCGGTATTTAATTTCCATAATTCCTATGAAAGAAAAAAATAATTATGGGGTTTAAATTAATGTTGTAGCACCCAGAATTTACATTAATACGATTTTTGTATTTTCGTGTCTGTGAACGGCGGAGTTTTCGTTGGAATCAAGAGCGGAAAATTTACATTGTTAACTAAGACATCATTTTGTGGCTAATGGAAAAGAGAAATTTATAAGATTCCGACTGGAAACGAACTGATTGACCGTTTAACTAAAAGATTAAAGGTCCCCCCTCCCTTCTCTAGAGAAACCTCTCTCTCACGCTCTGCATCTCGCTTCCTCACGCCGACGATCGACGCAATGCCATTCTTCTGTTTCTCTCCTCCATTTCAATGGTTTAAAGTAGGTTTAAGTAGTTTGTGGTTTAGTTTTGGTTTAGGGTTAGAGTTTAATGAGAAATTGATGGATAGAGATTTAGGGTTATTCTTTGTGGTTAAATACCTTGTTGTTTTTTCCCATTATAAGATGCTAATTCATGCTATATTCATGTATTGTGGGTTGTATTGGAAAATGTTGGAAGTTATGAATGGTGTATTAAACCCTAATTGGAAAATCTGAAAATATGCTTGGGGTTGCTGAGTTCTTCCATTTTGAATGTTTAATTAAGCTATAACAACAAATCTATGGATTTTATTGGGAGCAAGGGAAGATGGATGAAATTTTGAAAATTAAGAAATCTGAAATTTGGGATAGAAACAGAACAGTTTCTGGTTTGACTAAATTCGGTTGAGCTAATGATATTGGGTTGTTAAATGAAGTTGACTATTAGAAACTAGACATCCTAAGGAGTTCGTAGCACTTCGAATCGTCAAAATCGGATAAGTATTAGGTTTATTATGAATTTCCAAAGTTAGTCTAAACAGAGGTCAATTCGGGTTTAGTTAGGTTATGCTTAGATTGTTGCTTTCTTTTTAGAATCTTAAGAATTTGAGGTCATTAGAGTTAATGAATATGTTAATGTTATAGGTTCTCCAGTTTCCTGGTTTAGCGAGCAATCTACGAACAAGTGGCTAAGGACGCCTAGGTAAGTAGTATACGTAGATACATTTGTCCTTCGGGCCTACATCACAGTTCAGTAGGTTTGTGTGCATGCGTGTTTTATGTTTTTTATGTATAGTAGAGCATGCATCATGGTTTTACGATACGAGAACGAAACGAAAACAAATTTCCATGTTTTTATGAAATGAAACAGTAGGATGTGAAATATGAGAACGAACAATAAAATACGTAAGAAGATAATAAAAGTGGGGTTGAGTGACCTTGTCCCGTGAGGTGGACCGCGAGGTGCGTCACTTCTTCCCCCGCTTTACGTGGTGGCCTTGTCCCGTGAAGGTGGACCGCGAGGTGTGTCACTTTTACTAGGTCAAGGTTAGCCTTATCCCGTGAGGTGGACCGCGAGGTGTGCCGCCTTGACCTAGTATGTAAAGAAGAACCCAATAGTAAGATAAAGAAAGAGTAAGAATGAGACAGAAACGAAAGTAGAAACAAAAGCAGAAACGACAGTAGAGACGAAACAGTAGAAATTGCATATGTTAGGATGTGTATGGTTTTCAGTATTTACCTTTATTATGCACTCCTTACTTAGCATTAGGTTAATAGATGAGTTTTGTGATGTAGGTGACGAAGTGATTCTCGGTGAGTACTCAGAGCATGCCCAGGACTAGGTGGCAGTTGGAGGAGTACGCTTGTGGGACGATCCGGCCGGCTGTTAGGGCGTTTTGACCATGGTGTGTGGGTGAACAGTTTGAAGTCATTTCGAGTCGTGTTGAGTCATTTTGGGTTATATAGTTGGATTTCAACTTTTAGTAGTTGATTTTGATGTATATAAATGCTTTTGGTACTGGATGAGAATTTTATGGATAATAGTTTTGGTTGATTGATTTGAAAATAAAATTTACAGGAGATTTTTGTTTTTTAAGAGAATTAGGCGTTATGCCGCCCAAATTTTTAAAGGAAAGTCCTTTTGGATTTTATGAAGAGTGTTTACGTTTTGACTCAAAATTTTGGTTGGGAGGGTAGGTTTAGGCATTGATTTGTTAAAATGGTACGTAGTGTAGTTTTTGGGAGAGTTGAGGAGCTTTAAGTTAGGAGATTTGTGAGGAAGTGTCGACCACCGTTGATCAGGGTCGACCGAAGTTACTGTTCATCGCTTTAAAAATTCAAAATTTTATTAAAGTTAATTTTTCTACAAAAGTTTTCCGCTGCAACGTTTTAAATTGTTTTTAAACGTGTTTAAACGATGATATTTAATGTGTGGAGTAAAGTTTTAAATTTTACGCGAATTTTTACGGTACGGCTTAGTAGTGAGTAATGAGTAGGTAGTGAACCGAGTCTGCAAGGTCCGAGGCGTTACAATTGTGGAATCAATAAATGCAAAATTTCTTGAAAATGACTTGATCAGTAAGAGCGACCGATCCTGAAACACCATTCCAGATAAGGATCATTATAAAGCACAAACATCGTGCTCAAGTGATAAATTGATTGTTATTCACAACCCTCAATTCGAACCAGCTGTTGTGAAAACAATCACTGAAATTTCACAAATTGTTGATAATGAATCAGTAGATCAGATTGCTTAGGAGTTACCTGAAATAGTTGTGTAACCAAGGCAGTGACGACCCCTGACCCGGTCGGGGATGAGGAGCCATCACTCCGAGACATTTCAAAACGGGGACTATTTTTTTTTATATAAGCAGACAGAAAACAGACTGAACTTTTAAGAGTAAAACCTTAAAGCTTAACAGAGAAGAAAAACATATTCGGAATTTGGAATCAAAACAGAGAAAAGAAACAGTTAAAAACTAGACTACATAATGAATGGCAGAAGGAGAGCAGGAAGACTGGAAGCAAGGAGAAATGAAACAGTGCAATCGGTGGATGTAAACTACAACAAGGTAAACAAAGAAATCGGTGGATGTGAACAGTGCAATCAGTGGATATAATAAGACAAAAGTGAACAGTGATCGGTGGATGTAAACTACAACAAGGTGAACAAAGAAATCGGTGGATGTGAACAGTGCAATCGGTGGATATAATAAGACAAAAGTGAACAGTGATCGGTGGATGTAAAGTACAACAAGGTGAACAAATAAATTGGTGGATGTGAACAGTGCAATCGGTGGATATAATAAGACAAAAGTGAACAGTGATCGGTGGATGTAAATTACAACAAGGTAAACAAAGAAATCGGTGGATGTGAACAGTGCAATCGAAAGACATAGTTTTAAACCTCAAAAACGATTAAAAACACATGATTTTGAACATGTCTGAAAACACGACAGTAACTTAAAAAAATCCAGCTGCATGGACAACTCTAAAACCAGAAGCCATCCATGCATAGACTAATAGGAAATATTCCAAACTATTTCAGAATACTTCAGAACATAATCCAACTGTCAAATACAGCACAACAGAAGGCATGAAAATTGTAGACTTTCAATACCCGATTCTAAACAAGATTGTAAAACATACTTTACAATTGACAGATTTAAATAAACAAATTGCATGGATAGTTCCGAAACCAGAAATCATCCATGCACAGATTAACAGAAAATATCTCAAATAATTCCAGAATACTTTAGAATATAAACTTAACTGTCAAATACAGCGGTTTTAAACATTGACACCGAATCTATACATTGTTTCAAAATCTCAGAGACAGTACAGAACTTAACATATAATTACAGAATTTCCCAAAACAGAAGTTTTTAAAACAAACACAGAACTGACAGCTAAAGTTTAAAAACAAAACAGCAGAATCTCAGTAAAGTTTCACAGACTTGTACATCACTTTAAAAAAAACTTAAACCTCGGGACAGAAATATGTCTGACTGCAGCAGCCACCCCCGAGAGCTCGAGCCACCAGCCACCTAGTCATCAGACTGAGGCACAAAGTCCTCATTTTCGGGTTCAGTACCTACATCAGAGAGTTCATCTATGAGCCTAAAGCTCAGTAAGAACATATAAAATGCAGTGATGCATATGCTATGCATGCGGTTTTTTAGAAATTCAGTGACAGTACGGTACATTACGTTTCAGTGGCAGTGGGGTATAAGTGGGGCTTATAGGGGAACTGGCGAACAGTGGGTGCACTATCAGGCACAACAGTTATACGGTATAGTACAGAAACAGATCTGGGGGCCAGTCCCCGTCCCACACTTAACCGATACATTTCAGTCAGATTTTATCTTGTTTAGTTTCAAACAGTGTACAGAAATCGGTTTTGCTGAACTTTCGGTGAAAACGTGTATGCATGAACATTTTCAGTGCCTAAACTTACAATAGCATACGACAGAAATAACAGAACATACTATGAAGCAGAATACAGACAACTCAGAACATAAACTATAACGTTTCTACCCAAAACAACCCGACAGAAATGAAACACCTAGTACCTCCGTGATGTGGGGCCTTAAGGGCCAACCTACGGTTATGAACTTACCTGATATCCGCGATGCAGTTGGCTGGAAAGTCTCAGAAATGCACAGATCTGTAACAAGCACGTAGAGAAATAAACAATGCTGCAAATGCTAACTAACAAGTTAGAAGAATCAGCAGCAACACGTTTCAAATCTTTAGAAAACACACCAACGTGTTTTCATCCAAAGACAGTGAGTTTTTCTCTAAATACCATAACCCTAAACTTCGGTAAAAACCCACATTAAACTTGTCCAAACTTGTTAGCATGAGTAGATGCTTACCTTTTGCTGAAGGAAACAGAAGAATGCAGGAGAAGCAAGGTTTGGTACTTTGTTTCAGTCACCTGGAAGAAAGAAAGCAAAGAGGGAAGGGAAGAAGCAGAGAAGTGAAATGCAGATTTCACGTAGGAGGAAGGACTTAGCTTCTTCAACAAGCTGTCAAGTGTCAGCTATCCATTGGCTATCTCCCACCAACCTTAATTTCTCTCCAATTTGTCTTTCCATGTATTTCAAACTTAGTGTTTTGTTTAGTTACACATTTGTTTGGTTCCCAATACAACACATATTGTATTAATATTAAATTAATCCCGCAAAGTGATTCGGGAAATAATTACAGCCAAAAGGCCGGGTGCTACAAAGGCTGTCCTATAATAAATAATAAATAAAATGTCACGTCAAATAACTAAATACTAATATTATAATTTGAAGGAATGGTAATTGTGGGGGTGCTTTTTTGTTTCAAATATGATTTTTATAGCTTTAATTTCTATTAAAATTCTAATTGCATAATTTCCGGCAACTAATATTTAATTTGACAAAAAAATGTGATTTGAAGATTGAAAAATCTGGTTTATTTTGATGAAGATTAAGATTTGAAAATTGAACTTTTCGGATTATTTACTCTATCTAATACTATTTGTTTTAGTTTAAAGATTATATATAAATTATTTGTATTGCTTTATATATTTGATTTCAATTTGAGTATTATAATTTTTAATTGATATTAATTTGATAGAATAATCAAGATTTTATCTTAATTTAAAAATATTATACGTAACTAAACCCCAAGCAGCCTCATTTTGAGTAAATATTTTAATTGTTCGCTCTAATCTTACATTTTTACGTGGCGAATTATGTGTTACATGTCCGCCATTGACAAGTGGCTAAAAAAAATTACTTGCAGATAAAAAAGAAAATAAAGAAACAGAATTATACATTTTCCATCATAAACAGAAGAAAATAAGGGTAGAGAAGAGACCTGGAGCTGGTAATGGAAGATTCTAGGAATTTAAGGCCCCCTTTGCGTCTTTATTCGATTCCGTCCAACTGGATATCCACAGTTTCAAGGTAGAAGAATGGCCAGTTGCCTTCTTGTCTCAAAGTTTGATTCAGAAACTAGCGGGAGGATCTAAGCAGAATATTCAGAACTAAAGATATTTAAACTCGATTCTACCTTATTCTCGACGGTGACTCGAATGAAAGGATCTGACGAATAAATGATATTCATCAACCGAGTACGACTGGTCCAGCTGGACCAGCCGTACTCCATCTTCTCATTTTACAAAAAAAATTGCAAAATGAGGACAGTATGACCGTTCCAACTGGACCGGCCGTCCTCGGTTAAAGAAGACCGCCTCCTGACCCTACGAAGTTGAAATTGCATAATTACGAAACGTTAAGGTTTTTTTCGATGAATAGTAAAGTTTGAAGTTTTTATTAAAAAAAAAAAAAATAAAAAAAAAAAAATAAATAAAAAAACCTTAATTAAAATATATAGAAAATTGATTAAATATTATTATTTAAAAAATTTAATTAATTAAAATAAAAAATAATTTATTCTATAACATTATTAAAAAAATAAAATAAAAAATCTACATTTTTCAGCTGATCAAAGTCATTATAATTTTCAAGAAAAATACTTTTTTTACCAAACACTTCAAATTAAGAGCTTTACTCCATTGACATCTCTGTAACATGTCTAGGTGTAGTTATTTTGAGCCATAGAGCAGAACTGTTTAAGATACAAAAAATTGGTATAAGAATGAAATAAATAGAATACAATAAATTCATTTTCAAGTCTAACTAAATGTGAAAGTTAAATTGTTTCTTTGTGAAACTAGAACATATTTGTATGGAGAGGCCAAGTGTTTTAGTTTTGAACAATTCATCCATGGACACCCGGTACCGTCAACGCCTCGCCCAACACCACCGAGACATCTTGGCTGCTGAGGCCATTAATGGGGTTCGGGGGCTGGTCTCGGAACCCCTCGAGAGTAGCATTACACTTGTTCACAGTGGATGCATCTAGAAGACCATGATTCCAGAGTTTGATCATGAACAACCTCCAGCACCTGAAAAAAAAAAAAACAAACAAACAAAATATACAATCACCCATTTCTCGGAACCGGAGCCTTTGGCATCAAACAAAACAAGCCAATTGCTCCGAATGTTTCACAAATGCATCGAAGAAGAAGACTTGAATCATATGCTAAAATAAGAATATATAATACGAAAACGACCAAAAAAGACAAAAATACTCTCATCAAACATATACCAAAAGAGGGATGGCGATGAGACGAGCTCTTGGCCATGAAGTTTTGAAAATGCCTCACATGCCCAGGAAACGTGACCATCAGCCAACACCCTGCGTCAGAAATCAAGAATCAGAAGAAGAAGACGACATTCGGTATTAAGTAACACTCAAAACGAAGAGATAAAACAGTGGAAATAGTCGAAAGCATCCTTCGAACCAAACTCACCTTTGCTTCCTCACAAATGAGTTCCAAAGATGCATAAGCTTTTTTTCGTCTTTCGTAACATCCACAAAATCATCAAGCATCTGCAACTCGACAGTTTGAATTTCGATCATGAAGCTATTTTCAAGTGAAAATAAACAATTCATTAAGCATACCCTTCGATCGTCAAAGTCGGCAATATCATCATCGAATTCGTCCTCGCTATCTGTATCTGATAACACTTGATCTAATGCCATAGGCTTCACAAAGAAAAAAAAAACTAATGTGTCACAATGAAACTTGAATGGTATCAAGTTCAACATTATCAAATACAACAGATTGAGACAAACATATATAAATTCACATTGTCTAAGCAAAGATCTAATTCACTGGCATCGTGTGACTGAGAACGACAACTAGAAAGAATGTAAAAGAATCATTGTGCAGTCACTGCATAGAAAGAAAGAAAACCCAAAGTAATGTCGATGCCGTAAAGACAATTATCATTAGAATTACACTTGTTTTCAGTTGAGGCCGTTAATCTCTCTTTTATTTTAATTTTATTTGCTAGAACCAGAGTTGGCCATAGACAGGGGTGATTGAACACTATCTCCAGAAGTATGTAGATGGAGGGAAAGAACCCGCAAAATAAATATTACTAAAAATAAATACCTGGACTCTGTGAGAGTGATAGAACTGTCGTTTCTGAAGTAGTAATCGGCTGGAACACAAAAGCAACAAGATATTAAGATTCACTCTCTTGTGTATGAAAAAAATAGATATCACCTCCTAAAAATATGTGGGATTTACATATTCTACAAGTTAACCATAGAAATCTAAAGTTTTTGGAAATTTAACTTGGGTTTTTCAAGCAACCATTTCTTACTTGTCTAGCAACATCGAATTCTGCATGCCTTTCAAATATTAGAGTAAAAAACTTGCACGAAGACAGCTGAATCCGTTATATTTTTAGGGATTAAAAAAAGATCAAATTTTAGATAGAACAGGATTTGCATATCCAACATTTGGTTAAAATACACATCTCACCTCTTAGAGTTGGAAAATGCATGGATGTCAGCATATAATGGAAAAAAAAAAGGTAGGAAATCATACTTTTTGGAGTCTGCCCTCTCCGCGGTCAATTTCCTCATTTTAGCAGGTTGTGTGTGATCAATTACAGAGAGTGAATTGACACATTCTTGGTCCATAGAAGATTGAGCCATGGCAATCGAGACCCCTGGAATATTGTCACTGAATTCAACATGTTCCACCCCCTTCATATTAGGATAATCAGAATCATTGACTTCTATGCTTCGTCTTCCATTCTTCAAGTAGTTCGCATGGGAAAATAACTTTGTGTCCATCTCATTTTTACACGACAGAGCATCTAAAAAGAGGAACACAATTCAGTCTTACTATGCAAAAAAGAAAACTCAAGATTACCGTAAAAATTATATTGACAAGTCTGTTAATTTTGGATAATAACCAAAAATTCCAAGCAAGTTGATCGCAAATGGTTAGCAGAAGACTACAAGTAGAAAAGATATGGGACAAAAAATTTGCAGTCTTGGCTATAGAACTCATTTTTTGCTGTTTAAACTTCCTATCTTCCATCAGTAGAAATATTAAAAATTCCAACGTTTTCTCAAAACAAGATCTAAATAATATCATTACCATCGTCCTTCCCTGAATTTCTTCTATGTATGCCTTCCATGGCTAAAGTTGGTGCGTCCATTTCCAAGAATTGTACATTTACATGCTTTTGACTCTGACTGGAGTTCCTTGATTTTCGCCTTCGTGGTCTAGAGCTAAATAATTAATTTGATTACCTTTTTCCACTCAATAATCTGAAAAAGACTATCAAAAGTTATTAATGCGGTTTACTGAGTGGTTAAACTCACCAGAAAAAGAAAGTTTGCAGTTGTGGGTCTACTCCATCCGCCACAGTCTGCAATCAGTGTAAGAAATATTAGTTGTCCATCTTCTTTTTTATAATTTGATTATTTTGTTAACTTGGTTTCTTTGAAGCACTGTTAGTTCTACACTGACTTATTGGGCCTAAACATACCATGACCCCTGATTTGATGGAACTTTGAACACTAGAACCTTTGGTAAATACTAAATAGTCTACATAAAGACTTAAGCAACAAACAGCTTACCTCATTCAGAGATTTTTCAAGCAGAGGATATGCAGGACAGGAAGAGAGATGTAGATCAATTATCAACGGATACAAATGGATAGATTCATAAGATCAAAAGGAAAAAAAAGGGAACAGGACAATACCAAAATTGGAAGAGAGAGGAGATATGAAAATCAAGAGAAGATTATATCAATATTCTTCAATGTTTTTCTGCTAATTGTCTTCTCGGAATTTTTGCTCGTCAAGGACTTTTAATTTTCTCGTTCTCTTTTACATTATCTTTCTTAATATACAACCGTTTCTCGTAAAAAATAAAAAAAAATAAAAATAAAAAATCTTCAATGTTTGATAAAAGAATTTGCTCCAAAACCTAACCTAAAAGGCCTATTTGTAGAACTGATAAATAAAAATCCAAAACGATTCTAGCATATATAATCAGTCTTGTGTTAAACATTTACAAAAAAGAATATATAACCTCTCTAAATTATTCATATGGAACCATGAAGGAAACCCCTTTTTCCCTTTCTCTTCTTTTCTATTTTTGGTTATTATGTTTACAAGCTTGGGTGAGTAGTTTTTAGTACACTTGTATCACAAGTAAATAAAATGTTGAACAAAATATTGATTATTTTGGCTTTTTCTTGTAAGGAAGTTTTGTTTGATTCTAACTATTGTTTAGAAAGTTGAAGTAAAACAATAAATACCCGTCTGTTTGTATTATATTTGGTGTCATGTCCTATTATGCCATTGTTTGTGATTCGCAGGTAAGAATAATCTGTAATTAAAACTTTTAAAAGTTTAATGCTTCTAACCTCAGGCATCATAATGTCAAATCTCACAGAAACATTTACAGACTGATACTCTTCAGTCGCCTGCAAAATAAATGGTTCTTCAATACTATTTAAAATGGCTCAATAGGGAAACAAGCAACATAATATAGTAAATTACCTACCCAGAACTCAAAGTTGAACAGATCATGTGAAGAGCAGAGGTGATAACGAAGGCCCTACAAAATTTTTAAGAGGCCATACATTAAGAAGTATCGCTATGTAACAAAAATCTTCTACTATTTATTCAACTCAGACACTAAGTTGGATTTATTTGAAGCTGGCAATGACATAAGAACAAGTTTAATCCACAACTTATTTTTTTAAATGGTTGGTGCAGATTTATTTGAAGATTTTTCTACTTTAATCAAGTCAAAACACATCCCAACCAAAATATGTACTCTTCATTAAATGTAAATAGTTTTTCATACGCAAATAATTGAACGAGGGCGTCTATAATCGTGGAAGTGGAATTAATAACTAATGTATAACAAACACAAGGTACATACTACAAATATTTCCAGACGTTGTTAAACAATTAAAAGAAGTTATTTCCTCAAAATGAAAAACCTGCTCGAAGGAAAAAAAAAAGGATATATATATCCTCATCAATTGAAAAAAAAAAAAAGATGGACTTAGTGCCCACCTTGAAACTAGAACATTGCATCAAGCAAAATGGACAAGAGAAGTCATCAGTCACTGCATATTGACAGGAAATTGATGATCAGTGGAAACAGAATGTTTGATAAACACAGGCTCAAAGTAAACAAATACGAAAAAGCACAACTTCAATTAAATTATAGCCTGTCAGTCTTCAAACCGTTGATAAACAGGCTAATAAACAAAATTGGTGAAAACTTCAACATTTATTTCAAAGCCAGAAGTAAAATTTCCAGTCAGTCAGTCAACATAAATCAAAAGGTTAGCAAAGCTACTACAATATAAAATATCATTGTTGGTAAAGTCTCTTACCTTCAGTCTTCCGTATAATGCTCTTATAGTCTTTATAATTGAAAACTACAACTCCAGTCCTTAACCTAGAATACACCATACAGCCAAAGATGCTAACTGAGAAATACGAATTAGTAAAAAACAATAGTAATGCTTAGTAAAAGATGATAGTGTTATCTACCATTAGCCTTCAAGTAACTTGAACAGTAATATAAAGGACACTTCATACCTCTTCTTCCTGGTCGCTTGTACTTTGTAACGCAAACATCTTTGAAGAAATGACGGCTAGAACAAATAGAAAAGGAAAAAGGAAAATAAAATCTTCTTAGATAATAGAGGCATAGCATGAAAGCTTATTTAAAGGGGGAAATGAAGTACTTAATCAAAATTTAACTAAGAAGTATATGAGTGATATCAAGAGAACGATTGAGTGAACGATTGAGTGTAAAGCTCAAAACATAAATGGAATTGAATTAAAATGACTGACTTGTGACACAATAAAATCATTAATACTGAGGTCCTATAAACATCACAAAACAAAGTCACTAACACAAGACAACTGTATCCATTGCAACCAAATTTTAGAATAAACGAGTCTTTAATAAGTAGTAACATCTCTTTCAAAAGGTAGGTCAATCGATACTCAGGATGGAAAGAAAACTGAAAACCAGCACCTGCATATTTTGCAACATAAATAATATTCTAGTAAAAATAAGAAAACAAATGAAAAGATTTATAATCCTGCTGCGTAATATTACATTGTGAAGTGCACGGCAGCGAAGAATGTTGTAGAGTTCGACTGGTTTGCAATATATCAAGAGACTTTCTTCTGCTGTAGTTGTCTCTTCTTCAGAATGCGAACAAGAATTTTGACGGCACATGTCTTTCACACTTGAGATTGATATAAAAATACTGGATTTCTGCTTTGATTAGAGAAAAATAAGTGTCAACATCCTACTCGGCCATATTTATCGTATAAAATAAGTTGTCTTATAAAAAACTAATGTTATTTGTAAGAGTAAAATCCCCTACTTGGCATTCTATTGATATAAGTAATCCTTTAATCCACTATTTAGCATTCTAGTGATCTGAATAAGCCTTAAAGTTTGATCTTCTTATACCAAGAAAATGATAAAAAGGAAAGCATTTGTATTAGTAATGTTCTTCATGCACGTAAATTTCATGGCAGTTGAAACATATGACAGAATCTCTATAATAAAAATAAAAAATAAAAAAATTCTTCTTCAACACATCGAGAGAGGGTGAAAAAACTAAGAAAATTCCACATTCTTATTTATTTGTTTAAAACTAACTAACCAGCCTGGAAAATAAAAAAATGAAATTTGTTAAAACTAACCAGCCTGGAAAATAAAATATGAAATTTGCTTTTTCTAGCACCAGGTCGCCAGCATTAAAGCTCTACCAGACCATCTAAACTATAGAGTTAGAAAAAGCATCATCCAAATTTTATTGCTTTTAGTTAAATTACAAAGTTTGATCAATAAACACGAAAGAAACAAATGAGATGCCAAACCCCGGCAATATCACTCACTAAACCCTTGTTTAAGCACCTCAGAGTTTCAAATCAGAATGGAATTCAGATGAATTCTTCTGTGTGGAACCCCGAAATTGGAGATGATATCGAATCCATAAGGATGGGAAATCGTCTTTCCAGACAAAAATAAAAAAATAAAATAAAATAAGAAAAACTGAGCTGCATAGCTCGGTTATGGAGAAAATTAACCAGCTTTCTATCAACTACAAATCCATCGAAAGCAATACTTTTCTGCCGAAATTTAACTCTCTATTGCAAAAAGAAAAAATAATGAAGAATTATCGTAAAACAGATCTCCAAACTAACCTGGAATCGTAAGATCTGTTAAAAAAAATATATCTGATGAAAAATTAAAGCTTGAATTCATCCCATTATTCGAAACGACTTTGAAGCAGAGCCAACTTTTTCAAACCCATCTAACTATACATCAAACAATGCTCATGGAAAACAAAAAAATGTTATTGGGTTTCTGGTTTCTTTTTGGGTCTTCGCTGGGCGACGAGCCGACGAGCCGACGAGCCTCTCTTGCATCCTACAGTAAACAAAACCGACCCAGACCGAAGAACTGGACCATAACCGACATATTTGGTCCGGTTCTGGTTGGTTTTGCACATAAAATAAAGAAAATTTGGTTTTTCTTTATCATAACCGAAATTTTTTATTCGATTTTTGAGTTTAATGATAGAAAACCACTAAAATCGGACCGAACTATTATTAAAACCTAATTTACTAAGTAGAAAGTTTCAGTTGTTCAATTGGTAGAAAGTTTCAGATTTTAAATTCTTTTTTGATTTTGAATCAATTGGTAGATAAATAGAAAAATATTTGTTTAAATGGGGAATTGAAAATTTGTTGACTGTTACAGTTGATAATGTTTATTCGAATGATGTTGCAATTTTATATTTAATCAAAAGCGTTCAAAATTAGAATGATTTGATTTTGAACAGAGAATACATCACATATGCGATGTTTTGCACACATATTGAACTTGATTGTATGTGATAAATTAAAAGATCATCAAGAGACTATTAATAGAGTGTGTATAGCTGTTAAATATGTTTGATCTCCACCTGCAAGGTTACAAAATTTTAAGAATTGTGTTGATAATGTTAAAATTACATGCAAAAGTAGTGTTTCTCTGATGTATCTACAAGATATAATTCTACATATTTTATGATAGCATGCATTAAAAAATTTGAGAAAGTTTTTTACAAGTAAATAGAAACCGATAGTAATTATGTTGGTGATTTGAGTGGGAAAACACCTCCCACTACAACAAATTGGGCGAATATTATAAAACTTATTAAGTTTTTAAAAAAAATTATGATACAACTGTTATTGTTTCAGTCTTTTCACATGTTACATCAAATATTTATTTTAGTGAAGTATGCAATTTGAAAATGGTTATTGTCAGGACCCGACCCGACCCGACGATTAGGATTCCCAAGGTGGAAAATGATAATAAATTCTGAGTTTTCAATTTGCATAGATACTTTTGTATTTTTAATTAACCCTATCTTTCTTGTACCTAGAATCTTAAAATAAGATATTTCCATACAATTCCAAACAATAAACATATTACATATCAACTTTCCAAATATGTATGCATTAAACATTTATATATGTACATCATTATTAGAGTTTTCTAACAGAAGCTATTACAAACAAAATAGGTCACACACACGTGACCGTTCAAAAAGAGTTTATAAGATTTCTAAACTGCCTATCCCGGACTCAATACAAAAGAAAATCATCTACCTTGATGGTTTACCATATGCCTCTTTTAGTCATTTATGTTGTCTTTGTTTTCCCATCTTGGTAAACGATCTCGTTATCTGAAAAATATAAATAATCCACATAATGAGCTTTATGCCCAGCAAATAAGTATAACAGTTAGAATAACTAACTCAGCATCTATCCACACTATCTAGAACCATACTCCATTCTCCACCTAACATTGATTTTTTTAAAAAAAATCAACTTGTTTTGATTTAAAATTCATATCATTTATATAAAAATGCATGCATGTTCGTATTCGAACCATTTAAAAATTCATGTCATTAACCACAGTTTAAAACCATCATCAACAAATAGATAAATCTCATGCAATTTAAAATAAATATTTCACAGTCATCTTTTCACAAAACATTCAATGCAATCTTTTAACATTCAAATTGATATGTCAAAAATGCAATTCACTCTAATTGACTCATATGACCATCACACAACTCTACAAGTTTCTAGGCTTTCACCGGTAAAGTTGTAGGTGTATACCCCCTTCACCGGTCTTTTTCCTATGCGGACGCACCGCCATCTGAGTCTGAATCCAGTATACGGGCCAGTCATCATGCTACGAGTGGTACCAATGATGGGGAACTCTTGGTCATAACCTGGAGGCCAGGGTTCATGTAACGACCCTTTTTTCCAGCAAGATATTGTCCGCTCTAGGGATTGGGCTGTGGCCCAATATCCTCTCCTCACGGCTTTGTCTGGAGAGGACTTCTTAGTCGGTCACCTAACCTGGTACTACTCTCACCGAAGCACTTTTAACTTCGGAGTTCTTATGGGATCCGTTGTCAATTGTGCTCCAAAACGCGTCTTACTATATTGGGAGGGTCTCTTTACATATGTTTCATTTTCACATACTTCCCAAAGCAATGTGGGATTGTGACGACCCCTTTTCTACAACTCGTCACATTTCGGTTCGCCAGTGCGGACGTACCGCCATCCGGGTTCCGGTTCGTGCAGCCATCGTACACATACTTACACATCCGGGTCATCACAATCACCCCCCTTTGGGGGCCTTACGTCCTTGTTTGCCACATTTTTGGTTGGGTACAGGCTCTGATACCATTTGTAACGACCCTTTTTTCCAGCAAGATATTGTCCGCTCTGGGAATTGAGCCGCAGCCCAATATCCTCCTCTCACGGCTTTGTTTGGCGAGGACTTCTCAGTCGGTCACCCAACCTGGTACTACTCTCGTCGAAACACTTTTAACTTTGAAGTTATTATGGGATCTGTTGTCAATTGTGCTCCAAAACGCGTCTTACTATCTTGGGAGGGTCTCTTTACATATGTTTCATTTCCACATACTTCCCCAAGAGATGTGGGATTGTGACGACCCCCTTTTTACGACTCGTCACCTTCCAGTTCGCCCGCGCGGACGTATCGTCATCCGGGTTTCGGTTCGTGCAGCCATCGTACACATACTTACACATCCGGGTCATCACAGTTCAAATCACTAGTGAGGCAAAAACTCTCTTTCCTAGAGGGAGAAGGTTATTAGTGACGACTGACCCGTATACTGGATCCGGACCCGGATAACAGTGCGTCTGCGCGGGAAAAATGTCGGTGAAGGGGTAGGTCGTTACATAAAAAGGCACATTTTTATGTAACGACCTACCCCCTTCACCGCCCTTTTTCCAGCACAGACGCACCGCCATCCGGGTAGTAGCTCAAGTGGTATCAGTGATAAGGAACTCTTGGTCATAACCTGGAGGCCAGGGTTCATGTAACGACCCTTTTTTCCAGCAAGATATTGTCCGCTCTAGGGATTGGGCTGTGGCCCAATATCCTCTCCTCACGGCTTTGTCTGGAGAGGACTTCTTAGTCGGTCACCTAACCTGGTACTACTCTCGTCGAAACACTTTTAACTTTGAAGTTATTATGGGATCTGTTGTCAATTGTGCTCCAAAACGCGTCTTACTATATTGGGAGGGTCTCTTTACGCCATCCGGGTTCCGGTCGTGCAGCCATCGTACACCACTTACACATCCGGGTCCATCACAATCACCCCCCTTTGGGGGCCTTACGTCCTGTTTGCCACCTTTTGGTTGGGTACGGCTCTGATACCATTTGTAACGACCCATTTTTCCAGCAAGATATTGTCCGCTCTGGGAATTGAGCCGCAGCCCAATATCCTCCCATCACGGCTTTGTTTGGCGAGGACTTCCCAGTCGGTCACCCAACCTGGTACTACTCTCGTCGAAGCACTTTTAACTTTGAAGTTATTATGGGATCTGTTGTCAATTGTGCTCCAAAACGCGTCTTACTATCTTGGGAGGGTCTCTTTACATATGTTTCATTTCCACATACTTCCCCAAGCGATGTGGGATTGTGACGACCCCCTTTTTACGACTCGTCACCTTCCAGTTCGCCCGCGCGGACGTATCGCCATCCGGGTTTCGGTTCGTGCAGCCATCATACACATACTTACACATCCGGGTCATCACAGTTCAAATCACTAGTGAGGCAAAAACTCTCTTTCCTAGAGGGAGAAGGTTATGAGTGACGACTGACCCGTATACTGGATCCGGACCCGGATAACAGTGCGTCTGCGCGGGAAAAATGCCGGTGAAGGGGTAGGTCGTTACATAAAAAGGCGCATTTTTATGTAACGACCTACCCCCTTCACCGCCCTTTTTCCAGCACAGACGCACCGCCATCCGGGTAGTAGCTCAAGTGGTATCAGTGATAAGGAACTCTTGGTCATAACTTGGAGGCCAGGGGTTCAAATTACTGGGGAGGCAAAAACCTCCCTTTTCAAGGGGAGAATGTCATGAGTGACGACTATCCCGTATACTGGATTCGTACCAAGATAGCGGCGCGTCCGCGCAGGAAAAGGCCGGTAAATGGGGTAGGTCATTATAGTAGGACCCTACACATTGCTTCCCCGCGATGTTTATGGATTTTCAACCCAAGAAGGACACATAATTAATCTTCCAATCATTTTCATAGTCATACTTATCGCACATGAAGAGGTAAGTCCAGTCCAATGAGTTATTATGTGACCACGACTTCCAACTTCCTCATTCCTAAATGCGTGCTTTAAAAACAGTTATAAAGTAATGTTATGCATATTTAAAACAATGCAACTTAACCCACCCACGCAATTGATATCAATATGTTCAATTCAACGTAAAACATCATTTTCAAAATAATACTTTGTAATTCATCGATTTCAAAAACATTTCCTTTCTATACATTTCAATACAAATCAAAAACATATTTTTTCACAACACAACAATTCAATTCATTTACATCATCAAAACAACATCAATTTATCCCTTCAATCCTCAATCAAACTCTATCATGTTCACATCCAAGGCACAAATGTAAACTATCTCCATCTGGTAATGCAATAAAGCATAAACTAACTATTTTAACCGTTAGAATTACTTACCGACTTGTCGGTTCATTCATTTTAACTAAAAATCTCCTCCAAATCTATCTATTTTTCCACCAAAATGATTATCTCAACGAGTTGAACAATTTTCTCTAAAGGACTGATTGACGAAAATCGCTTTTTTTACTTCATTTTCTTCTCTTTTCTCCATTCCTTCCTGCGATTCTTATTCTCTGCGTTCTCTCTCTCTCTCTCTCCCTTTTTCTTTTCTCTTTTTTTTTCTCTCTCTCTCTCTTCCTTTCCTTTTTTTCTCCACGTAACACCACAACAATTTTGCAGTCTTAACTCTTTACCATTAAACCATTACGAATTATCATTTTGCCCTTCAAATTTAGTTTATTACCATAAAACCGAGTTTAACAAATTTTTAAACTCAATTAACCTTAATCTAATCCAAATTATATAAATTTTAATCCAATTTTTATAATTAATTGAAAATTTATCTGAAAAATTGAATTTTTTTATACATTTAAAATTTAACAGGCGCGATCGATTGGCCACGTTTATCACTTTTTAACGTATTCTTTATTCAATCCAACTTTTTCAACGTATATTAATACATTGTTTAAATATAAATATAGTCGATTACATTTTTTTAATTTAAAAATTCTAAACATTACAGTTATCATGGAGTATGCTGAGTGTGACAATCCATCATTGAGGAATATGACTATTGGAATTCAATAAAAAATTTGACAAGTACTGAAAAAGTTGTGAGAAGATTAATTTATTGATGTACGTTGCAGTTGTCTTAGATCTGAGATGTAAAATACAATTTTTGCAATATCGTCTTACCATGTTGATTGACAATAATAAAACAAAAGGTTTGGTGAGTCAAGTATGAATTGTAATTAAGAGATTGTATCTTCAATAAAAATTTGATTTTGGGTTAAGTATGTCACAAGATTATCGTAAAACAAGTGTTGCGACATCTTCGTCCACATTAAAAATTACTAATTTTGCCCACAACAAGGTATATGAGATGTTTTGTAGCCGTCATAGCGAGCTAGATGCTTTAAGCAAGAGCACAGAAGTTGATCAATATTTATCTGAATAATTGGGAAAAAATTTAGACAGTCAAGATAATTTGACATGGTGAAAAATAAATTTCATTAAAATATCCAATATTAAGTCAAATTGCAAAAGATGTATTGGTTATTCTTATTTCCACTGTTCTTTCGGAATCAACTTTCAGTAGCGGAGTACATATGCTTGATTCTTTTCGTAGTTCTTTATTATCAAAGACTGTCGAGACATTTATTTGTGTAACACCCGGTTTATTAGAATTAAAATAACCTATTAATCTTCTAAGTGTGAATTTTATAGAATGAAATTAGGGGTAAAATCAATTAGGTTAATGAGTAACTAAGTGAGGGCATAAGGGTAATTGTCAATTTATGTTATGGATAACGTATTTAAGGAAAGATTGAATGAGGTATAGCCGTCATACTCATTTCACTCTCGGTTTTCAGCTCAACCCAGCAGAGCTCTCTAGGCGATTTCCTCACAGATTCCTCCAACCAAGGTGAGTTTAGATTCGATTAATTGCTGATTTTAGTACCTAGGTAGCTTAAGGATCCCAATGTATGCATTTTGATAATGTTGCGAGTGAGAGATTCTGCTTGAGGATTAGAGCAGAATCGGGAATGTTAGATAAATAGAAATGCCAAACCCACTCCTTAGATTTCTGAATAGCTTAGATTGAGGTTTAACATTCTGTTTATGAATATAGGTGAACCAAACCCCCGAGGTAGCTCTTAACCGAGCATTTGCTAGGAATCCAAGTAAGTGAAGTTTGCTTGTGCCTTCGGGCCTACATCACAGAACATTAGGATTTTTGTGTGTTTGAATGTTTTCCTGTTTCATGCATCATATATTTGAAAGTATACGAAAATGAGTTTACATGTTTTGATATAGTGAGGAAGTGAACATTCTGAAGTGATTTATGTGAAACATTTTCTGTTAAGGGAACTAATCCAACCCTTAACGAGCCAGGGATCATACTTTGGGAAAACTGATCCAACTCCCAATTTCGAAGTGGATCTGAACATTGATCAGTATATATATTCACTGTTAGGAGAATTAATCCAACTTCTAATAAGACAGGGATGTTCATACTTTGGGAGAAGTGATTCAACACCCAATTTAGGGAGGAATCCGATTATAACGACGAATATGTAACAGAGATGAGAAAAGTAGAAACTGCATGCTAGGATGACATGTTTTCAGCTTTTCATACATTTTTGCTTTACTTACTTAGCATTAGGCTAATAGATGAGTTTTGTGATGTAGGTGAAGAAGCTTTAGCAGGTGTGTTTACTGAGTTCACAGAGGGCTAGTTGGGTTGGAGGAGTGCATCTACACAATGTTCTGGCAGCTGATGGGGCAGTTTAACTGATGTCTGTTAGGATGAAGGTTTAGTGGTAAATGTTTCGAATTAAATAGATTGAAATTTTATAACAGTAGAGACTTCAATGTTTTGAATGCATATTGAGTTTTCTTTTCTGATAATGGTATTCTGTTGGTTTTAATACCGGATTTTTACTGGAGTTGAGTAACATGAAGATTTAAATTGTTTTCTGAATGGTTTCAATAGAATAGACAAGTCTTTACTGCAGTTGTATTGTTCTGGTATAGATTGTGAGAAGTTGAAATATTGTTCTGTTTCCTATCAGTTGGAACCGCGAGTTTTGTCTACCGGAAGATGTAGTTTTATTTTCATCGGTAGATGTATCAATATTTCTATCGGAAGATGTCTTCAGTAAAGGCATCGGAAGATGTAGCCTTATTTCTATCGATAGATATAGACTTATTTCTATCGGCAGATGAAGTTGTGTGTGCAGTCGTGTTGACTTTATCGGCAGATGAAGTCATGTTGACTTCATCGGCAGATGAAGTTGCATGTGCAGTCGTGTTGATTTCACCGGCAGATGAAGCCATGTTGACTTCATCGGCAGATGAAGTTGTGTTGACGTCATCGGTAGGTGCAGCCCGCCGAGAAATGTCTTTCAGTTCCAAGTCTTCAGGTCCACGTCATCGGCAGGAGTCTTATATTTGCTGTGTCTGCTTCTTCCGTTGATTTTTCCACCGGCAGATGTGGTTGACTTTAGAGACTTAACAGTGTTTTGTGATTTAAACCTTTATTTCTTTTGGTCGATTATCTTGAACATTTTATCCGATTATCCAAACATTTTATGGTTTTGTTTAACTCTAAGTTATTTAAATTAATTCCGCTGCAAAATTTTAAATTATGAATGAAGTTTTTAGTTCGTGTACGGGTTTTGTGTGACGAACCGGGTTCAGAGAATTCGGGGCATCACAATTTGCACTCACAACTGGATTTGCGAGACAAAACATCATTTAGACAACTTTAATGATGTGATGGATGAGTTTGACAAATATGTGTTTTAAATTTTTTTCATATTCTCTTTAGTAATTACTATATATTATATACTTCATTTGAAATTTATATTTTGCATATTTTGCATTAACAGATGAAGATGGAGATAGATGACCAATTAAAATTAGCGAATAGTGAAAACATCTAATTTCCTCGATATATGTTTGATTGTTTTCTACTTTATGTTCTATTTAATTACATTTTTATTAATACTATATTTTTTAATAAATTCACTTGATTTATGTACAACTTATATTTACTTTATGTAAATAGGGAAACCGGAAGTGAAATTGAGAAATAATGAACTTGTTTCAAATGTAGGGACATGCATCATAAAGTAAAATTGGGGTCTATATGCTGTTCTTTTGCTTTGATTTACTCTATGATCGTGATGGATATTTGGATTTTTTATTAAAAAAATTATTTATTATTGGGAAAAATCAAAACTGGACTAAAAATTTTGGTCTGATCCTACAAATTTTTTTATGGGTATTGGTTATAAAAAATTAAAAATCGAAATATATTGGTTCGGTCCTATTCTCTCTCAAAATTGCACCGAACCGAACCACGATCACCCCTAGTTATGAGACCATTAACTATAATCATACTTGCCTTCTAAAAATTTATCCTTTCAATTCGATTATTGAGAATTCAATTATTTTACTAACAATTTTCATTTATCTTATTCTTATTTTCATAATTATATATGCAGCTGACAACTTATATAATATAAAGATAAGTACAAACTATTAGCATATGTTATTATTATAGTTAGTAGTTCTTAATAGTAGTTTAGTCTTTTTATTATTCTCTTTCTTTACCCTAATTATATAAACCTTTTTATGTATATATTTTTTTTCAATTTATGTCAATATTAGCATCCGAATTTTCTCATAGTATCAGAGCACGATGACTACGACTTTTGCTGAACAATCGTGGACTATTGCATTAACAGAGGCTAACAACTTGGCTTCTCAACAATGTCGAGTCGTGAACAGTAGTGTGAACAAAGTGGTGAACAGTGGTGTGAACAGTGTCGTTAATAGTGTGTGTTTCTTTAGTTGGATTCGGGTATTTGTTCGTACAACTGGTATTTTTTATTTTCGCTTTTTGTTCGTTCTTGCGGGTTTTAGTTTCTTTTGTTGGATTCAGTTGTTTTGGTTGGATTATTTGTGGATTTTGTTGATTTTATTTGTTTCCTTATCATGTCTGGTCGTAAGGATGATTCTCTTCGGTTGATTAGTGTCCAATTGAATAATAAAAAAACGAAATTACTTTTAATAACTACTAATTATAATAATAACATATGCTAACATCTGATTTGTTTTAGGGTGCACGTCTCATTGACAACATGATTGTTGATACTTCTCTAGAGACTAATGCTCGATACTCTATGTCATATGGTCTTCCTTTGTCGGATCTCAGTTTATATCGTATTATTGTTGACAGCTTGGTTTATCTTACTGTGACTCGTCCATATATTGCGAATGTTGTTCATGTTGTTGGTCAGTTTGTTACTGTTCATTGGGCTGTTGTTATTTTTATTCTCAGGTACATTCGAGGAACTCAGTTTTAGAGTCTCTTGTTCTCTTATATGTCATCTCTCGAGCTGCATGCATACTCTGATGCCGATTGGGCTGGTGATCTTACCGATCGCAAGTCCACTACTGGATTATGTGTTTTCATGGGTGATTCACTTATTTCGTGGAAGAGTAAGAAATAATATGTTATTTCTCGGTCTTTTACAGAATCTGAGTATCGTGTCATGACCTCGATTACTTGTGAGATTGTTTGGTTACATTGGTTGCTTGCAGATATGAATGTTTATCTTCGTCGTCCTACTCTGTTACATTGTGACAATATGATGCAAAATGATGCATTTTACAAATTAATTTCTATATTTTCTAAAATCTATGGTTTCCTTAGTTTATTTTATTTTATTTAAGAGTTTATTTGATTTCTTTATTTTAATTTATTTGATTTCCTGTAGGAATATATTTTGTTTTCTTAGATGTCGGATTTCATGGGTATTTAATTCTCTTTAGTTGCTTTTATATGAATGATTGATTTGATAAAGATTTGACTCTCTTTTCCAGTTTCTACTCTCTCTCGGGTTTGAGATTGATGCCTTTAGTATGGTAATCGTGCGCGATTCAACAGATTTTAGAAGATAACTGCTGGTAATCGTGCGCGATTCAACAACTTTTGTGAGTTCCGATAATATTCCGCAATTTCTGCTGTATCAGTTGGTATCAGAGCCAAACGATTCTTGCTTCCATGGCGGGCCAAAGAAATCAGCGACAACAGCGAGTTGAAGAGATTTATGACCACACCAATGAAGCTACGTTAGAAGAACGACTTGGACAGATGATTGAGCAACGATTCGAATTGATTATGGATCAATTAGCGACCAGGATGGATACGTTACTTGTCAACCGAAATCGGCGGAATAGAGGAGGGGGCCAAGAGGCGAGGCTCGAAGAGGCCGATTTTTCAGATTCCGAACGCGAGGATGATCTTCCCCAAGGCCGTCAGAGGAGACAGAACTCCAGTCGAGGATGATAGGAGGCGATGGGAATCGGGAATGCGTACTGAAATTCCTGAATTCCATGGAAGTCTTCAAGTTGAAGAAATCTTAGAGTTTAAAGATTTGGGCGACTTGATTTACGAAAACACTGAGGAAGAAATCTTAGAGTTTAAAAATTTGGGCGACCCGATTTACGATAGCGCCGAAGATCCTGATCCTGAGGGTGTGGACTTAGAATTTATTAACGGCGACACAAGCTAATGTTTGGTGGTGGGTCACGCTCTGCTAACTCCACAACTTCACGAAGAAACATGGTTGCGGAATAATATTTTTCAGTCGACCGGTGCCATTGGTGGCAAAGAGTGCAAGTTTATCATTGACTCCGGAAGTTGTGAGAACATCGTTGCTGAAGAAGTGACCACTAAATTGGGTTTCACACATGAGAAGCACCCGAAGCCATACAAGTTGTCATTACTACAAACTGGATTGAACGTCACGGTTTCTCAACGAGTATTGGTAAGTTTTTCCATTGGATCCATTTACAGGGACCAAGTTATGTGTGAAATGGTGGGTATAGATGTTTGCTCATTATTCCTCTATCGAACATGGCAATACGACCGTCGCTTGAGCCATGATGGACACACCAACGACTACAGCTTTATGTTTGGAGCGTTGGATGTAGAGATCGTGCAAACCAGAGTTGTCTTCATTTTCTTCGGCAAGCATGTGTCTCACGGCCCCAATGTTCTAGCGTCAATCTAATATTTTATCATTGAGTTTGACGATGCTTTCCAGGCGGACCTCCTCATTGATTTGGCTCCCTAACGATGGCGTTCCAACAAATTTGAGGACAAATTTCTTTTCAGCTCAGGATAATGATGCAAAATGATGCATTTTACAGATTAATTTCCATATTTTCTAAAATTTATGGTTTCCTTAGTTTATTTTATTTTATTTAAGAATTTATTTGGTTTCTTTATTTTAGTTTATTTGATTTCTTTTAGGAATTTACTTTGTTTCCTTAGATGTCGGATTTCATGGGTATTTAATTCCTTTTAGTTGCTTTTGTATGAATGATTGATTTTGATAAAATTTGACTCTTTTTACCAGTGTCTACTCTCTCTAGGGTTTGAGATTGATGCCTTTAATCTGGTAATCGTGCGCGATTCAACAGATTTTAGAAGACAACTGCTGGTAATCGTGCGCGGTTCAACAGCTTTTGTGAGTTCTGATAATTTTCTGCAATTTCCGCTACGTCACAATATGAGTGCTATTCAGATTGCGTGTAATTCAATTTTTCATGAGCGAACCAAACAAATTGAGATTGATTGTCATGTCATGTCATCCGCCATCATCTTCAGTTTGGTATTATCACCTTGCCTTATGTCATTTATTTTCTACATATTGCTAATTTGTTTACCAAGACACATTCTGCCTCGCGATTTTGTTTTTTTTTTTTTTGACAAACTCTCAATGCTTATAGCTGTCGCATCGTGAGTTTGTAAAGGGATAATAGCATATGTTATTATTATAATTAATAGTCTTTAACGATAGTTTAGTCTTTTTATTATTCATTTTGTTTATCCTAGCTATATAAATTTTTTTGTGTGTATTTTTTTTCAATTGATGTCAATATCAGTATCTCAATTTTCTCACAAACAAATGATCCTATGAGCAGCAAACGAGTACCAAATGCTTATAAAAATCATAGCTTTTATCTAAAAAGGTGTCTTTTGTGATTATTTATTTGTATATTTTCCCAAATAATTGATCTTATTTTTCATATAAAATTTTTAAATGATTTTGGCCATCGATGTGGGCAATTTCTTTTATTTTTCTTTTCGAGTTCGTTCTAACTTGATAGAGTGAGATTTTTTTTTTAGTATGATTTATGGATAATATTAAGTTTATATCTTAGTTTTGTGCTAAGTAGTGTAATTTGAGACATCTGAGTTTTTATTTTATTGTCATGCTGTCACTGATTCAGTGGTTTGAGAAGCACATCATATGCTTTAACAAATCATTGCATTAATTTATTGATTTTTTAGTAATTATTTGGTATTATTTATTTTTATTAATTTTAATTATAGCCAAATTTTATAGTCTGACCACGGGATACAACTGCGAAGTTCATACCCAAACTAGGGTTTATGATCTGAGAAAGAACAGGGGAGTGCTGCTCCCGGGGTTTTTGTGTTTTTTTTTTATAAGGATTCGAGGGGAACGTCCTGAAGAATTTCTTTGAATACATTCAGGGTTCCTGCAAATATCGGGGAAATGTCTAGAAATGAGGGGGACATTATGGCTTCCGTTATGAATTCTTTGTCTGAGAGCCTCAGGGGAGTGCCTCCGGCCGCAGTTCCAGCTGTTTTGGACTGTATTGTAGCTTCAACGGGCTTATCATCTTCGTCACTTTTTTATTATCTTCTTGATACATTCACTAATATCACCAGGGTATCCCTCTAATTGACCGTTGAGTTTTTATGAGTCGGCTGGCTTCTGCGAAAATATTCGAATGACAATGATTTCGGACCTGAGAGTAAAATGTTAAAAAATCATCTTTGTCGTAGGATTTTTTTACAGGAGCTCTAACTTGCTGAGAGTATGAAAGTTTCCCAGCAAACAAAAGAAGAAAAAAACTATGGAAATAAGTTTTCATTGATGTAGTATAACTTGCACACAAATAAAATTTAAGCAGTGAATTATGTGTCTTTGCTTGCCTACTAAATGCAAATGGATTTTCTTACTGAATTGGGCACCTGGCTTGGGATAACCATGGCTTGTTACATTGGATAGGATACCGTCATCAAGGATGCGAAGCTGGATGTGGATCAGTGCGACTATCTCTCATCTCTAGTGGGTGGACTTTGTTATCTACTAAAGCAAATTGGTTAGTATACATAATCATTCCGTACTTCTGTTTATCAAGCATTTATTAGTTGTATAACTCAGGAAAAAATGTATATCACTATGGATAGCCGATCAACTTGATTTAAATTTATTTTTGTATTGCTCTTATCTTTTTATTTGTTTTTGGGCATTATTATGTCAGCTAAATAAAATCTTGATGTGAATGCTTTCAAGTGTCAACCTTCCCTTCCCTGGAAAAAGATTTTTTCTCTTATGAAATATTCATTTTTTTCTATGAGAATATAAAAATTGAAAATTGGTTTATAACTATCAATTTTACACTTCAAGTTATCATGGTGCAATGGGAACTCCTCGTGTTTGATTTCTCTCTCCTGTCGTTTATTTGGAATATCTTTGCTTTATTTCAATATAATGACTCTGTAAGGAGATGCAATTATCAACGCAAAAGGGATATCGCTAATTTGATGCAGTTATAAACATATTGCATTAATTCTCGGGGTACTGACCATAAGTAAAGCTAATTTAACTTTGGCCTGCTTAGTTTAATTTTGAGTTCAAACAAATATGGCTCGGGTGTAGTTGGAATTTTCTGGGTCTTTATTTGGACTTATATAAGGTTTTTATTATCTAATGAAATTACGTATTTGAGAGCTATCAAAATAATTTTTCATTTGCAGACACTCTTTAGCTAATAATTGTTACAAGAGTACCAATTATGTTCCCTAGCAGGGAAGGTACAGAAAACATAGGTTACCAGAAAAATGCGTCTACCTCCACACATAACTCTAGTCCTTTGTATACTACCGTTTTCGACCAAATGTGAGTACAGTATTAAATTAGTAAATGTAGTCTACTGAAGAAAC
The DNA here is from genome assembly GCA_022432975.1 of Begonia masoniana. Classification (NCBI taxonomy): domain Eukaryota; kingdom Viridiplantae; phylum Streptophyta; class Magnoliopsida; order Cucurbitales; family Begoniaceae; genus Begonia; species Begonia masoniana. The sequence goes on from CM039506.1 coordinate 43,205,544, forward strand.
CAAATTCAAAATTAATGAAGGAAAGTCGGACCAAATAGATTAATCTTTGGAGTGAGGCCTGGCAGGAGATTTTTCTCCCAAAAATTTAAGGTCTATTACTGATGTTTTAAGTTTGAATATTTCTTTTCTGTAGGAGTTGATCCTGATGCGATGAAATCATTCATATGGAGAAGTTTTGTACCTTTAATAATCATAATTCCTGCGGTCGATCGTAAAATGCTTCTCCAGGTAAAATGGAAACGCTAGGACGTGAAGATGGTAGCTGATTGATCTATAAATCATTCATTCTTGCTAATTTTATTGTCTTTTGTGCTTCTTGATATTAGATTGTTGATTACTTCATTGACGCTGTCATGGAAACAAATACGTGGACCATTGTGGAAGCAAGCTTGGTTCCATTTTTGTTGCTATCTGCTGCTCTTTCGATGAATATTCTTGCACATGAAAATTTAAAAGCATTTGAGTTGGATAAATGTTCATCTTTTTGGCTCTCAAGTGGCTTAATAACTAAATATGCAAATGACCTGAAGCAGGAAAACTTGTATGGGTGTTTTCCGCTGCCCGTCGCATGCCATATTTTGACTGCAATGTTAGATTCTTCACTTCAGATTGAGCTGTTGGAGCAAACCTCAGAACTGGTGGTGGAAGACAGGCATCCCAATTGTAAAGCTTTTACACTTACTATGATCTGGGAACTTTGCAATGTGGCCGAACAACTGCTTTTACATAGTTCAGATAATCGGTCTTGTGCAATCAACTTTCTTCTCCCAACCATCTTTAAGGCATTTTATTCACATTGCTTATTTGAGATCTCAATTAAGGGGCAGACGTGTATGCTTTCGCGGTTAGACCTTGAATTCTGAGTGATTAATAGTGTATTACTTTCCAAGTTGATTTTTATGAGTACAGTTTTTTTCTGTCCTTACTTTATCTGATTGATTTACAGGAACTGTTTTCTTAAAAAAATCTGGAAATGCTGCAAAACCCTATTTTCCTCTGGCCCTTTAGAGAGAAGAGATGCATATAGCATTCTATCTTTATATTTGTGTTTTTTCCCAGGCAATGAAGGATGTGAAGATGCTGATATGTGTGATACAGTGGATAAATTTGATATAACTGCAGAAAAAGATTTTTGGGATGAAATCAAAAGAGGCCTGGTATTTCAGCGCCATCTCTATCATTATTTGTTGTTTTTCTTATGTGTACCTCCTTTTTAAACACAGCCACTTCGCTTGATGTTTTGTGTTTATTTTCATCTCTTGGCCAACCTGGTTAGGTTGACAAAGAGGGTTTAGTGCGAAAGCAATGTCTACATGTATTGAAGAAAATACTACGTTTAACTGATGATAGCCAATGTCATGATAGTCCAAAGTCAAGTGGCAAAAAATTAAATGCTAGTAGTATGACTAGGAAGGAAGGATGGGCAAGCAAGGAAGCCAAGTCACTTGGTGTAGGGAAAATCTGCAATCAAATTGATGTTGATTCAAATGGCCACAAGCATTGGCAAGTATTTGTGCTGCTATATGAAATGCTTGAAGAATATGGCACTCACCTGATTGAAGCAGCATGGAACCACCAGGTTCAATTTCATGTTTTCTCCCACATCCATGCCACCTTTGCCATATCTTTATCTCCTATATATCCAATATGAAATCAAATTGGGGAAGAAAAGGAAATGATAATGTATTCATTTATAGGATTAGAGTGATTTATGTTACAATTTTACCATCAACATGTGCTTCTTAAGTCATAAAAATTATTCTTCCTGAACGGTAGGAAGGTTGATAGGTCATTACAGAAACTCATTCTGACATCAAATTCAAACAATGAATAAAATTAGATCCTTAGTATTATCAATGTTTCTTCTTAAGTCGTTAAAATATATTCTTTTTGTAAGGAAGGAAGGTTGATAGGTCGTTACAGAAACTCATTCGGACATCAAATTCAAACAATGAACATGAGTATTGAATGAAATCAGATCCTTAGTATAATCAATGTTTCTTGGAGATATTGTCAATTCCTGTTCTCTGTTGAGCGTGTTTGTTAGCAATATTATTTGTTATCAAAATTCTAGCTTTTACTATTATAGCCGCGATGGTTGCAAAAGATGTAACAACTCTTTCTAAGATGTCCGAATTATTAATGCAATTGATCTCTACGGAAAATATTCTTTACAAATTCTCTGTGCTCTTGATAATGGAAAAGCGTGTAAGCTTACTATTTTGACTTTCAATAATACATCCAATAATGCTGACATCATTTTGCAGGTATCCTTTTTTCTTCAAATCTCTGTCAAACAGGTTAATTCTTCAAAGTTTAACGGTGGAATTCAGCATAACCAACTCGAAACATCGGGTGAAATCTCTAGTTGGTTGTCAATTTTGTGGGAACGGGGCTTTCATCATGATAACCCTCTAGGTCCTGCCACTATCAACAAATGATCATCTGAGTATTTTGTTTTTAGTTCTTTTCTATATAATGAAAAAGCTTTTTGGACGTGTTGTTATATGCATGCAGTTAGATGCTTGATCATGCGATCATTTTTGGATATTAAGTGGGAGGATCATGAACAGTTTACTGGATCAGTGCCTGAAACTTTTGTTCTGGGTCCCTTCGTCCAAGCGATGAATGATCCAGTTCACCATAAAGATTTTGGTTAGTATTCTATGCACTTCGTCTTATTATCTGAATTGGAGCTATTGCTTATGTGAAAAATCATGAAATGAATAAATAGCTTGTAAATTGTTTCTTATAAAAAAGCATAGAATTAATAGCATGTTAAAAGTCAGATTGTTTTGTTACCTGGTTGAGAAACTGATATAACTTCCGACTGGTGCTCATGTTTAAAATGAAGAACAGAAATTGCAATTGAGTAGTTTTTAACTTATGCATAATTTGGCATTCCTAAGGTGTCAAAGGAGTGTACTCATCAGGAACAATTGAAGGCGCTGCTCGTTTTTGCTACCAGTATGCAAACTGCATTGATAGAAGGTATTCTATTTCCTCACCTGATTAGTTTAGAAAAGTAATGTTTATGTTAACTTTATAAATATATATTTCAAAGAGTTATTCAATCTTGGATTTGAAAATATTCATTCAGAACTGAGCTTTTGCGCACCGGATTAGTAACAAAAGCTAATGTTGATGTTGAACATTAAAAATAGAATTTTCAAGGAGTTCTTTGATCTTGGATTTGAAAATATCTATTTAGGAGTGAGTTTTTGCCCAAACTATATTGTGATTAAATAGCTATTAAGAATGGAGGAATTCCATCGCTGCAAGTTTCCTTGGACTTAAGACTGTTCTGTTTGATTATTTTTGAAGCTCCCCCTGTTGAAATTATTTTCCTTGAATTAAAAATTTTGATTTGCGATAAAAGAAAGTTCTGGTTTTCCATTCCTTTGTGTTCAGGAAAAGGATGACATTTCTGCTTAATTTAGCATCTGCCACTCAAAGGCATCCATTTAGTCGAGCTGGACTAATGGGTCTTGCTGAATGTATTGCTTCAGTTGCTTTTATAGTTAAAACACATGATGAGGAAGAAGCAGAATGCGTTGAAGATGATTTTGCCGACCATGTTGAAGTAGGTTCACAATCAGAAACTTATTCTCACAATCATGAAACGGAACTACTTGATGTTTTAAGATTTGTCATTGAGACCAGCAAACAACACTTCAATCCTAATTATCGTCTTCGAGGTCTCTATTTTCGATTTGCTAAATTATTTTGTAAGTTAATGTTGGCCTTGAATTACTACTTTGCATAGAATAATTCACGTGTTTTTCTCTGGCTCCATTAGTTTGTGACAAAGTTCTAGAAGCTGCTTCTTCAGTTTTGTATCCATTGGATTTACCTCTGGACTTGCTATTGAATTTTATTTCATCACTTCCGAGAGAGTTCACTGATGGTGGTGGTGAGTGAAAATTCTGAGATTCAGCTTGCTTCTTTTTTATCTCTTGTGCACTTGTCTTTTAATTTTCTGACGCTGTTTATGTCAGTCGAGCCATGATGGGAAATTTATAACGAGGCTTCTACTGGCAATGTTTGTATCCGTAATGGATACGTTTGCCAATTATGTTAAAGAACGAGTTAGATGATTAAATTAACCTTAATCCAATAAGTCATGCTTTTTGCGCTTAGTGGTAAATCATCAAGAAAAAAACAAATGTTATCCCATTAAAGCTGAAAATAATGTTTGAAGGACATGAATTTAGTTTGCAATAAGGACATGAATTTAGTTTGCAATTTTTTTTTGAAAAATTAGTATCACTATTGTACTGTATATACTCTACAAAGCCTTGATGCATAAAATGCTTGCCCGTTGATAAAAATTCCAGTTTGTGATTGAAAAACAAGCTCGTCCGTCCTTAGATTGCTTGTAAACTATTTTCATTTAGGAGTCAAGAAGTCAAGATTTAGTAATGTATTTTATAAAGTTGCTTGTGAGGGTGATCACAAAACTTGTTTTGATGTTTCAATGAATCTCTCCCTCCAACTCCCTTAATATGTACTGTTCCTTTCTGTATTGTAGGTGCCTTACGTGAAAAAGTGCAAGAATGGACAATGGGGTGCAGGAAGAAACATTTTACTGGTAGTTGCTGCAGTTTAGAGATTAATATTTGGGGAAGACTTCATGACTTCCCTAAGAAGTTCTTGCAATCAAAACCTTTAATCACCGGTTCTGTTGTTTATGACGATGAAGAACTAAAAGCTTGGGACTTCGAAGCAAAAAGATGGTCCAGATTGGTTTTTCTTGCCCTTAAGGAGGAACATAACATAACACCCATAATAGCGGTTCATCCTCATCTTTTATAATTATGACTACCGTACACAGTATTCTAGAGGGTGATTGATTTGTTACTTCAGTTGTGTATGAAGTGACTGATAAGAACAAATTTACTAACAGAGAGGAATTACAGAGAAAACAAGCAGAATACTATTAATCAAACGATAATAACCGACTGTCGAGCACAAGGAGGCTCGACTCTCCCCAAAACACCCACTCAATTTTTTCCTACCTCTCTCCTCCCACATTCCCCTATATTTATATCCTCTTCCACTCTCTCTAATTCCTGCCATGCAGGCTAATAAACTCCCACTCCCCTCTAGCTCATCAGACACACTTCCTATCACCTAAATTTTCTTTGCCATAATATATCCCTTCATTGCCTTTAGCCCTCCTTACATAAGAGTCATGGTCTATCAATGACTTAACTTTGGAGTCAATTTATATTTTCTTGTCAGAGTTTTTTGTGAATTGAATGTCGCGATCTTTCTCTTTGTTCTATGTTTAGTGAATATGATGTAGGATAGACTTAGACCCAAGAAAACCCACCCAATATGTTCATGAGTCATTTATCGTTTTATTTTTATTTTAGTCATTTAATGTTTGTTTCTATTTATTGGGTGCTAATAGATATTAAAGAGTTAGATTTTTGATAATTAATATTATTTTTCTTATTTCAAGAGTTATTTATGTGTTTCTATTATGAAACAAAACTTCCGCTGTACCAAATTGGTATCAACCCAAGTATTTCTACTTCTACTTGATGGCGGGTGAAAGTTTAGTGGACTACAAATTACTGACAATGAACGCAATTGGAGATCATCGAACAACGACTTGGAGATATAGATCAAAGATTTGAAAGAAAGTTCTATGAAATTCACAAAACCCTTGACAATATTACGCAGGTAATGACTGTCGAGCGACGACGAAATCGGGTGACTAGAAGGTTTGATTTTGACGAATCAGACAAGGACCAAGAAAACGCATGAGAGAAGAAAATACAGCAAACAATTTTTTTAGCAAACCTTGATATGGTAGAAGGAAGAAGCCTTAACCAACATCTACTAGTCACTAGCTGTTCTAGCCATGGCTAGACCTGGCCGACCACGATGACCGGACATCATCGGCAGTCTCCATGAGTCCGTGCTTGACTTGGAACATGACCGAGCAGAGACCCTAGTCATGCAAACAGGAACGACTCGCGATCCTAACGCTTCATAATTTGACAAACGTAGAGGCCCTCTGTTGACCTAAGACACGACTAGCCAGCTGTACATCACGCCTGGACAGTGGTGACGTGAGCAGACTATGTTGAACTTTGCGACCCACCACCATGCGACTCGACAGAGTGCGTTGTCATCGAGTTGCTCATCTATCAGCAATGACATCGAGCTGTTCAAGGAAGATCCAGCATACCCTACAGCCGAAGAGGGTTCCTGGCCGATGACAGAGCCGACCAATACTCTGACAAAGGTTTTTCTGGCAAATCTGCTAGGGTTTCGAACAACCCAGCTTGAAACCCTAACGAATTGACATATTTAATCTGTTAAATCAAGTCAATAATTATCCTTATCGTCAACAACACAGAAACTTTCATTGTAGACAACCACAGACGAAAGAGATGTTTTTCACGATGATCGAGTTTTTCATCACAGACCAAATAATCACGAGTTCAAAATGAAAATAGACATGTCAACTTTTGATGGTCGATTAAATATTGAAGATTTACTGGATTGGGTTCAACGCTTGAGAATTTTTTTGATTATTTAAACATCTTGGAGGAAAACCAAGTGAAGCTGGTGACATATAAATTAAAAAGGCAAAGCTTCAGCGTAGTTATAACGACCCCTTTTCCCAGTAAGATATTGTCCACTCTGGGGATTGGGCCGTAGTCCAACATCCTCCCCTCACGGCTTTGTTTGGCGAGGACTTCCCAATTGGTCACCCAACATGGCACTGCTCTCGCTGAAGCACTTGTAACTTCAGAGTTCTTATATGATCCGTTGCCAATTATGCTCCAAAACGCGTCTTACTATCTTGGGAGGGTTTCCTTATATATGTTTCATTTCCATATACTTCTCCAAGCGATGTGGGATTGTGATGACTCCCTTTTTATGACCCAAAATTTGCCTATACTCGAGTTCGGGATTTGCCTACACTCGGCTTAGGTCCGAGGTTTGCCCCACAACCCAAGGTTTCCCCCACAGTCGTACTTATACATGTACATTCGGGTCATCACAGTAGTGGGCGTAACTCCAATTTAATAGACATCGACAAGGAAAAATGTGAGTTCATTATTGGTCAAAGATGAAAAGATTATTGCAAAGACAATTTCTTCCTCCAGATTATGTGCAATTCTTGTATTAGCGGTATCAGAATTGTTGACAAGCTAATCGCACGAGGAATGAGTATATAGAAGAATTTTATCGATGGGAGAGTGAATTTATCTGAGAGAGAGGATCAATTAATAATTCGTTATATTGGAGATCTCAAACTGCCTATTCAAGATTGATTGGCTTTTCAAATTGTTTGAACTATGACAAATGCAGTTAATTTCGCAATGAAAGTAGAAGTGCAAATTAGCAGGATTGCAGTCCATACGCCAAATTATTTTCGACGACACATCCCGGAAAGTTCACTTATTCCTAAGAAATTGACAATTACATATGGCAAAGACATTAGTCAAAATGATGCTCCTCCACGTTAGAATTCAAAGTAGAATCTCAGTGGAAGTTCAGTCAACCATTGTTCAGCCTGATTCTCAAGTCTAAATTTGTTAGCAACTACAAAGCAATAACATCCCTGCACGTCTTAATTTCAAAACATGTTTTCGATGCAACCAACTCGACCATCTTTCAAACAATTGCCTGAGCAGGCGTTCAATTTTATTTTATAGAGGAAGGTGAGGGTGATGAACATGATTTTGAAGGAGATATTTATACAGGTGCTGAATTTGCGAAAAGATATGTGGGAGAAGAAGTCTTGTGCGGCGTCTGATGACTTTTGATTATCTCATAAGAACTAGACAACGCTCAACGCCACAAGATCTTTCGAACACGATGCACCGTTGGTGAAAAATTTTGTAACGTAATTATTGACGGTGGCAGTACAAAAAATATTATTTCTAAGACTTCGGTAAAGATATTGAATTTGCAAACTGAAAAACATCTTTTCTTGTACAAAATTGCATGGATTAAAAGAGGTTATGAAGTTTGAATATATGAAGTATGCAAGATTCCAATGTCATTTGAGACGCATTATAAAGATGAAATCCCGTGTGATGTAGTAGATTTGGATGCTTGTCATATTTTACTTGGACGACCTTGACTTTATGATGTTGACGCAACTTATAAAGGCAGAGATAATATCTTTGTGTGTCAGTGACTCAATAAGGAGATTATTTTGATTCCATATTTTCGGCGTCAACAAACAAAGTTTATTCTCCTGGATGAATTCTTTGTTGATATAAAACTCGAGGTCGAGTTCTTTTAAGAGGAAGAGATTGATGCAGGACATACTTCAGACCCAAGCAAGCCCAATAAGTTCATGACTCGCTTATTGTTTTATTTTAATATTTTATCTCTTATTTTTATTTTAGTTATTTAATTTTTGTTTCTATTTAATGAGTGGTAATAAACATTAAAGAGTTAAATTTTTGATAATTAATACTGTTTTTCCTATTTTAATAGTTATTTTTCTAGAGTTATTCTATTTCTCTGATGATTGTGAAACAAAACTTTCTTGTCATCAGAATACTTACTAATTAACACGGAGCTAAAGAATTTTTAATTCTATTAAAAGTTCTCCTGCTCATTGATACAGATTAACTAATAAGAGAGCTCGCTCCTATTTTGGTTCCATTTTTTTCTCATGTCTTTTAGTCAGGTCTGGTGCTCAGTGTAGAATTTATATGTGCAGTTCATTCAATATCAAGGTGCAAATATCAGCATGCAGAATAATAATAATAATGTGGATTGGACGCCTATGAAGTTTCTAATACTGAACTTGAGCTTGGTCCAAGAAATGCAATTAATTCAGGAAAGAGCTGCTGAAGCTGGGAGCAAGGCAATGACGGAACCTGAATTTGGCTCATGTGAGACGAGGACTTCATGGAAATACATGGAAGATGCTATTGTTTGTGAGAAGTTTGCAGATACTTTTCTATTTGTGCTGGTATTGCACTGAGTTTATAAGAGATTCTTTCGATGCTGTATTTTCTGTGTACTTTTAGTTAAACATTGGATGATCATTTTTAAAGTTTCGGCTGTTCTGCAGGAAGAGCTGGTTACATTTGCATCTTTTTGCTGTTCCATTTTCTGGTCTGATAATGGCATTGTGGTGGAGGACACTACTTTTCCAAGCTCTGTAAAGGGAAGACTTGGAGGACCTAGTCAACGTCGGCTGCCTTCTTCTATTGCCTCACCAGTGTTATTAGCTGTATGATCCCTTATACCTCTTAGATGTCATGGTTCATTTTGTTAGAAAATCAGTAATGAATAACAGATTCTTATTACTAATTCTACTGACCTCAGCTCTGATCATCACAATATATCGCGACATGTTCAAAAAAATTTTGGTTACTGGTATTAATTTGGCCGTTGACAGTTTTTCTACTGTCTATGGGCTAAATTTTCAGGGAAAAATATGATGTTCATAGAAGGCTCTAAAAATTGTAGCTTGGAAGCTGAAAACTTGGAATGTGGTCCCAAATTGCATATTCTCTGTTAATAAGTCCATTTATTGAGAATGAGAGTATGCCCATGGGCAGATGAGATTTCATTATTAACAAATTTTCATATCTTACAAGTTGTAACATAAAGTTTACATCGATTTAGTGGATATTCTCTTCAAGAAAATCTTCTCTAATCAGATTAAGAGATTTGAACACTAAGCTAACTTTCCTGTGTTTTATGATGCGTTCCTCAAGTGAATACTTATCAAGATTATTCTTTTATATTTACTTTATGAGACTTTGTATTAGAAATGTTCTATATATCATATTATTTATAACTCCAGATGCCATCGATAGTTCTATTTTAATGAAATCCAGATTCATGAAAGGCGAGCTCCTTAATGCTAGTATAATGTTAAGTGGCTATGATGTTCTTCAATAATTTTTGTTTCCTTTGGTAATAGTCTCGGAATCTCTTCACTTTCCGGGGTAAGAGTACTAATGCTCTTCAAGGATTGGGAGAGAGGGGTGGGGCGGGTGGAACCTATTTTTTATGCATATTTGGAGGCACTGGAATTTGGGTTTAATCCATTTTATTTTATTCAAATGTTTCACATTTATCTCTCTTGCTTGTAGTCCAATGTTAACAAATTAGAATGTCTCCGCAGATTATTCGCTTTTAAATATAGGATGGTCCCGGCTTTGATTACTGATCCTATCACCTGGAGAACTCACTCCTATTTTCTTTCTCTGGGAATGAACAGATAACAGCTTTGAAGACTGTTGCTTCCATCTTGTCTTGGATCACATGCTGTAAAAGTAATAGCATTTCAATCAATCATGCGTTCACATTGTTATGGAAGTTTTTCTTGAAGGCAGTTTCACCTCCACCTTCTTATTCAGAGGTAAATAGGTACTTGTGGGTATTAATGTAGGATATTTCTAAGTTTTAGATATGCGGAAGATTTGGTAGTCATTCCTTCAAAACAGATTGGTGCAGAAATTTGTCTTGCAGCATATGAAGCATTATGCCAAGTTCTACCGGTTCTGGTTTCTGTTTTTCCTCCTCAAGATTTGGATTTCACCCAAGTGGGAAAGAACTTTTTAATGGCAACTACAGAAAGCAAATCTCAGTTGGACACCTTAGTTATTACTTTTCTTCAGCACATAAACAGTCTCCTTTCTGTAGGATTTTTAGCACGGAGTAGACGAGCAGTTTTGCTGAATTGGAAGGTAATTAGTCTTAACTTCTTGATTGATAAAACATATCATTTTAGCTTTACTTGTACTATTTTGGTTAGCTTAAAAACTATAGTCAATAATGTCTCTTGTTAACTACGGTCCTTCTGCTGATTATTTTTTTTAACTTTTTTCATCAGTGAAAAGATATATTATTGAAAAAAAAAACCATACAAAAGGAAGGGGAGAGCTACTAAAAGCGCTCTACTCTATGAAACCTATACAAAGAGAAGAACTAAGATCTCACGCACCTAAAGAGGGTATTATTACAAAAATATATGTTTAAAATTCTAAGTTCTATTCTTAAAAATCATTCTCTTTCATTTGCTTATAACGTGCCAAAAGATGCAATGAGAAACAAGATTGGCCCTTGCCTTCTCCTCAGCATTCCTCACACAATGAACCTATAATGTCGACATGCTGTTTGGTCTATGTTTAAGAAAATTTAAAACTAAAACTTATGAAAACAAATACGGGTATATCTTTTGATATAAAAAACCAAAAGATATATTTTCCATTTAAATTTCTTATTTATATTCATTGTTTTTTTTTTTGGGAGAAGAAATTTAATTGTTATTGTGATAAGAGTGATTGACATCATGCAATTATCAATGTTTTTATACCCATGATAAATATTAACTATCAGAGGGGCCAAGGTGATGAGCGAAGTAAGTGAAATTAAATCATTCTCATGAAATATGAGTGAAATTAAATCAAATATCGAGAATGAGAAGTGAAATTGACTATAATTTGATAATTATCTTTGTGTTAGTGGCTTTGCCTGGAGTCACTTTTTTCTATTCCTTATCAAGCTTCTCCCGATGGTCATGCATCAGTAGACAGTACCTCTTCTTTCACAGTTTCAACTCTCAGATTGATTCTCAGTGATCTGATTGAGAAGTAAGGTTCAAGATGAAATTTTTTAGACGTTTTTTGCTTATCTGTTCTTATTATATGTTACGTTTTTAGCCATTAGTAGGTATATTACAAAATACATAAAATTATTATCGTTGTGTATTTTGGTGCATTAAAATGATAGAATGTTACAACAAAGTTGTGAAGAGAATTATCTTCATAATATTTCATGTATATGGTGAAAATATTTATACAAAAAATTGAAAAGTAAATAAACTGTTAGAAAATAATCATAGGGGTATTTTGTGAATTAGATAATTTGTTTGTAAAATTAGTTTTTATTAGTTTCTTGGGAAGTTATGAAAAAAATTAGAGTTAGTAAGAAGAGGTTGTTATAGACAAGAAAAAGGAGTGTGAAAAGTTATGTTTTATGACGATTATTGATGAAAAAATGTTCTTAGTAGATCATTAGAGTTTCAGAGTCTAATATGATTGCTAAGATTTGTAGGTTAGTTTTTAGGGCTTCCGTTTGTTGTAATTTTTGTTTATTTGGGGTAATGGATTTCACTTCACATCAATGATGTTAGAGCAGATCCAATTCCGAACTGGAAAGGATGACAACGATATTGGCAAGAGTCAAGGAAAAGCTTTTAATTGTGCAGCAAACATTTGCCGAGTGGAGGTCCATGCGGATGGAATACCAGAAATCATTAGAACAATCCACCAAACTCTCACTGCGATGACAATGGGAAGAGAAATGGCGTTTTTCTGTTCGAGGAGGAAGAGTTGTTAACAGAAGTTCAACATCCAGAACCACGTACAGAAAAAATCAATAGTTGTTCTGGAAAGAAGGAGACTGTAGAGTTTTTCAATGACAATTCAATTAATGCAACCAAAAAGGAGATTGATGACGGTGATGAAAGGGGAAAAACAATGGAACACTCTTCGGTGAACATTGATCAAAGAGAAGAGAAACAGTGGACAGACGAGACGAACTGCCGTTGCTCAACTAGGGTTAGCCAGAGTATCTAGAGAAGGCCGTTAGAAGGGCAACCAAAGGAAAGACATTTTCTGGTTATGTTTGAGAAGAAGCGTTGCGGGATTGAGCGAACAACCTCTCCGATCAAAGTCCGGCGCCTCTGGGGCGTTTTCCATTGGTGGTCGGACAATTTGAAGGGCGTTGATATGGTCGGCCCTGACACCGAAGTTAAGCAATTTCCATTTGAGTTATTCAGAGCATCGTCGGCCGGCGATTTGATGTTGTTGGTAAGCAACTTTTCTCATCTGACAGGTTTCTTCGACAAGGAGCAGTTTCTAACATATAGGGTTACTATTCGAAAAATTGCTGCAAATGAGATATTGGGTTGGACTGCAAATTTGATGAATGAGTTGGTTCTTTTACAAATGGTATGTGCTTTGAAATTGCAAGAAGATGGCTGTTTTCATTTTGGCTGCAGTGGAAGAAGGTTGAAAGAGGACCACAATATTCCACTGGGTTGAGCAACAAAATTGGTGGAGAAAAATTCTTATGACATGTGTGGGCCTAACATAACGCAAGCTTAATCAGGAAACTTAATGGGTTGGGTTTTGAATGAGGCATTTTGGACTATGGCGTCCAACATGCATTATCCTATGAGTTTGAAGTCGGATCACCTAGTGGGATGGGCTAGAAACTATTTTGTATGGACCATGGAGAAGTGGTACGACTTACGACCTTGAGGACAAGGTCGATTTGAAGAGGGGAGTATTGTTAGGAAGTAATCATAGGGGTGTTTCGAGAATTATATAATATGTTTGTAAAGTTAGTTTTTGTTAGTTTCTTGAGAATTTATATAGGAGAAGTTAAGAGTTAGTAACAGGAGGTTATTATAAATGGGAAATGAAAGTGTGAAAATGGGGGCTATGATGATATTTGATAAATAAATGTTCTTGGTAGATTATCAGGGTTTCCGAATCTAGCATTGTTGCTAGGATTTATGGTTAGTTTTACGGTTCTGTTTTTTGTAAATATCAGTTTATTTCCTGTAATGAATTTATATTCGCATAAATGGTATTAGAACCAAGTCAATCCCGGCCCGGAAAGGATGGCGACGATCTTAACCAGAATTGAGGAAAAGCTGCCGCGCTTATCAGAAATATGAATGAACTACCAGAAACCATCCGATGCACTCTTCAACATCCCTTCATCCGTGGTAGATATCATACCAAAACAACAACGGTCCAAAGTTCAACATCAAGACCAAATTTCAGGTGATTCTTCTTCTGTCAAATGTAAAGAATCATACCATTTTAATTTTGCAGCGAAACAACCAAGGATAATCAAAATTTGCAACGACATGAGGAACGGTTTTTTGAACGTTTGAAGGAAGAGCATAATCGGGTTAACAAGCAATTTTTGGTTGACGAGTCGAACTTGTTGAGTGAGAAGAGGGGAGGCGACAAAGATTTGTCGACAAAAGAGCCGTCAATTGGACAACGCCAAGTTGTAGTCGGTTTCAAATCCTTCCATCGCTAAGCGTTGAACGCAAAAGAATCTTCGAGTGTAGTGGTGTCGAACCAGACCATCGATGAGTTCTTCCGAGCAGAGGAACAACGACGCAGAAAGGGAGGTCCAAAGCCGAGTGACGACCATCGTGAATGGCGGCTGCTTGTGGGAAACAGAGAACTGTCGTTCTGTGCTTTGTCACAACCCAGAGACATGGCACGCGGTCGGAGGTTCTAGTTGGGCATCGACAATGGCGTTGGCGTCAGAATTTTTCCTTCTAATGGCGTTTTAATTTGTGCCGGCAAAAGCTCTTGAAGAAGATGGTGCGGCTAGAGTTGACAATTCTCAAACTATCTTCACTAACAAGTTGGGCTGGGGAGCAAATGTGATTTCTTAGGGAAGTTTACAAAGTATGGGCTTCCAAATCGATAAATGAGAATTGGGCTGCCAAATTAGAAAAGGAAAATAACTATTTTTACCTAGTTTGGGCTGGAAATTTAGTGGAAAATAATTCTTTTAACATGTTTGAGCAGACGTAATACATGATAAATGAGAAAATATAGTAGGCTGGGCCTTGAATGAGGCCATTTGGACTACGGCGACCAACATGCATTATCTTATGGGTTTGAAGTCGGATTATCTAATGGGATGGGTCGGAAACTATTTTGCATGGAGCATGGAGAAGTCGCACGACTTACGACCTTGAGGATAAGGTCGATTTTGAAGAGTGAGTATTGTTAGGAAATAATCATAGAGATATTTTTGGGAATTAAATAATGTGTTTCTAAAATTAGTTTTTGTTAGTTTATTGGGAAGTTAGGAAAGAAGTTAGAGTTAGTAAGATGAAGTTTTTAAATATGAGAGAAAAGAGTGTGAAAGGTTATGTTTTATGATGATTATTGGACCTTCCCCACAAAGGAGAGATGCATGATTCAAATCCCCTGTGGTGAAATTATTGGGGATTGAACCCTGTTACTGTGGGTATGAGACCCACCATGTTATTGCTCCTCGGTTAAGGGTTCTGACCGGTGGAGAGTTTTGACCGAAAAGAAGACTGAGTGAAATATGATGGGAAACCATAACAGAAACTAATTCTTAAGGAAACTACTACCCTAAGAAAATTATTTTCTAATTCAATACAAAATTAATTTTCCTTGAATTAAGAAAATATTAATCCTAATATTTACATATTCTTAACACTCCCTCTCAAGTTGGAGCATAAATATCAATCATACCCAACTTGGTACAAAGATAATTTACCATACAATTGGGTATTGAAAAACAGGTCCACCAAGACCTAATCTCAAATAGGTCCACCAGTGCAACACAACAATTCAATCTTCAGAAAAAGAACTGTGCTGGCTAGAGTTTCCTTGTAGCCCTTCCTTTGCAGCTCTGCTCACTAGAGCAGAATTTAGAATGGAAGAAGAAAAAAAAAAAAAAACATTTCGCATTTCTGCTCATTAGGATAGAATGAAGAATGGAAAAGTTTTTGCACCTCTACTCAAAATTTGAACAATGTAAGAAACCGAAGACCACAACAGAAAAAAAAAAAAACCCAAAACCAGAATTTACTTTGTCTTCTAAACAAGTCCACAATGCCTGATCTTTTTTTCTAAAGCAACACAACAACTATGGTAGAAAAAAAACAAAAATAAATACGCCTGAAACAACAAACAAAAACACACAACTGAATCCAAAAGCAAAGAACGCCGAAGAGTAGAGAACGCCGAAGTCCGAAGAGTAGAGAACGCTGCTGAAGGCTGAAGACCAGAGAAGCCAAGGACGCCGACGAAGGAGAATCCTGAAGTTCGTGGACGCAGAGGGTGACGTGCTCCTCCTATGGTTTGCTTAGTTGGGCAAACAAAAAGAAAAATTCCTGAATGCTGGCAAATAGAGATGACAACGGTGGTTTGACTGACTAGGCTTTAGCTGTAACTCTAACTACTAAACAAATTTATGCTCGCGAAGAGAAAATATTATTGCAGCTTTGATATCGTGATACAACAAAGCTGTAAAGGAAATTTTCTTCATAATATTTCATTCATATAGAGAAAACATTTATACACAAAATTGAAATGTAAATAAAAAAACTAATTCCTAAATAAATTAATACCTATGGAAACTAATTATTAATTTAATACAAAATCAAATCCCCTTTAATTAAGGAAGTATCAATCCTAATATTTATACATTCTTAACATAGAAAATTAAAAAAATTTGTTATGCTCAGTTGAAGAACTATTTTGGAAAAAGGTGTTATAGGGGGGTAGAGGGACTTACTTTTTGGAGCTATTTTTCAATTACAAGATTGATGAGTGGGATCCCAAAACGTTTGACTGTGGCTACTTTGGAAAAGCTTCTTTATATTAAAATGGGACAGGATAAATAGTTGGTCCTTTCAGATTTAGTTAATCTCAGTTGTAAATGTTATCTTTTTCAACTTGAACAAGTCTCTAAGTCAATGGTTGTTCCAAGAATATACATCACGTAAAGTTGGAACACCTTCCTGTTGAGTGTTTGTTTCTCCTGTTGCTATATCGAAGCAATCTCGAGTGTTTTTTCTCTTTATTTGATGAAAAAGGTGTTGTTAAAATTTGACGAGTACAGAAATAAAGGAGTATTAAGAAGTCTTCACAAAAAAAAAAAGGAAAACAAAATTACATTTTAGGATTTAGCCATATCAATCCGATTAGAAAGGATAAAAACCATTGAAAAGTCTCTAAAATGCTTAAATGTATTATTAGCGACTGTAGCTAAATAACTCGTAAAGTGGCTAAAATTCCATTTACGCAAAGAATTTTGATTTTGTTGTATCTTTCATCTCATCCATAAGCATAACTAAAAATTCCTGTGATACAAATATGTGACATCCAAGGTAGCTCAAACTCTGAAAATAGCCTCAATCAAATCTCCCTTTTAAAATCACATTGAATTATGATGTGATTAGTTGCACTCTCATGCCCCTTATAAAAAAGAATTTGGTGATAGAGTGTTGCGAGTTGAATTAACTGAAAGGAATAGATTGCTAATGATGTATGTTTATGTGGACAAATTAGTTAAGATTGCAAGATAGTATTAGCTACACATATTATTTTATAATTTTATCATGACATGGTTCTAAGATCTTGGTAACCAAATAGGGACATAACATGGAACATTGACATATTATGTTTATCTTTGCGGATTTTAGATAGGATACGACATGGTTCTAAGATCTTGGTAACCAAATAGGGACATAACATGGAACATTGACATATTATGTTTATCTTTGCGGATTTTAGATAGGATACTTTTGCCATTTTTAAGTTTTTCTATCTTTTTCTTGTGATGGGCTTCTTTTTGCTGTATTTAACTTCCATTTACATATTTTCGATGTAATCTGTAGCCTTGAGAATGCTGGAGAAGGATCTGTTTTACCCATGCTAAGACTGGTTAGAAAAGTTTTGAGATTATTCTCCAGTGGAAAGGAGGGTGTGCTTGTTTCCTCATGCAATGGTGTGGATTCCCAGGTTAACCTTGTAATTCTGTGATGAATTTATTCTCTTGTTCAGCAGTCATTCAGATGCAAATAACTATTTTGCGAAGTGTAGTCTCATTCTGTAGAATCTTTCATTGAAATAAGAAAGTCACAACTTCCGTTCATTATGCTCTACTTCAAATAGTAACAGCATATCATGATGTATTACATGTTGTTATGGACTAGTTCATAGTTTAGTTTGTGGTTCATTAACTTTTCAATCTATTACTGACTAGATTTTTACTGGAAGTTATTGATTGTTTGCTTTGTGTTGTTAGCCATGTATTTAGCATTCGTCGTTCTCATGGAACAAGTGAGGATTGGACATTATTTATCAAACAAAGATTTGGTGTTTTTGTTTCAATATTTTTTTTTTTGAATTTTTCAGTGTTATACTTAAAGTTTACTGTTGAAATATTTGGTTTTTGAGCTGGATGCAATCTTTTTTATTTCAATAGAGCTATATATTCTCAAATTTGAAGTTATGGTGCCCTAGAGATTTTTGTTATCTTGTGGCATAAAAGGATATCAATGGTAACGCCTAGTCTTCCAACTTTTTGGGAGGAAAATATCAGAAAACTTATATTATGGACTTTTACGTGAAATAGGTCTTAGTTCCAGTCTGGCATCTAATCTACATATCTGTAAAGTTTGTTCTTTTTTTCTTATCGGAAATAGAATGTGTATTAATGTGCAATATGTAAACAGAGGGAGAGAGCTACAAAAAAATGCTCAATAGTTCAAAAGTTTTATTTTCTTCAATCACATTAAGAATGATCCGTAATTTGAGTTAACTGCTAATAAATTGGCTTGAATGTTGTAACAAAACAAGTTAACGTGTCAATACAAATGCCTCAAACTGTTGCATCGTTATTTAATTTAATAGTATTTTGCTAAATTGTGTATATGTCTCACATATAATCCAGATGATGTGGCAATTGGTTCGTTCCTCTTGGATATTGCATGTCAGCTGCAACAAGCGAAGGGTTTCACATATTGCAGCTCTGATGTCTTCCATCTTACATTCTTCAGTGTTTTGTGATAAGGAAATGCATATAATGCATAACGCACAAGGGCCACTGAAATGGGTGATCTCTCTCTCTTTTTCTCAGCTGCGCCCCCTCCACACAATTCTACTAATTCATCTATATATTTCAAATATTTGTTTCTTAAAAAAAGAATTAGTGATTGTGATTTCTTAACACCTTGTTTCAGTTTATTGAGAAACTACTTGAGGAAGGCACAAAAAGTCCTCGTACATTACGTCTCGCTGCACTACATTTGTGTGGAATGTGGCTTACTTATCCTTGGACTGTATCCTACTATCTTACAGAACTTAAGCTGTTATCTCTCTATGGTTCTGGTGTGTCTCACACTTTACATTCATATAATTAATGGTTTCCTCTTGTAATCCAAGAAAATCAGTAGTGATGATATTTTCTTCTTCAGTTGCTTTTGACGAGGATTTTGAAGCAGAATTAGCTGACTATCAGACAAGATCTGAAGTTTTATTATTGGCAAAAATCCCAGACGCTGAAATGACCGAAGTAAGAAACCTACTAGAACAACTTTATGAAGTTTCAGTTCAACGTCAATAACTCAGTACCGTACCACCTACCTATGATATAGAAGAAAGTAATCCACTACTTGAAATTTTAAATTGAATGTGTTCTCTCCTGCATAACTTGATGGCTGGTAAAATTATTGTTCCACTGTCGGGAAGGATGTATAAAGTTATTTACATTTGGATTGTTTCACTTGATGATTTCTGGGTAATTACATGGATTGTACATGTGTTTACTCGACAATATTATTGTCTTTTAGTTATGTGTTTCATGAACCTATTATATTTCTGGTATATCAGGCATTTATCAACACAGAGTTGTATGCAAGAGTGTCTGTTGCCGTTTTGTTTAGCAAGCTAGCTGACTTGGCTGATAGAGTGGGATTAGAAAATGAAAATGAAGATTGCTATGCTGCTCTGCGTTGTGGAAAAATGTTTCTTCTACACCTTCTTGAATCAGCGGTATTGATTTTTGGCACTGTTACAATTTATAAGATGAGATGGAACATGTTAAAAAAATGAAGAGCATAATATTCTTCTTGGTACTTTGATCACTCTGTTTTCGTTTTACCTTCATTACATTTGCAGGTTTTATAGACTTACATAGTTTTTAGTGTTTATTATTCATTAAGTGCAAGAAGCTGAAAGGAAAATCAGTTATTGACCAACACATGAAGTAAACTTTAATAGATAAAGGTTTCTATTTTGTCCAATCTAATTTCTGGCTTGTTTTTTTATTCTATGATTGTACTTTAATTATAATTTGTAGTGCACAATTAGTCGGATACTAATAAATAAGATCACTCACTATCAAACTATATTTTGAAAAGATTTTTTTTCTTCTTCAAAATGAAGAAATTCAACTTAGATGAAGTAAATTAGGAAAATTAAGTATTAGTGGAACGCCTAATTGCATTATTAAAAACATATGAAAATATGAGGTTAGATACAAACAATATGAACGGAGTTTTATGCTACTTAATCTTCATTTTTTTTCCAAATGAAAGCTCCATTATTTGTGGAATATGTTCATATTTCTCTCGTTTTGAGGTAAGAAAATTTCCTAATATATATGACCATTTTTTTAAGAAATGATAGTCATAACAAAGAGATGGGAGAGAAAGACATCATCTCTAATAATGATTCCAAGACAATTAATTAAAAATAATTTTCTTTCAATTAAGGGAATTAGACTAAAAGAATAACTCTTAAAATATTTAGAGCTACAAACTTACGTAGCAATAAGAAAATAGATGCTATCCCATAAATCATTATTTAGAGATTATATCTTCAAATATAATTTCATTGTGACAAATCCAAATTGCCAAGCAAATAGCTAAAATACCAAGTCTTCAAATTAAAATTCTCTTTTTATATCCTCTGCCCTCAAAAGAAACATCATTGATGATGCTTCCAATATTTATGTTATTTTCTTAATCACACATTTTACTTGGAATATAAAGGCAGGTTATAACTCAGAGTTTGGCATAGTGCACGCTTACTTGCACACAAATATAATTATGAAAGTAGATCTTGTGGTGTAATACCGCTCTAAAAATGAGGATTTTGTTTTCTGGGTCTGGTTATAGTTTCAGACTTACCTTACCAATGCTTTTTTATGATGTTTATTAGTAGAAGCATTCTGTATTTTGGTGCAAGGGTGCTGATTCTGGTAAAAAAATGGTGGTAGGATGCTCACTGCATTATTTCATGGTACAGGTAAAAGACAATGACCTTTCGAAAGAATTATACAAGAAGTATAGTGCGGTAAGTACAGCTATTCTGTTAGCTGACAATGAGGTTTTTCAGTTTGTTGGTATTAAGGACAGCCGTTTACCGAAAGGAAATGATTGGTGAAATGTACAAGATAGCATTATTGGATTTGACTATATTTTAGATGTTAATATTCAAAATAAGCACACGATATTTTTAATGCAAAATAGTTTTGAGCATCAATGGATCATAAAGTTTAAATTGCATTCACGCTCTTTGCGGTCTTAATCATAGATGTATTTCATTGCTTAACAGATACATAGACGTAAAGTACGTGCTTGGCAGATGATATGTGTCCTTACACGCTTTGTTGGACAAGATATAGTTCAACAAGCTACAGATAGCCTGCACATTTGCCTCTGTGTAAGTAAATATGCGAAAGCTATGTAGCTTCTTATGTGATGTGTCAACTGGGCAAAAGTTAGTTAGGTTCTCATATATTGTGTCCACTGGGCAAAAGCTCGTTATCTTCTCATTTGATGGGTGAACTGTCGACACTTTTTAGAACATCTTATGCGTCATTTAATTTCCCAATAATTGTTCTTTATGTTTGAAATTATTATGAATTGATTTTTTAAGTGATTTTTTTTTGCATCCTAACTAATTGTTATCGTTATTGGGATAGACCTTGTTTTTTGGTTTGCAGTCAAGGTTGATTAAAAAAAATATTTGTCACTACTTATAATTAGTTTTTAATTAAATTGGAGGATAAATTAAATAAGGCCAAGCAAATTTTCTTTATTTATGACGATAATGCACCTAATATTTTAGAATTTTCTACCAAACTATCATTTCTCTCTGAAATATTACACGAGAAAGAACTTTGACCACCTACCAGGTACAAACGAGCTTGCCCACATAAAAGAAAATAGGACTATGCAAAAGATATGGAGACAAGATACTAAACGCATTAAAGAATGATTCTAAGTAGTAATAATATTTGCTCTATGCTTTCATGTGCAGAGAAACAACTTACCGGCTGTTCGTCAGTACTTGGAGACTTTTGCAATTAATCTTTACTTAAAGTTT
Organism: Begonia masoniana; assembly: GCA_022432975.1. Taxonomy (NCBI): domain Eukaryota; kingdom Viridiplantae; phylum Streptophyta; class Magnoliopsida; order Cucurbitales; family Begoniaceae; genus Begonia; species Begonia masoniana. The sequence goes on from CM039506.1 coordinate 43,227,467, forward strand.
CCATTTTTGGTGAGAACCGTTTTGCTCCTACTATTTTTTCTGAGGTCTTGGCCAAAGTTTTTTCCCTTGTTCCTGCAAGGAGAAAAGATAAGATGGATCGCCAGGCTTGTCAGTTGTTATATATCCTTATTATGAATCCTGTTTTGCTAAATTAACGAGTTTGATTTTGATAAGTCAGCCATGAAGAGGAGCCTACTCCATCTTGTTTTTAAGTCAAATCTTAGTGTTATTCATGACAAAGAAACATAATGATATCTAAAAGCTGCAGGAATGTAAAAGAACTTCTAAGAATTGAAAAGTTGTCTAATAACCTATCTTGAGGATAGAACTTCCCACAAAGAACTCTGTCTCTTTCAGATGTTCATCTTTTTGTTATATCATTTTTTCCCATCCAAATGTCCTTGAGATAACTCGGGAGCCTAACTTTACACCCTTAGAATCTACAAAGAAGCACTTTGAACCTTCACAATCCAATGAAATAAGAAGTCTCTAATCGGTTTGAATTGCTTCTTCAACTCTAAAACTCAGTAGCCTATCCCATGGAGCTCTTTTTAAGGAGTCAAAATTAATCACAATGTGACAAAAAAGGCAATTTCAATAACTTACAATTTCTTTCCAGAAAGATAGGTCTTTGAACATTGGAGAAAGATCCATATCAAATCTCAGGTGAATGTGTAATATTACAGAGCTCCTCATAAGAATGAGGTGCTCATATTGTCATAATTTGCTAGAGCAAATTTTTGCCTATGGTTGTATTATCGGTCATCATATTGAAAGCTAAAATTCTCATGCCTTTACTTGATGCTATATTACAGGTTGGGGAGCAATTAGTTCCTATATTACAAGATTATAATATGAGGCCTCAGGTAAAGAAAATGTTCATCATATCCCCTTTGTCTTTCTTGTTGCAGCTATCTGACACGATCCTTTTCTTGTTATACCATCGTGATCGAGGCTTATTGTCTTTATCTTATGCAAATTATAGGAGATTAAGTTTTAGTTTCTATCAAAATAATATCAAAAAATGAATGCAGGCACTCTCTTCTTATGTATTTATTGCCGCTAACGTCATCCTTAATGCATCTGAAGCTGCTCAGGCCAAACATTTGAATGAGTTACTTCCTCCTATTGTTCCCCAATTAACCTCTCATCATCACAGTTTGCGTAGCTTTACCCAGGTTAGTTTGCCTGTTGCTAGAGCATTTCTGTTGCATAACTAAATAATGCCAAGGCTTTATCCATTTGCAGGTCTTAGTATACCAGGTTCTGGACAAAATATATCCCAAATTGGAATCTAGAGTCTCTGATAGTATGCCTCTAGAAAAACGCTGCTTCGACAATCTAAAAACGTACCTTGAAAAGAACACTGACTGTGCCCGGTATGATTGTTTTTCTTATTATTAGTTACTATTTATATGAAATTTTATTTGGGCATAGGGCTATTAACTCTGTATTGAGCTAATTTTTCTTTTTTTTTTTTTTACATTTCACTATTTTTGTAACTTTTTATTTCTTCATATTTTTCCTAGCTGGCATTTGTGTTCATAACTTAGTTCTAATATGTCAGTATCTTTTTAGTCTTTTTTATTTACATCAACAACAATTATGTGTTGGTTTCTTGTCAAGTACTTTTTTTTGGATGCATTACTTTCTGAAAAATAGAATTTCCAGCTCCACAATCACTTCTAATAATACTATTATATACGTCTTAAAAGCACCTTTGCCTTGAAATGTTATGTAAACAGGAATTTTAGCCTTGTAGTCTGATTATTTTTGTTTCAGTTTACGGGCATCAATGGAAGGATATCTCAGTGCCTACAATCCCATTAGCTCTATCACTCCTGCTGGAATTTTTATCAGTAGAGTTGATGTAAGATTCTTGATTGGATTTGAAAGGTTGATAAATGTTAATTTGTCATTTGGTTGGACTTTCAAGTGAAATGTTTTCAATGTTTTCCTAAATAATGCTCCTCCTTTAAGAATTTCTGATCTTATTTTTCTGTACTTTCTTTGTCAATAATAGTTACAAAAAGTGTTGGTTTGCATTTTCTCCTTCCTAATCTGATTCAAAGCAAAGAGATAGCTGAGATAATTTTTTTCAATTTATCTGAATCTAATGTTATTTTAAGGAAACGCAAGTACTGTCGATGTGGAATCTATGGTAAAAACTGCAAGTAAAATAGCTTTCCTTGGAAGGTACGACTGGAGCATGAAATTCTTTTTGGCATTTGGCACATGGGTGAAACAATGGTTTATTGCCTTCTTTGGCGGGAGATATTATGAATGTTTGCCTTGAATTTTGTTATTGCGATATAAAAGCTTATTATCCTTTACGCGAGACATTATTTTTCTTAGATACATATAAATACATCATCAGTTCATTCTTACATCAATTTTATCACCAATTTTATGTTTTTGATAATGGTTTCTTTTGTAACTGCCTATTGATGCTAAACAGAACTATCTTCATCTTATGTTTTCATCATGGAAATCTATCCTTGTTAACTCAAGAACATTGTTAGTGTTGGCTTCACACTTATTTTGCCTTTAATTTTTAGTTATGTTGTCTTAACATATTTTTTGAATCTTTGTTTTCTTTTTTCATTCTCATAAATCAAGGAGCCCAAGTTTGAGTGTGTTCCAACGTGCCTCATGGAACAAGTCCTTACCTTTCTGAATGTAAGCATTTTATCTTTCTTTTATTTTTCCTTTCATTGCGATTTTCTCATGATTCAGTTCTCAGGATGTTAGAGAAGATCTTAGAAATTCAATGGCAAATGATGTTGTAACAATAAAGACTGAAAGCTTCAGAAATAATGAAGATTCCAGTTGTATGGAAATACATTCTGATGGCAACAATGAAAAATTGGTTGACCTGCTACCAGAGATGACAGTAGGATTTTCAGAAAAAGATCACCGTATTTAAGCACGAGAAGCAAGATAGTGCTGATGGTTCCATCTTTGGCAACAAAGTATATAGACAACTTCTGGGTATGTTCTGGACTTTGTTGTCATTAAGGGCTGTGTTAAGTATTACTACTGTGTAGGAGTTTTACGAGCAAACACAAACTCCTTCCTTGAATTTGAAATTTCACTTGGTTAAAATAAAGTTGTCATTAATTTCACTTAAAAGTGTTTATATAATTTAGGGTAAAGATCAAATAAAACACTGAACTATGAGGTGTTTTTGAATTCAAACACTGAACAATTTTTTTCCTCAATTCAAACATTGAACTATGAGATTTTTTCAATTCAAACACTGAACAAATATTTTCGTCAATTCAAACATCAAACTATACACGGTTAGTAAATAAAACTAGTCTGAAAATACCCTAAAAAATGAGATCCCTAATTTTAGGTTCGATTTACCCCAGGTAATCGAACCAGTTTGAATTAGGACATTTATTTATTTGGTCCCGAACAATTGACCTTTCATGTCTTTGTTGAAGAGATTTTAATCTCTATATCAAGTGAGAACCAACTTGTACACAGTAAGTCTGACGCTTCTCTTTATCGATAACTTTGAGAACTGCGAGCCCCACAACCGAACAAATGCCATCGAACGTGTTGAATTGAATTTTTTGGGCCAATGCACTCGCTATTTTTGGGGTCGGCACCATGGTAAACCATTTCAATACCCTGAAAAGATTCTTTGATAAATGAAATGAAAAAAAAAAACTTGAAATTTTTTCAAGGATAGAATGAAACGTAAACGCTGTTCATCACAAATAATTGCTCTATTGATAAATTCCTTTTCAAAGTATCAATCCATTGAGGATTAGAAGGGCATTGCAGTTACCTTTGAGGATTAGATTGGTTTGATTTCCTGGGGTAAATCGAACGTTAAATTAGAGATTTCCTTTTATGGGTATTTCAGACTGGTTCGATTTGCTAACAGTGCATAATTTGATGTTTGAATTGACAAAAAAATGATTCGGTGTTTGAATTAAAAAAATCTAATAGTTCGATGTTCGAATTGATGAAAAAAATTGTTTGGTGTTTGAATTGAAAATCCCCTATAGTTCGATGTTGGAATTGACGAAAAAGTTGAATTGAAAAACACTCCATAATTCAGTGTTTTATTTGATCTTTACCCTATAATTTAGAAGTTCTATTGACTAGGCATCTCTTGGATGATGATACTTTCTTCTATTAAAAGTGTTTTGGTTCAGTGGAGGGAAGTTGGAACTGGAAACAACAAGAGGGTAGTTTGGCTAAGTTAGGGCTGTTTACTTGTTTTGATATCTTTGGACATGGAGCAATTGGGTTATCACAATGAGATTTTTGTATTCATCATTCGTTTGTATCACTTTTTTCTTTGGTTGGAAAGTGGTTTTTTTTTTTTTTTTAATTAAGAGGAAAGGATTATAATATTTTAAGGAGTCGAACTTTTTTAGCTCACTTCATTTATACACGTGACATGCATCAATATACTTTACATCAAGTATTCTTCTAAAAAAATGCATTACCAATTAGGAAAAAAGTAATTTACAAGCTTCTGGCACACAAGATGGAATATCTAGTTCCAAAACAAAGTCATTCTCTGCTTGAGTTCTTTGTCTTATTTGTAACTGAAATGCAATGGGAACTTGGTCTTTATGCTGATGAGGTTAATGATGTATTTTGAGGTTGTCTTTTTTTTTTTTTTCTTTTTAATATCAGAAAATTGTAGTGGCTGTCATATTAAAATTATTGGATTATTTGTGTATCGTCCCACCAAGTCATTATGGGAGGACTGGTATCATCATGAATTATGGACGATGATACAAATCAACTCAATATAGCAATAGAAGATGTGATTGAGAAGTTGGATGTGGGGTATGGCTGAAATTCAAGAAATGTTAGTAGATAAAAAAGTACTTTAATCTGGAGGGTAGATTAAGTAATTTTTCTCTCTCGTCTATTTTAAATTTCGCGCATCATTCTGAAATTAGAACCATGATTGAGTTGTTCTGATGCAAGTTTGATCCCACCATCAAGTGTCCTGTTTTTTTATTTTATTTTTTTCTTTTTTAAGTTATGCTTCTCAGCTTATGAATGCTGGGATATCCAGACATCCACACCTTTATTCTCATCTTTTCAGTATGAAGATCTTCTAGAAATGGTTTTGGAGTAGCACTTAATTTTCTCATCTTTGAACTACATTGTTTTTTAAAGCTATTTGCTGTCTCTATTGTAGTATTGTCTTAATTAAGTAAGACTCGTGAAAAACAGAAATGGAAAATGATGATGGGCTTCTTCATCAGTTACTCCTGTCCAGAAGTTTATCAATGGATGGTCTCAGTCGACAAGAATTTTTCCTTGTTGCTTCACTAGTTGATCGTATACCTAACCTTGCTGGATTAGCTCGGACTTGTGAGGTGCAATAACTGCCCATTTAGTTTATCATGGTTTCAAAACACATTTCATTTATCCAGTTTTAGTAGTCATTTCTTATCTCTTTTTTTCTTTGTACACAAATGTGTATATGTTACAGGTGTTTAAGGCGGCAGGATTGGTTGTTGCGGATTTAAATATATTACGGGACAAACAGTTCCAACTTATCAGGTTTGACTGGCTGCTCACTGTCTCCGAAATTTTATGTTTTTTTCTGGTCTTTGAGTGAAAAAGTATAGTTTCAAAAGGATCATGATATGTTGCATTTAAATCAGATGGAAGTTTGTTTTTTTTTTTCTTGGTTGAAGGAAAGTTTCTTTAATCACATCAGAGAAAACTTCCACACCCCATCAAAATTGAATTTTTTCCCACAAGTTCATAACAAATGACTTAATATCTATTTCGTAGTAATTAAGAGCCGTATTATCGATATGAGGGTGCATTGTGATTTTTAGAGTTTCCTCTTGTAATCTTTAATCAGATGAAAGATCTAAGAAACAAAAGTTAATATTGAGATTGAGTATTTTTACTATTTTTTGGACTATTTGGCTACATGCCAATTACAAACATTTGAAAAAATATTAATTTCACCATTGCAAAGTGAATTTATTGTTCGTAATTTTTTAAAATTATCTTTTTAGTATGGTTCCTTCTATCATTATATTTCATTTCTTGTTAAGAAAAAGAGCCGTATTATTGATATTATCTCTCTAACAAAGAAATTCCATGCATTTGCTAAGCTATATTTCTTTGGTTTGAAAGCCCTTAATTTTCAGATTGCATGGTATTTTGATCTGCTTAAGTTTTCTACCTTTTTCATTTATTTGTAGTATGACTCAAAAAATATGACATGATATTGATATAAGCATATTTATCTGTTGTGTTTGCAGCGTGACGGCAGAGAAGTGGGTCCCAACTATAGAAGTTCCAGTGAATAGTGTGAAGGCTTTCCTTGAGAAAAAGAAACGAGAAGGCTTCTCTATTTTGGGTTTAGAGCAGACTGCCAACAGTGTTTCTCTCGACCAGTTTATCTTTCCGAAAAAGACGGTTAGTTATTCTAGTACTTCATGCTACCTTCTATTATTTGCCATTATTGTGGAGAATATATATAAAAAAAGTAGAAAACTTAAACAATCCATAGAGAAGGAAAATTGACTACGAACGAAACCAAATGAAATCAAACATGGCGAACTTCAATACAAAAATATCTCCATATGCTCACTTTATCTTTCTCATGCCATTTGTGTAAGAGAATTCATTAATGTACTAGAATTCGGCTAATCAATCGCCATACTTTGCTCATTTTATCTTTTATTTTTCAGGTGTTAGTTCTCGGGCGTGAAAAGGAAGGAATACCTGTTGATATAATTCATATACTCGATGCGTGCATTGAGATTCCACAATTGGGTGTAGTCAGGTCCCTCAACGTCCATGTCAGTGGTGCCATTGCTCTCTGGGAGTATACTCGACAACAGAGGTGCCGCTAAATCATTCTTTTTCTTTCAAAAATTGTCTTTGATTTTATTATCATCGGCCTTACTCAGAGCTGACCATTTATCTAAATGACAGTTCATTTATTCTTGGTGCTAATTTGATCACACCCAACAGTAATAAATTTGGAGGAATAAAAAGAAATTTTAGTCGATACAACTAAACTTTTCGTCGAGGATTGTAAGTGAAATGAAAATTTACTTCATTTTTCTCAGCCTCGTGATCTTCATAAATGCTTCGATTCTGTAGCCCCTCTCTCCAGTGAGCTTTCTCTTCTCCTTGTTCTTCATTTCTTTGTTATCTTTAAAAATAGTCAAAGTTTTGCACAAATTTGGCATGGAACACCCCAAGCATATCCCAAACCTCGATTCCTTCGGCTTTTTACCTATATTGATGAGAATCTTTCCCAAAACATGGAAACATAAATGCAACAGTTAATTGCTTCTGAATCTTGTAATTCAAATACCCAGCTAAGATTTATAAAAGAAGTAAAAGAGAAATGGTTCATACTTCATTTGGAATATGTTGATTATATGAAGAAGTTATCTCGGGAGTGTAGGATTGCAATGAAGGTTTAGCTTCAGGCTTGGTAGATTCTCTTAGATGGTGAGAGTACTTGAGTAACTCAGCTTTTCTATTCAAGCTCTTGTACCCATTTGCCTCAAATTTATGCTTCATCACTGGATGGTTGATATGTTGTTTCGTGCCATTTACGACAACAGTGGCTGCCGACAGGCTGCCTTTGCTTGTTCCGATATTGGCTGTTGTGGGGATTCTGGCTATTTAGGGAGCCACTGCTCGACTGAGGCCTCCCGTTTATGTACGTTGTCACTATTACCTCCTTATCTCTTACTATCTTCACCTGAAAAGTCATCGCAGCAGACAATGAAGAACTCCCAAATTTATCACAAAGAAGAGAGAGAGAGAGAGAGCTCACCTTTTGGGTAGTCATATTTACATGGTCTAGTGTAGAAAGGCACATGATCGAGTATGTATATATATATGTTGAGGGAGAGTTTAGTGGTTGAGTTGGAATTTGCCAAGAAGAGAGGTTTATGGACTACAACAAATACACATAAATATATTAAAATTCGGATTTCAATCCATAAACACGAACCCATCTACTACATGTATACGTACACATACACACGTCTTTATACTTATCATATCTAAAGCTTGTTGTAAAGAGATATATTTGACATAGTATGTATCAAAAACAATGACATTGTAAGCAAAATATGCTCAAAGAGTATTAATCCAATAAGGCTTCGATGTAATCCACAGGGGCTTGCCGTCTGTTTTTGTTGGCTAGCTTAACACTTGCCACCATTTTAATTTCTTCATTTTGATCACCTTTTTCCTACCATGCGCCTACAAGGCTTTGCCCTTCCTGCAATATGCAGTGCAGCGTTCGGTTAAACTCCCACACTCAAGCTGTGATTTCCAAATCCGAGTCCTTTGGCCAACACGAAATTTACAAACAGGCGATATTAAGAGATAAAATTTGTCTGTTTTAAAATGGACAGATAATATCAATACAAAATAATTGGTTCAGATGTTATGCAACAACAATTTTGACCCAAAAGAAATGTCCAAAGCTCATCCTCATGTTCAACACATATATTATGTTTGAGTTACGAATTCATTTGCGTTTTGATTTTTTTTCGGTGAATTTCTCTCGTATGTTTATAGTTTTTTACCTGTAAGGATTTTCTACGTATAATCTTGATCCCGCACACACTTAGACTGAACGTCACCACTGGCTTGGTTTGCTTTCGGTTATGTCTTATATTCTTTTTCGGTCATTTGGTTCTTTCTTCTTTTTTTTACTTCATTATAAACCCGTCAATGTAATATAAATGATTATGCCTACGGATCAATCACAGATAGCTACTACGTTGTGAGCTTTAAAAGGCCTAAACTGCAGACCATTCCCTGAACAATTATGCCATAATTTCAACCAATATTATTACAGAAAATGGAAGGAAAATCCAGCTTATATCCAGTCTGATAGCTACTGATTGAAATTGGAGATACATTATTACTCATTCTTGGAGGTAGATTTGGTAGGAGTTTCGACGTCCTGCCACGTCGCTTGCCATTGCTTGTCGTAAAACGTCGTCTCATCGAGCAGCTTCTTTAGAGTGTCCAAATCTTCATTCTTTCTGACTAAAAGTACTCCAACTACAGCAACAAACAACAAGTTTTGCACAAAAAGTTGCCCATTTGATCCACTAAACCTACACCAGTTAAGCTATCTACAACATAAGCCATGAAGAATCCAATCATGGCAGCTCTCCCTGCAACAACTCGTTAAAAATGTAAAATCTCGTTTAGTTTTAGCTTGCGAATTTGACTCGAATACAGATGAGGAAGATGAAAATACCATTCAGTAGTTCAGCTTCAGGTAGATGGTATCTTTTAATCCATGCCCACCATGGTATAATCGATGTATCAAAAATTATCGGGTCATCATTACTCGATGTTTCCGGATTTGTCGCAAGCCATTTTCTTCTTCTAGCCTCTGAAATTGATAATTCTCATGAGAAAATAAGGTTACAAAATTTAAAAAAGACATGCAGATATTGATTATTGCTGTTTATAAATTCAGAATTAGCTGTGTTCTTGTTATTCAGCAAAGGAAGTCGGTCTTTTCTGGGTTCGTTACGCATCATAAACACTAAATCGTTTAACAAATCACGATTCTACGACCTTTAAAGCTTGAATTTTCAGTGAAAAACTCTCAATTATCCAGAGTTAGACAGTTGCATTGCCACAGAAAATCAGAAAATTACCAGTCTAATTTGCTACAAGCTCTAATGATGACATTTAATAGAACTACAGATCAAAGCTGTGAGCAAATAAGCTCGAAACCACTAAAGTTTCCTTATTTTTACGAGCAATGAAAGCTCACCAGCATCAATAACAGCATCCCAATCAGTCTCAGACCCACCATTTTTCTGAAACTGCTTCAAATCCCAAGTCCCGGCAACCCATTTAGGGTCCTCAAATTTAATCACCACTTCCTCCGCACCGGCCGACCCATTAGGTCCGAACAAGCTCTCTTCCTCCTCCACTGGAACCGGGTCGGGAAGTTTCGGCTCATTCCGGACCACATTTGGTTCCACCGAAGCGGCAGCTGAATCTAGAGTACTAACTCCACTGTCGGGAGAAGATTTTAGCACAGAGAGCAAAGAGGTAGGGTTCTTGAGCCTGAGAAACAGGGGGAGCCTGTAAGAGAAAAGGGGCTTCTGGCAGGAAGAAGGAGAGAGATTTGGGAGATGAAATGGAGGAGAAAACAAGGCCGCCATTGAAGACACTGTTTTCAGTTACAGTGAAGAAAGAGAGAGAGGGAGAGAAAGAACATCAGAGCATGGTCTTCCTCAGCCTCAGAATTATCCCCAAATGAAGTTTTTTTTTTTTTTTTTTTTTTATATTTATTTAATAGAATTCAGTTGTCACTTTTGAACAACTTGAACGGCCAATGTCTTTATTCATTAACTCTCTCTTCTTCGTAGCATTGCATGTCACCTGGTTGCATGGGTGAGTAAAATCGGCGGGATCAAAACCAACGTATTTAGTTTGGTTCTGGTCAGTTTTGCACAAAAAATAAATACTATTCGATTTTGTCTTTTTCAGAATCGAAGTTCTCGATTCGGTTTTGAGTTTAATGATACAAATCCCTACAACCGAGCCGGACCATTAAGGCAGTGAATAATCCACTGCACTAATCCTAACTATTCAGTTCAGTACATCTATTCGGTCCGACATTGTGCAGTTCTCTCATCTTCGCAGTTTGCAGGGAAACTTTCTCTCCTCAGTCTGTCGTAGTCTCCAGTTGTCGACTCGCATCTCACCCTCTGTCGCACTCACCGGCTCGCCGCTCCCCGTTGAGTTCGACAGCCGACAAATCGCTCGCCGCTCGACCGACGAAGGTAAGGTAAACTTTTTTTTCTAGTTTCTGTCCTTAGAACTTAGAAGTTAGAAGTTTTTTTTTTCCAGTTTCCTTACTCCTTACCAGTTAGTCGGATGTGCACAGATTTTCTCCTTAGAAGTTAGAAGATAGAGTTCGTGCTCCTTGAGTCTGTGCGTTTTAATTTTCTAGGAAGTTAAAAGTTAAGTTAGAGTCCTATGTCGTTTTTTTTTTCCAATTTCGTTTTAGTTTTCTAGGAATTTTATTCCAAATTTTTGAGTCCTCTGTCGCTCCAATTAAAATCTAATTATGTTGAATTGAGAATAAAGAAACAACTTTATGAAATCTATAAGTTATTGGTTCTTATACCCCTTGAATTTGATTTTGATTTTGATTTTGATTTCAATTTTGTTGCTTGGGCTGATTTATTTTTTGTTAGATTATTAGATGTTTGTTAGATTGTTGAATTTGACTACTGATTGATTATTAGTTTGATAAATTATTGCATTTCATAGGATGAAAACAGAAACACTAGTGAAAATCAAAATATAGAGATTCCCCTTATTACTAGTTCTAATGTTGTGTTCGTAGGAAAATGACAAAAAAATCTAATATTTGGAATCATTTTATTGTTGTTGGCAATGACGGTGATAACAATTCTAAAGCTAACAATCGTTTAGTGATAACAATCATTTTACTATTTTTTTTTTTTTTTTTGCATCTTTTAGTGATAACGTGTAGAATTTTTTCAATTTTTCAGGTTTGTATTCGTAGATCAATGGAGGTTTAGCGAAATCAGGATTGCATCTCCTTTATTTTTGTGGATATACTAATGTACAATGATTTATTTATGAAAATTTCAAGATGAATTAACTTTTAAGTTTTTTTTTTTGAATTTAGATTTTTTTTATAATTTTTTTTTTTTTTTTGCCTTGGAAGGACCAGAACCGAGACCACATTTCTAGTCCGGCTCTGGAAAATTTTTTAAGCTTATTGATTCTAAAATTTGAAAATCAAAATATATTGGTTTGATCATAGTTTTTCAAAAAATCAGACCGGACCAAATCAGATCATGCTCACCCCTACCTGATTGAGGGTATTATCCAAATAATTAACATAAGCAGCAGGGTAATACCCATCATGAACATCAAATCATAAGTCAGGTCTAGTTGCAAAGATGACAAACGAGCTCCTTTATTTATATAAAATGAATTGTATTTAGAAAAAAAAAATATGTGAAATGATTTAATAAAAAGTATCACATGAATATTATTACAAATTATACATATTAACTGAGTTGGTACTTATGTAATTGTTGATCATTTGTAATTATATGTGATAAACAAGTCGACCAAGCTGGGTCAACCCTGAAAAATTCTGGTTCATCGAGCCTATAACCTTACGAGTCTGCCAGAAAAAAATTTCAAATCAAATCGACTCGCGAGTCAAAATTAAACGAGTCAAACTCGCTATAGTATCGAGTCGGCGTCAACCCGTTTGTTTGTTTTTTTACCCATTAAAATTTGAATATTTACTGCTCTAAGAAGCTTTCCTGTTTTATTAGAAACTTCGGGAAGAAGAGTGAAGGTGAAGGTGGATAGATGAATAGAATAATATCATGTGATATTATTTTTGTTAAATATAACAACACAAATTATTTAAAAGTAAAAAAAAAAATTATTAGATAATTTAAAGAACATTAAATTGAAATTAACAAAAGTATAGGAGAATAAAACCTTAAATTATGGGATCAATAAATAATTCGTCCTTAAACTAAATCACGAGAATATCTGATAACTTTTAAATTAGAGTTATTTTATACTATATTTAATTGATATAAATTGTATAAATTGAGTGAATGTAAGAATAAATTGATAGGAATTTACTATAATTTCTATATAGTGCTGCAGCATTTGTGCCTTGATTTAATTTAATATATTTCATGCAAATTCTCTATTAAAAGCAGATTTTTCTTTTTAAATCGAATTTTATATTTTCGTATTTGAATGCAATTTTATTAGAGGGTAAATTAAATTCAAAAGCTGAAAATTATGGAGAGAGAGGAAGCAAATCAAATAAATTAAAGAAATTCGTTGCTGATTATGGAGGGAGAAGCTGCTGGAATCATGGAAATTATAAAAGCACTAAAAGATAAAAACCCATGGACAACAACAGAGAGTGGACGTGGACGACAACAGAGCAAATAGACAATTGGTACAACATGGAGAAGTGGCAGGAACTAAAAGACAAAAAAGCACTAAAAGACAAAAGAGTGTGGACGATGGAAATGCACTAAAAGACAAAAACTCGTGGACGACTGCAAAATGAGGACTTGGATGGAAAAATGCAATAAAAGACAAAAACCCATGGACAACAACAGAGAGCGTGGAAGATTGAGAAAAAATGGTAGAAGCTGGAATGAAAATTTAAAAGAACGAGAATGCATAATTCCAGAGATTAGAGAGAATCAAACATGCATAATTCCAGGGATTGGAGAGAGAAATGGGTATGGCATGCAGAGATTAAAAAGAGAGATTTTTCCTGGAAAGAGGAATTCGGGCGAGAGCTGAGAGTCGGCGGCAGCGACATCTACAAATTCTTCATCTTCTTCTTCTTCTTTTTATTTTGTTTTTATTTTAGTTTTATTTTATGATTTTAGACTAGTTTTATTTCTTGGTTAGGACGATAGTACTCGTCACGTATTTTGCTACGATCTCGATTTGTTTATGCGATTGTTTATTGAACAATTATTTGTGATATTCCTTGCTTAATTCAGATCGTATCGATAGATAGGTTGATGATCCATGTTTATATTATATCGAAAGATAGATATAAATTCTAAGATGCACGAATAATTAATCAAATTAAATTGTTACAACGTAGTTAGTATTAATTCGATTAGCGATAAGAATAGAGTAAATAGAAAATTTAATGTTAGTTGCATTCTTTCAAAGTAGAGAGAAATTCTAATTTAAAATTACCTAGGCAATTCAAAAGAACCCTAGAATTATTTAATTCTTTCTGTTCATAAACAATGTTGCAGAGCATCAGTAGTAAAACTATCGTAACGAAAAAATCGATCCTAGCCAATGCTTCTATTCATCGATTTAACCTCATTTATTTTGCTGTATTTTATTACATTATTATTTAGATTTAATTCTAATTATTTTCATCTATCATTTTAATATTTTTATAAGATTTTTATAGTGAATTTAAACATAGTTAATAATATCCTCGTATGATGGATATTTTACTTATTCATTACTTCGTTAACCAGAAGTGCACTTGCATGTACGTGTGTAAAATTACTAAAAAAAAAAAAAAAAAAAAAATCCAAGGAGAGAGAAGTGTTTGTCAGAAAGTTTAGCGTATGAGATTTCATGGTACCGAGGATTGAGAGTGTGGCTCTGAATCTGTCACCCTTCTGAATCTGCCCAGAAACCTCTTCAATCTCCTGACGTTCTTCGACCCAGAAACCATATCAGCAAGCAGAAGAATCACAAGGTAAGTGAGCAGAGATTTGTAAAGATAATCCTTCACTTCCGCCGGAGATATCACCTCGATCGAAATCACGTAGCTGTAGCTCAGACAAAGCAGCGATATACAGAGCATCCAAAACAGCGAGTTTCGGGGAAGAAGAACTATTATCACCGCTATCGAAACTCCAAACGCCGCTGTGGAGCTGAACAAGAAAAGCACGAATTTCTCCGCGCTCATTATCGTTTTCCCGGCGACGTGCGGCCGACCGAAGGTCTCGGGCGAGGTGGAATCGTCTTGCCAGACGCCGCCGGGAGGGCTGAGGGCGGCTTGGTAGGTGGCGGTGGCGATGAGGACAGCAACGACGAGGAGGACGTTGCGGGTGTCGGCGGAGATGGTGGCGTCGACGCGGCGGAACATGACGCGGAGGCGTTTGGGAATTGACATTTGGGATTTAACGTGGTCGGAGATGTTGATCGGAGGAGGGAGAGAAGAGGAGGGAGAAGCGCCGATTTTGCATAGGAGGGCTTTGATTTGGTCTGTGGTAGAGTCTGGCTGTGGTTGGTGCTCAGCTATGTCCATCGCCGTCTGCCCCTCTCCGTTTCTTGCGTTAATGTCTACTCTGTGGTTTTTAATCAGCAATTCAATCACCTGCCATTGCAGAAACATCTTCTCCTCACCAATTCGAACTTAAAACAGCAATCTCGCAACGAAAATCAACAATTTTCAGAAGATCTGATGAAAGAGAACCTGAAGTTGATTAGTGGTAGCAGCAATATGCAGAGCAGTGTCGCCATTTTCATCCTTAAAATTCAGAATTTTAGCTTCCCAGAAAGCTGCATTCTCGTAACAAGCTCTCTCAAGCAACCCAACTAAGATCTCAACCGCCTCCACCATTTTCTTCTTCACCGCGATGTGCATAGCCGTTTCGCCTCTGACCGTCGCGTCCTGGATGGATTCGGGACAAGCCAGAACGAACTCAGCAAGGAGAACCAGATCCCCTTTCTCCGCCGCGTAATGCAAAGGACTCACCCCCTCTCTTCCCTTGGCTCGAACGAGCTCCTCGCCTTCTCGAACCATCTCGATCGCCATCTCCGTCCGGCCGTTTTGCAGCGCCACATGAATCGGAGGGAATCCGTCGGTGTTTAACTTCCTAGAAAACGAGGGTTTCAGCCTCGCTATTTCCATTGCAAACTGGAGTTTTCCGGCCGCCGCAGCGACGTGTAGCGGAGTCTCTGCAAATGGAATTGCGTCGATTTTGTCCAAAATGAAAGGGTCCGCCTTGATTACTTCGTACAGTTTGTCAATGTCTCCAGTTTTTGCAGCTTCTGTGAGTATATCCATGGCCGATCAAATCGAAAGGGTTGAAGAAACAGGCGTTGATTAAAGGTTCATAAACACAGAGACCTGACTTTTAACGTAGTGAGATTGACAAGGAAACTAGAAAGAGAAATCATCGTTGGTTCATAGAAGCTTCATAGAACGTCAAAGTCAACGGCCGGAAAACAGATATTGATTTCAAACTACGATACCCTTTGACTGGAATCTCCGGCTCCGGCTCCGGCTCCGGCTCCGGCTCCGTCTTCATATTCTTCTTCGTCTTCGTGGTCATCCAAAGTATGACATAATCATGCATCTCCAAGTAATCTCTATTTAATTATTTAAAATTTCTGTATTTTTCACATACAACCACTTTTACGAACAATATGATATAAGTTTTGACTTCCTGTTTATTCTTCTACAAGAAAAAAAATTCAAAAAGTATGTTTGCAGTGGGAAGACAATGCATGGACCTGGAATTGGAGCTGAAACAGATCTCCCCAAGCCATTTACGCAAGCATCTGCATCTCAAGTTGTGGTGGTGTTTGAGTGTCTTTCCACAAGAACATTCACACAGTTCAAAGTCTGACTCGCATCCACAACAGTTTGTACATCTTTCTCACAAATCTGGCGAAAAACCGTTTTAGATAATCAATTCTTGAAAACACTAGATATTCTTAAAAACAGGAAAAACGTTTCTAATCAAAGAAACAACAAAATAACGTTAAGTTCTTCAAAAAAGAAATGTTCTCCTCACCTCAACATGCACTCTTTCCTTCTAGGAGTTATTGAACTCATTCTTCCCGTGATCAATGTCCTCCATCTTTACAAATAAGATGGATATCAGAGTTCTTCTTTCAACAAACTGTCGGAATTGCATCAGTTTATCAATTACAAAAATGACTTCTAGGACCCCAAGAAAAGATAATGCTGACCACCGAGCCAATCCCTGTGCTTGTACCCTCTATTCTGTGAAATTCCACAAAAAATTCTCAGAAATAACCATATTTATGACAATAAGGCAGAGGCAATAAAGAAAAATGGAGATAGCAGGACAGGCATTGCATAATCATTAAAGAAAACACAACTTCATGGCTAGTGTGCCACAGGCTAGATCTACATTTTAAAAATGTAGATCACGTTTTGACTCGGATATGAATTCTTCTGAAGACAAACATGGTACAATTCTCCCGTGATTAGTTAATGTGCGTAGGTTCGCCCCAGTTACCAAAGTTATCATAAAACAACAAAAAAATTGAAAATGATGCAAGGTAGCAGACCAATCTTTCTCATTCCATTATGCCATACCACAAAAGTGGTTGTTGTCGACATTTTTGAATGGAGTGACTCTTTATTTGGCCCCAAAGATTTGTATGCTGCATTAAGTGAGCGGAAATACGAAGAAAGAAAGAACAAAGGACTAGAATTTTTAGAAAAAGTTCCATCTGAAATGACCAAAAAATAAAAGCAAATCAACAATTGCATTGACACGCAGGGATGAAGGTTGAGAAAGGTTATGTGGCACGTCCAAATACTATTTCATGTGAGGGGAACCTTGAGACAGTGTTTGACAATGGTGTCTAAAACAAATCTCAAGAGAAATTTCGAAATTGTGGATGTAGATTACAAGTTATCAATAATTTTTTTAAAAATAAAATCTATTTGGTTACTTTCAAATCTTTTGAAAAACACGAAGAGAAATTAAGAAGTGGTGATATTTTTTCTTTTCTTTCAGTCAGTAATCCAAGCAAAATTGACTCGAGTAACCAGAAAACTGAACATATCTTGATTATTTGTACTATGGTCGAATGTACAGATAAATATGCATCACTGATAAAGAAAACACAGTAAAATGTTTTAAAAGAGCAAGGTTCATTAGCAACCAAAACCACAAAAAAAAAAAAAAAATTCAAAACGTCTCCTCCAGCACATTTTAACTGCTAAAAACTGTTTTCTTTTCTTTGAAAATAAAAACAAGTTACAAAATCACACTTACAAACAAGCTCTAAAAGTATTTGCTCATAAGGGATGCTAAGCAAGAGGAAAAAGATATAGAGACTTACATAGAAGATGCAAAAGAGCCTTTTCTTGACTAAACTAACCTTCTTTACGGGTGTGTACTTCAATACATTCTACCCGTGCATTCTACCGAACCACAGTAACAACTCTTCTTCTTGATATTTCCATTGGGATCTCGAACCTGATCTATCGTATAATTGTAATGATATGTCAGCTCTTGCAAGGGCGGAATATTCTCAGCAGCAAAGAGCATTATGTGAGGAATCCTTTTATCCTCGTAATCATAAAGAACATTTTGGGCATACAGATTGGGAAAGCAGCAATGGTTTATAAATCTCCCCACATTTCCGTACTTCGCTGCATCAATGGTAAAGTTTCCTTCTCCAACTACTTCAGAAGGACTTACCTGTGCATCGGGCATTAGAGCCAAAAGTCCATCCCTTGGGGAACTATCCTTGTAATTATTACCAATATCAAACAGATATTCATCATTACTTCTTTGTTCAGCTTCTTTTTCATCAATAACCTCTCCAATATACTCACATATGAAACTTCCTGAAGGAATTGAATTGAGAGACCTCACACCCCATCCCCTTGATTCCGTTTTAAAAATTTCTAACTGAAATTTGATACCTTTCTGACTGACACGGTTGCAGCAAGAAGATGGACATTTGCATTTAGGACCACACTCATAAACTAGGGACTTCGCTTCTACAATAGCCTCATTATGATTATATGGAATCTCTCCTCCATTCTTAACTGCACATGAACATCTCTCTGAGTCTGAGCACCCATTACTACAATCACACCCCTTTGGAGGAATAAGGCGGCACCAATCGGGATATATATTTCTTGTTATGTACGTAAAAGGCGGGGGTTTCTCATCATCTGTAGCATTCATAGTGCTGATTGGACAAGACTCTTTCCCTTGAGAGATGTCTTCTATGCAGAGACCTTCTCGTACTTTGAATTTTGTTGACTTTCTCAATTCTTTCCAAGCGAGTTCTGGTTGATTTGGAATTCTATTCAATAGAAATTTGAATACCAGCTTACCATGTGGCCCCATATCCTGCCACCATTTCTTCACTAAATAAAGCCCATCATAAACATAAGTTCTTCCCTCGGATAAGTCGGAGCCTCGAATCACACGGACAGAATTTTGTTCATCAAAATTGTTCTTCAGTGCTAGGTTTCCTCGTTCAAGCTTTTGGTCTTCAGGTTCTTTACCTGAATTCATCACGTTTCCTCCCTGACCTGTATAGACCAAAGTGTTTGAGCAATCTAAATCATCTGAATATCCTCCTGAAGCCACAATACTAGTTGCCAAGATCTTCCCCGCATGCTTTACATAATCTATACCACCCTGAATTTGGCGATGTAGACCAATAATATTGAGTTCTATTCTATAACGAAATTCATCACCAACTTCAACTCCTGGAACAGATCCCATAATTTGTTTGCCCTCGTTAACATATTTCCCTTTGTCCTTGAGTATTTTTGCAGCTTGAAGGTCGACCCTCTTATTAGAGTTTCCTCCTTTTTTTGATCGTGATTCCTCTTCCTGCAAGAGCCTTCGACACACAACTTGGAACAAACGTAATGTCTCTCTGACCTTAGTTCTGGGATCAGTAGCATCACTATCAAGGGGCTTCCCACTTCGATTACTTCGACCAGGAGTGAGACTCACATCAAAATTACGTGGTCTATGGACAATGCGAAATCCATGATTTTCATGTTCCAACATATCTTCATCTTGAATTACAGGTTGACCTGTACCTCCATGAGCAGCATTTGCAGTCCGTTTATATTTCTTAGCTGGAAAAACATTATCATGCTCCAACATAGCTTCACTTGGAATTATTCGCTGACCTGTTCCCCCACTAGTAGCAATTGATTTCATTTTTGATTTCTCGCCAGAAATTTTTACATCAAATTTTTTTTTCACTTTACTTTTCTTACTGGTCCTACTTTCCCCCTTCAGAGATTTACCCTCCCTCCATGGACAATTTGAGGAGACCATCAAAGCTTGCACAATGACCCTGTCTGATGGAATCTCCGAGCCCACGGAAGACTTCATTTTCCCTCGACTCTGATAAACATATTGATCTGAAAGCTTCTTCTTTATGCTTAAACTATCACTCACTTTATTTGCATTTCTGTCAGAATTGCAGTTAAATTGATTTGAATTATTCAGAGAAGGTTTATGAAACTTTTCTCCCCTAACTTCAGTTCCTATTTCAGTTTCGTCTTTCACCTCTCTCTCTTTGGAAGTTAGCCTTTTGTAATCAGCTTGAACTTTGTCCACGCTTAGTTTAGAATCATTTTCAAGAAATTCATTGTTTGCCCTGCCTCGTTGATAACTTTCTTCCATTTTCTTTGCATTTGTCTTCGAAATTTCAATTGATGGCTTGTCATCAAATCCAGAAACTTGATCCAAGTTCGTTTCATTCACTTTCATACTCTTTTGCTTACTTAAAAGAGGAGCATCTCTACCACAGAAAGGTGGGAAATCTCTGACAGCTGAAATTCTTCTTCGAGGAGGAAACTTTCTATCTACAACCTTTTCCAAACCAATTGTATTTCTAACAGAAACTTGGGAATCAAAAGGAAGGTTTTTTAAACTACTATGACTTTTTTCTTCCTCAAGTATGTGAACATAAGTTTCATGCAAATCCTTTGATAAAGTGGATATATTATGTTCTATAGACTTCCCATGATCTATCAACTTTGAATCTTTTGAACTTTCCAAATCCTTGTCTGATTTATTATTTAATGATTCGACCTCCATCGATTTTCGTCCATCTTCTTGACATGTAGACATAGGTTGCAGCTCAGCCACTGATTCAACTACATTTGTAGCAACATGCACATCTAAAGTTTTGGGGACCTCAAGAATCCTACCAAGTGGATCGTCTGTAGTACCAGCACACTCTACATCTTCACCTGGTCTTAAATTGAGTTTAGGAGAAACTGGTATACAACATGGAGAGAAATCTCTTGCAAAATGAACATCCAAATTTCTAGGAATCTCAGGAAGCCCATCTTGCAAATCCTCAGTACTGCCAGCACACGCTGCATCTTCAGCTGGCCTCAAATTGATTTGAGGAGAAATTGTCCCACAACCTGGGGCACAATCTCTTGTAACAAGCTCATCCGAATTTCTGAGAACCTCAGGAAGCCCATCTTGTAAATTTTCCGGAATACCAGCAAATGTTGCATCTTCAGCTGGACTTAAATTTATTTGAGGAGAAACTGGTCCACGAGCACAATCTCTTGCAACAGGCTCATCCGAATTTCTGGAAACTTCAGGAAGCCCACCTTGTAAATCCTCTGTACAAACAACACATGCTGCATCTTCAGCTGGACTTAAATTTGTTTGAGGAGAAACTGGTCCACAACCTGGGGGATAATTTCTTGAAACATTAATCTCCGAATTTCTAGCAACCTCAGGAAGCCCACCTTGTAAATCCTCTGTAGAAACAACACATGTTGCATTTTCAGCTGGACTTAAATTTATACGAGGAGAAACTGGTCCACAACCTGGGGCATAATCTCCTGCAACATGCACATCTGAATTTCTGGAAACATCAGGATGCACATCCACGAAAACCTCTGCAGTAACAGATCGCGTCACCTCTTCTGCTGGTCTTAAGCGGACTTGAGAAGAAAGTTCTCCACAACCAGGGGGAAAATCTCGAACTGCAGAAACTTTTCGCCGCTTATATTTGAGTAAACCCACGTCACCATTTTCTATCACCAACCTTCTAGATCTCTCCTCAGAATGCATGCTATTTGTGGACTTGAATGTTCCCGGTGATTCAGAATGTACCGTTGCCTCAATAACACCCATGCCATACCATAGATCAAATAGTGATGGAGAATCTATAAATATAATCAATATCATTAGAATCTTATTAACATTAACTTTTTAAAGATGTGTCTTCTACTGAAAGGAAAATGAGAAACAAAGGCTCGACAGCATAATAAACAATGTAGAATCATCAAACATTAATATCTCAGGCAACCTATATCCTCATTGTTTACATGAGAACCTAAGGAAAACTAAAAAATCCCAATTTGGATCGGATGGACTTTATTTTACGTGCTGAAGGTGTCAGTTGTTTACCCAGGAACTAAATTTATTTTTCGCCACTACTAATGACCACCCAAAAGAAACCAACAAGACTCACTGAAGTTGTAGACATGTCAGTGCATTCTCACAACAAAAGTTGTGAAACCAATTTCTTTTTCCCACAAGATTTTCATCACCAAACAGTTTCATCAATAAAATCGAGCAAAATGAAACAGAAAGAAGCATTTTAATTAGCTTATATCTCAATATGTTCAAAGGAGGTTAGTGAAATAACCCAAAAAAAAAGCCCAGAAAATTCTAGTTCATCTTCCAGTGTTTTTTCATCACGAAAAAACGCATCAAAAGATTACATGAACAAATTAACATACTAAAAAACAAAGGAAGTAATATCTGGCTCAGTTGGGCTCATATAATATGTATGTTGACTGACAACCTAAAGACTCTCCGATAATTCCCCATGATCCATACAATTATCGACCAAGAAACTATCTTCTGAAAATTACAGCCTGAATCTATATTGAAACCTTGACAGCACCGATCCAATCTTCAAAGTTCACCACATTTTCTCACAAAAAAAAAAAAAAAAAAACTAAATTAAGCATCCATGACCTCCATTTCAGTGCCATAACGAATAGAAACAAAAAAAGCAAAGCACCAATTCGACAATAGCTACAAAAACCAAACATCAAATTTCATAATTAAGCACATCCAACCTCTAATTCGTCGGATGCTAAGAATCGACCGCCGGAAAGGAAGAATGAGCTTCCAAAGGAAAGCGAAAAAAAAAAAGGGAAGATTGGAGAGGAGAGAAAAGATGAAGAAAGAAGCGATTGTAATGGAAGATCTATGCTCCGAAAGATGAAAACAATGGTTGAAACAGGGAGCCTGGCGCGGCTATAATCGTGAGTGAATATAAGGCACTTGCAGGGCAACATTAGTAATTTACACATCTAGAAGGTTATCTATCTCTTCGTAAACCGTCAAAGCTGCCTTCGGGCTTCGCGTCAAAGTCGTTAAAAAGAGAAAAAAGTAAAAACAAAGCGCCCACCGTGGGGCTCGAACCCACGACCACAAGGTTAAGAGCCTTGCGCTCTACCAACTGAGCTAGACGGGCTTCTGACTTACGACGCCAATCAAATGTATCTATTCTTATTATATTAAATTAATTAACTGATGGTTTTATTTTTTGTAATATAATTGTAAATTATTTTGATAAACTTGTAACGTTAAAAAAATGAAATAAAAGACAATATCTAATCTTCTAACTACATAAAAAGAGTTTGTTTTTTTATTTTCTTTTAATGATTTTTTTTCATTTCATAGTTTGTAAATTACTATTTTAACCTTCAAATATAATTTAATAATAATTTTGTCTCTAGGAAACAAACCTTGATTAATTTAATTAATATAATAAATTAAAAATAATTAATCGTATCAATCAATATTTATCACGTCAAAATGCATGATTAAAAAATAAAATTAGTTATAATTATAATACGCAAAAACAAACAATACTGAATCGTAGCCGTCCAATTGATTTCACCCATTGATTACAAAAAGCGCGAGAAGATTTTCCCACAAAAATATAAAGCCTTCTAATTCTTCCCTTTCTTTCTCAATCAGAACATCAATCCCTTCGATTTCCTACGAAAATGGAGGGCGACACGACAACAGGGATGAATCCTATAGATCATCGATCGGGCTTTGCCAATTCTCCGATTCGCAAGAGGACTGACTGGTTGAGGTTCTTCCCCTTGGCCGGAAAGAGTGACCTGGAAGATGACTCCCAGCCATCGGATTGGGTCAACCGGGATTGTCATGGCGTCGCTTCAGGAGAGTTGGTAGCATAAATTGGACGGTACCCTCAAGGTGAGTATCATCCGCCACCTGAAGAGTGAGCGGTGGGTGGATAATCTTCGGAATGATGATGGGATGGTTGACTATGCTTTGTGATGGTCGCTGGTTGATTTGAGGAGGAATAAGGATGTGGGGTTTTCTCTGGAGGTTCGATTGTCGCAGGAATCGGGCCAGAGTACCAGTGTGGATCGACCAGTTGCAGTGGAGGAAAGAATTTCCGGAAAGGAGATTTGTGATTCTGAGCCTAAGAAGTTTGGGGTTTCAGGGAAGAAATTTTGTTTGGGGATGCCTTGACCTAGTCGACTTGGAATGAGTTAAAAAAATGCGGATTGTTGGTCTGGATTGCCAACCTTTTCTGTGGAAAATACTATAAAACTATTGAATGTTTATCAACAACTGTCACTTTATCATATTATCTGCAAAAGTGTAGTTTTTCTTTTATGGGATAGGTGAAGAATCTATTTTTAATTGGCTTATGACATCTCTAATTGGCTTTTTAGGTGGTTTTAGTTCTCTTGTGTCTTTGATAGTGCTTGCAACTATATTTCTAATGCCTTCATTTTATATAGGATCGGATTGAGCTTATCTGATTAAGTTTTAGAAATTCAGGCATTCTTTGTGAATTGTTCTCGGAAAACTGTTCCTGTTACAAAGCAGAAGAGCAAGAAGTCTCGAAAACAACGTGCTTTCTTAAAATTGTTTTCAACATAAATGTAGAAAATAGTAAAATTGCTGAACAGCAAAGCATTCTTCTTAAAAAGTGTGTTTTCTTGTATAATCTTCCACATGTAGACAGAGCTCTTGGTATACTGCTGTATTTGGAAACCTTTGTTCATGCATCCATCCATCTTGTGGAGGTAAACTTTAAATTGGGCATTGAGCAGATGTTGGTGATTTAAAATCAATCACACCGTGAGAATAAAATCAATAAGAGTGAAAGAAGAAATCAAGACACAAGATTTACGTGATTCGGACTAAACCGTCCTAAGTTTACGACCTAAAACTCCAGCAACGAATTTTATTAGAGAATTCAAAAAATAAGAATTTTCGTAATGTTATAGTATCGTGCGCAACATCACTCAGAGATTACAAGAAAAATAACATTTCTAGAGAACTCTCTCTCACCATATTCTCTCATTTATTTTCTCTCTCATTCTATTCACGCTCCCAAAATCTAATTCTCTTGTTTTTATTATTCTTCTATCAACTCTCTACCTAATCTATTTAAATAGATTGATACAAATTTGAACAAGAATAAAATAATAATAAAATCTAGATGTAAATTTAATTCAAAAACTTTTAAATTAAACCAAATTAAAACGTTGAACCAATAATTAACAATTTCTTTCTTGGTTCTCGTTTTGAAGGTCTTCATGCTGCTATCCAGAGCATGTGCATTCTCTATTACAGACTAGCTTTCTTCCACACTTGTCAATTTCAAACAAAGCTTAAACTTGACACCTTGAAGAACATTTGTAAGAATATTTGTTGGATTCTCCTCGGTATCAATTTTTTGAATTTTCATTTCACCTTGATCAACCACCTCTCGAATAAAATAAAACTTCATATCAATGTGCTTTGATTGTTCATATAAAGCCGGGTTTTCATCAGATATATTGCATTCTGACTATCACAGAAAATTATCAAAACAACAATCAACAAACCGAGCTCCAAAGCTAACCATTTCAACTAGAGAGCTTCCTTAACACCTTTCGTCGCAGCAATGTACTCCCCTTCCATCTTATAGGTTCTGCATAAGCTGTAAATACATATCCCGAAGTAGAACGTTATGAGTCTAGACAACCAGTAAAATCGGAATCAACATACCCGATTATAGATTCTGCCATTGATGTTCAAGCAGATGTTTGCAGCATTCTTTCCGTACTTCAGTTTCATATCCAAAGAACCCAATATGTATCTCATCACCTACTTTAAAGCATTCCAGTGACGTTTTCCAGATCTGACATAAATTTGCTGACCACACTTACAACATACGCAAGATCCGGCTGAGTACATATCATCGCATACATGATACATCCAACAATATTTGCATAAAGAATTTTTGCCATAAACTGTTTTTCAATTCATTCTCTGGAGCTTGCAACTTCGCCAGTTTAAAATGAGCACCCAATGGTATTCTAACAGATTTCAAATTTTGTATATCACACTGGTCTAGAACACGCTTCAAGTATTTTCCTTGAGAGAGTTCTAGAATACCTCTTTCTCTATCCCTCAAAATCTGAATCCCGAGAATTTTCTTCGCCGCACCCAAATCTTCCATATCAAATTGTTTTCAAGTTCCTCCTTTAAATTCAGAATCTCTAGTTTATCTCTTTATGCAATCCAAATGGGATATGCCTCGGAGGCCTGTGACTCCTTTTCAAACAAAGGTACAATCACCAATTAATTTTTATTTTAACAAGTTTGCTAGTTTTATAGGTGAAGATCTTTTTAGTAACTTGGAGTGGGAGCCAAATTCTCAAGACATGAGGAAGCCTACACGTGTTCTCTCTTGGGAATCACTTCCAGAATCATCTCACATTGAAGAGGGAATTTGTCTTCCCGAAGGCAAATCTTTGTAATCATGTGTTTTGTATATATTTTTGGTTTGTGGCAAACATTGGTCTTTTCTTGTATTTTTGGCAAACATTGGCCTTTATTTTGTTGTATGCATTGCATGATAGTTTCTAGGTTAGCAGGTGGCCGAGGTTTGGTGCGCACATGGTCGAGGTTCAGTGGACACATGGTCAAGATTTTGTCACGCAAGAGTTATCTCACGCATGACCAAGGATTGGCGCGCATGACAGAGATTTGGCGCGCAAAGGATACCTCACTCACATGTCCGAGCATTGGCGCACGAGGGACCAACTAGCGCGCACAGAAGGAAGCAAGAACCAGCGTGCAGATGAGTGATCTGGTCGTACGGAAGATCGCTGGCAGGCGCACGCACAAATGGCTGACTTGGCCAGCGCTGTGGGCCGTTGATTAGTGCGCGCACAGACAAGCCACGTAGCCGAGCGATGGACAAATTGATCATTCTAGAAGTTCCCTCCTGCAATTTGAATCCACTCTAGCTCAGCCACGTTCCACCAAGGATTAAGGACCAATGGAGGGGAGCCAAGCTGTCCATGCAAGGACATACACGTTGGACGCCGAAGCAAGGAGCCGCGTGTGCGCCCGTGGTCGAGACTCGAGCCCAACGGCTCTTTCCTTTGTTTCTTCAACCGAAACCCTAGCCACCTTAGGAGATATTTAATCATCTTTTGCTGCATTATAAAGGCACTTTTGATTAATAGAAAATTGTTGTTTCCCCTACAATCTTCGAAGAGCTTTCGGCCTTCAAAGTTGTCGTGCTTCGGTTAGTGATATCTGAGCGGAGTGTGCCTCCATTGTTCTCCAAGTTTCGTGGTTACTTGGTGTCTCTTATTGCCATCATTTCTCTCCAATCTTGCAAAGATTGGAAGCTAGAAGAATGGTGGAAAACCAAGCCTAGTTGCTGGAGCATTCCATCTTCATGGAAGGTTTCATTATCCGAAGGTGCCATAAGTTGCATCTCGAACCAGTTGCGAGTGTTCATTGCATATCTTATTCATCTCGACGTTTTTCTTCTTGGAATTTTAAGGGCTTATTCAGTACTCACCATGTAAGTTCCCCCTAAATTTTCATAGCATTTGGATCTATATTGACAAAGTTGTGTATATTGTTTTTGGGTACTAATCAGATTGGGCCGAGAAGTACCGACCTTGTGCTTTGTTGTTGTTTAATTGGGTTTTTGCAGGAGCAAATCGTGTCAAAATGTCATCCACGTATAACAGCAAATACAATGCTCCTCCTGATGCTATGGCTTTCACATAAACACAGTTATTGTATTTGCTTTTTTCAAACTCGATGCTACATATAAAACATCGAACTTTAAATTCCACTGCCGAGTAATACTTCTTCACCTTTGCATGATTGGAAATCTTGAAGTCACTTCTTTCTCGGAGTCATATGAAATGAACACCCCGGATCAAGGACCCATTGTTACCCAGAATCCTTTGATGATGCAACCAGAACGTCTGAAGAGTCCGAAGCATCACCAGTCTCGGTTTTCTTCTCAGTCATTCTTCTCTTCAATTCATGGCAATCCTTCCTGAAAAGTTCTTCTTTGTTACAAAAAAAGCACTTCTTGCATTGCCCAGATTTTGATCATGTTTTATCTTTCGATTTCTTCTTATCACAGGTTTGAGTTCTTCCTCGTACTGATAACCCCTCCCCATTTGAAGCTTCTTTATGTCCAGTTTTCTGCTGGAGCTCCTTCGAATTGAACGCAGCCTTTACCTCTGCCATAATTAGGGTTTGCTTCCCGTAGAGCATAATGTCGACGAAATGCTCGTACTGCTTCGGTAGGGAACTCAACAGGATAATAGATTGATCCTCTTCTTCTATCTTGACGCTGATGGTATTCAAGTCCAAGATTATTTTATTAAAATCATCAACATGTTTTCGCATCTCCTTGGATTCCTCCATCGTGATTGTGTACAACTTCTTTTTCAACTACGGACGGTTTGCTAGCAACCTTTTCATGTATAAATTTTCAAGTTTGGACCATACTAAAATCACCGAACCTTCCTCAGTACCTCGTCTCTCAAACTCAGCAAAATAGTACTATGCGCTTTGGATTCCATCTCAAAAGCCTTATCCTCATCAAACAATTGAAGCATCTTGAACGCCTCGAGATCAATAGAAGTAGACAACCTTTGATGAACAAAAAAAGTTTTCATCTTGACTCACCATAGACTAAAATCATTCTCGCCCGTGACTTTGTCAACTTCGAATTTCGCCATGGATAAAACCGAAAGAAAATAGTTTATGTTCACCGCACCAATTGTTGTGATTTAAAATCAATAACACTGCAAGAATAAAATCAAGAATCAAGTAGAAGAGTGAAAAAAGTTCACCGCACCAATTGTTGTGATTTAAAATCAATAACACCGCAAGAATAAAATCAAGAATCAAGTAGAAGATGAAGAAAGAAATCAAGACACAAGATTTACATGATTCTAATTAAACCGTCCTACATCTACGGCACAAAACTCCAACAGCAAATTTTATTAGAGAATCCAGAAAATAAAAATTTACGTAATGTTACAGCATCGTCCGCAGCATAACTCCGAGATTACAAAAAAAAAAAGTAACGTTTCTAGAGAACTCTCTCGCATACTTTTCTCTCTCACTTATTTTCTTTCTCTCATTCTACTCATGCTCACCAAATCTAATTCTCTTATTTTTCTTATTTTCGTATCAACCATCTAACTAATCTATTTGAAATAAATTAATATAAATTTAAATAAGGATAAAATAATAATAAAATCTAGATGCAAATCTAATTCAAAAACCTTTGAATGAATAATTAATAGTAAATAATCTCAATATTAATCACTTGACACATTTCACTGACAAGATAAGTCCACATTCATTCCACCACCACCACTAAGAGATGAGGCAAAATTGCAAGCCAATAAAGGATCTTTTGACATTATTATGCAAAGGGGAAAACTAAAAAGCTTCAAACTGTAAAATTTTGGCTTCATACGAGCTAATATAATTACAATCTGATGTAATCTATACAAAAAAACCCACCTGAGATTTTTTTTGTTCGTTTTCTGTACTTTCATCACACATTGTTGCTGGAAGCAACAAACTGCACTGTGATTCAAGTGGACACTGTCAATGGAGGAGAAATTGTTGGTGGGCTGAACTACTGCTTGTGCTTGCCTGTTGAGAACCATAGTTCAGAGGGTAAAGGAGCTCTGCCTGTGGAAAGGAGGTGTTAGAGCGCACATCGAGCAATAGATCCTGATCTGAACTTTCTTCGGCGAAATTCAAATTTTCGAGCATGCTTCTTTCCGGCGGTAAGGCAAAGAGGCTTCGCGGGCTAAAGCAAGAGCATTCATCGTCCAGGTGTTCCTTATTTTCAAAGCTAGCTTTCATGTTCAACATTACTTTTGAACTCTTCATTGTAGTCTTTGAATCTGAATAAAAAATAATTCTTAGAACCATTTTCATCAACTCAAGCACTTGCAGTCTCATAATCCTTTGCTTATTTTGATTATATCTACCTTGAAAGTTTTTATTTTGGTAATCTCGTGATCTCGCCGGGTTTACAAATCTACTCGATTTTGCAGCATTGGGGAGACTACATTCCTACAAGCAAGGAAATAAATAGTGTCATTTATCTTTTCAGCCTATTACATTATTTTCAGATCTTTTGAATTTATTTAGCTCTAACCTGGAGTTGATGGGAATGTTCGACCTGTTTGAATTTTGGTGCAAGCTTGTTTAAAGTCCTGCAATCTTCACTTCTAGAATCAGAGAAAGAGACATCAAAGACCCCTTCTGCTAAAAGTTGCTGGAAGGAGTTTAAGTTCTCCTTATATTGCCGACTTTCGAACATTCTTTTTAGCCTGAAAATACCAAAATGAGAATGAAATTAAGCATAGATCGAGAGAACAAAAACTAGTAGAATTAGAGAGTGATCAATCAAACTTCTTTCGGTTTTTATACCTTCTGTACAGCTTATCTATCTAACAAAATTTTCAACAACTAACACTAGTAGTGCTTCAAAAGTCTCATCATGATTCACATAAATGTAATCTTTGTAAAAGAGGATATTATGAAATAATTGATGAAAAGATCCTAACCCGTCGGCAAGTTTGGTAGCATCCGCCGGGGGCAGATACTTGAGCAGTCGTTGTTGCTCTTCATTTGTCAATTGCCTCGTAAACACTTCATAGTTCAGAACATCCTAAACAGACATCGAACGGAATTACGACCAAAACTCCAAGTATAAGAAAGAAAACAGCTATAAGAATCTAATGCACTATCCCTTTGCATAATGAGGGGGCTTGAACATAGGCAAAACAAATTATTCTGTAATTTGAGAAATTTGCTTTCATAGAAAGACATTAGTTGTAATTAGAATGTGCAGAGGACCAAATAATAACATAATCCAAGACAATTTGACATATCTGTAATCTTATGCGACAAAGAATAAACACGCTTGTCAAAGCCATCTGTAATGAACACTATGCATTTTTTACAATTTGTTCTGTGAGAGATTTGGAATTCAATTTGGATTCAAAGCTGGTATTAAAGATTATAAATTGACTTATTATACACTGACTATCAAACCAAAGATACTGATATCTTGGCAGCATTTCGAGTGAGTTGGCTAGTTAATGGTTTGAATCCCACTTGTGTAGATTTGATTCATTCCAAATTCTTTAATTTAGAAGGAAATAGTTCACTTTGACAGTTAAGAATAGGTAACCGTCCCTTATCTCATAGATCTTGTCCAAATTCACGAACCATCCCGAGTTTTTAACTAAGTATATAAGCAAGGGGCTCTATATGCAATTTAGAGCTCAGTAATGAGAAACTCTGGAATATCTTCATTTTGGAGTTCATCAAACAAGATGTAGAATTCAACGTACACTTAAATCGACATCCCACAGAAGAGAGTAACGATTTTCCA
The DNA here is from genome assembly GCA_022432975.1 of Begonia masoniana. Classification (NCBI taxonomy): domain Eukaryota; kingdom Viridiplantae; phylum Streptophyta; class Magnoliopsida; order Cucurbitales; family Begoniaceae; genus Begonia; species Begonia masoniana. The sequence goes on from CM039506.1 coordinate 43,258,529, forward strand.
GGAATTGCAGTTTTTCTTGCTGAAAGTTATCCCTGCAATCATAAACACAGAAAATTTTCAGAGGAAATCTTTCCAATCTTTTTGGGATTGTGCATATAAATCAGCTTATGGAAGTTTTGATTGAATCGCAACTATTTATGATGGAACTGTTCAAGTTCATATGGCTTTTGCATCTAAATGTAGCACAATTACCGTTTGACTGGGTCCGTACACTTCATTGCTTCACTTGCCGGATTAAAAATTTTGATTTTTTGTTGTGATTTTCAGAATGCACATGGTGATTAGGAGTATAGGAGTAGGCCTCATTCTGGGAGTATTGTTTATTTTCAACTGTAAGGGAGCTAGCTTCGGATTCCTCTTCCCTGGCTATTGAGCTTGGATTTCTCATGAGAACACTCCCATGGACTATCTCAGCAGAGACTAAAGGCTTTCCTGTCTCAAACAGCAGATCTTCTGAAGATCCCGAAAAATATGACTGTTGTTTATGAAAAATAGTGTAGAGGTCTTGCGCAAGTTTTTCGACAGAAGTTGGCTTTTGTCGTCCCATACAGGTCCTCTTCCTTGAAGGCACCATTGTATCCCATACTATTGACTGTGCTGGACCTGAAGAAAAAAAAACAAGTTGGAAGCAAAATTTAGAGCAAGACTAGGCAGCGATACGAGTATGAACAAATGCAAAGAGACGTGAACAAAATGAGGTCGATAGATTCGCTCCCAACAAGAATAGGAGTAAATTATTTTTGAGGCAAAATTGAAGTAATATAAAGAGTGGTTCTTTCAGAATAAAACCTTGTAATCTATTTTTTTTCTAATAACAAACGATGTATATTGATAGAAAGAAAATTCAGATAACAGCGGGGAAGAACGCTTCTAAAGAGAAAGCAATGAGAAATATTACTTAGTTTATAACAATTTTCAAAACCAAACTAAAGGATAAATTCTAAAAAACTTTAAATTATAGGTTCATTTGGACTCTTTATAATCTAATAGAACTCTTCTTTTCATTGTTTTTTTGACAAAAACTAAATCATTTCTCAGTCAGTGCTTGGATCTATCTGTACCAAATTGGAAATGAATAAAAGACGAACAATTAAAATCATCTAGTGTCTTTATGGCCACTATAATATCAGAAGGAAATTAATTTATCCCTGACAGTATAACATGGAGTAATTGTTCCATTTCCATTCATTCGTGATGCTAAGAAGACCTTGTTTTTGATGAATATTGGAAAGTTCGACCAAATCAGATCATTGCAAGCATTACTCTGCTTGATGATCGCTATAATTACGTAACGAACCTGTCAAATCACTAGCATCTCCACTTCCAAATTGTGCAGAGCTCTCAGAGTTGGATATGGCTGATCCAGAACTTGATCTATTACTTGTATCTTCATCAATCGCACCACTGAAACTCTGATAATGGTCGAGAAAAGCGACTCCTACAGTGCTATGATCGTTTCGCCGCTTTCTTTTTTGCAAATTCACCTCTTTTTTCTTATATACAGGCAGGCACTTCACCCTGGAGATTCCAAGATCTTCAAATTCAGGATCAGCACGTGCATGAAGAGGTGTATAGTTTGCAAGTGTTCCCTTTGTCCTCCATCTCGATCCACATGCATTGCATAGTACAGGCTTATCAGGAGGACCATTACGCCAAAGGGGAGTGCCTGTTTCAGTGCTTGGTCAATATGAATCATGAAAATCATATGAACTTCAAGGATTGAAGATGGAAAAACTATAAGGAGAAGAGAATTTTTTATATCTGAGGCCTTTGAATCCTTCGTATTAACATGCCAAGGACCAGAAAGCATCAAGAAAGACAATGTCATTGAATAGAACAAAAAGTTTATCAGCAAAAGATTATATCCATTTTTAAAAAATTTAACTATCTAGTTACAAAATGTGAGTTGTTTTTTCTTAGAATCTTTGTATTTCACACCGTGGCTTGAAAGGTGACACCAAGCAGCTGCTAATGCACTTGTACGGCACTCAGCCGATAAATCCCATAATTTCAACTAAAATCAAGAACTTAGATATCCTATATTGTACCAAAAATCAATATTGCTGCCTACCCATATCTTCAAACCAACAGAAGAATGTGAAGGTTCTTATGTAATGGGATTTATAATGCTTCTAATCAGTTCTATATTAAAACAGAGAGTACAGGTAGATGAAGATCAATAAAAACTAAATCACTAAGAAACAAGCCATTAGTTGTTTTGCATGATTCAACTCGAGGGGGCAGAATTTCAATAACTTAAGAGTGAGTAATCTTTACGGCACCAAAGTAGGTGTAAATTAAAGAGAAGAACCTTCTTATACGTATGTTTCTGAACAAATGCACAAAAGTTTATACCTTAATGACATGAATAAGCAGTTTAAACCCTCCAAACTAGATAAATGATTGGGCATTTTGATACTATTTTCAGTCACGTTGCAGTTAAAGCTCAGCCCATGAAATTTAAACGTTTTTTACTTTTTTTTTGTAGGAACTGAATGTTATCATGTGGACCTATTTAATTGGAAATGAGAGCCAAAATGAGAGAGAAAGATTAGCCAATTCTGAAATGAAAAAACGAACGAAAAACAATAAGCATAAACAATGCAACGAGCTCGAATAACAAATTAATGATGAATTGAAAATCAGCGGCAATATCATTAAAACAAATTCAAATGGAAAACATGATTTGGATCTGGCAGTCAAGAACATGACATTAACAAGTGCAAGAGACAAAGGTACAAAAACAACAATCAAGAACATGACATTAACATACAGGAATCAATAACAATTAAAAATCATTGAATTCCTATCCAAACTGAGCTTAAAATAGCTCTTAAGTCATTTACAAAAAGAACAATAATTAAGATAAATTACGTTCTCATCAAGTTCTAATTGGCAGAGGAAATCTTTTCCTCCTGCACAGAGTTGCTCTAATCTAAAAAGACAAAAAAAATCTGGAATTATGCAAAACCATTTTGGGACAACTCATTATAAAATCAAAGACCACAGTGTTTTTGCTTGCCTAATGAATCAGAAAAAAAGATTAAAACAAAAACATAAAATGGAGAAACAAGAACTCACTTGTAACTCCACAGTGACAGCAAGGTCCTTGCTTGCCCATACTTATCTTCCTTTATTTTCTTTTACTTTTTTCCCTTTTCCTCAGGTGAAGCAAAAATATTCACAGAAAAATGGCTAAAAAATAATTTACAAACAGAAAAGTCATTCAAAATTATGATTGTTTCTTCAAACCATTGTTGGGCTGTATAAAACTATTACTACAACAAACCCAGAAAGGAAGTTAGCAGAGGAATGAAAAAAGAAGAAAACCCAGAAAAATTTATGTTCATGGTCTCAAAAAAATCACAGCAAAAAACCAAATACTGAGCAGAAATGAAGGAATGAAACTAGGGTATTTTAGTTGGGTATATGTACAATCCAATGGAGGAGAAAAGACCATTAAAGGAATCTCATAAATGGCTGTGGAAAAAGGAAGGTGAAATGGGAAAAAACAAAAGAAAGGAAGAAAGAAGAAAGGGGTTGAAGGCCGAGTTAGTCTGCGTTGATATTGTTGCTGTATTGGCATTTTAAAATTTAAGTTTAGTAAATTAATAATTCATTTCTTCAAAATTACAATAAATATATTATATATAATACTTGTTGAGGTGTAGTGGAATATTATTTGGATATATCACTGTCGACCATAGCTTCTGCCCTTGTAATATACGTTTTACAAATTTTCCCAAAATAACCAAAATTATTATCCACCAAAATAATCATGCATTACGTGTAACTTATATAATAATCTTACGTTTATTCTCTTATCTTACGATTTAATCTTACACCCTGATGTGACGTGACAGACATATGTTAGTGTAATTCATGATTTTATTTTAATTATTATTAATTTATTATATTAATTACATCAATCTATGTGTTATAGCCCTTCTTTTAATGGACTAGAAGAGTAAATTGTGTTACACTGTTTTCTCTCGAGCACAACGGTCAGCCTGTAAAGGGTGCCAACGACACCGGATAACCATGACGTTGAGCAGACTTTATGTCTAACTAACGAGTTAAATTAATAAAAAAGAACGTCATTTATCATAGTAAACATAAAAGAATTTGTATATAAAAAATATGTTTATAAAAAAAAAAAAAAAAAAAAAAAAAAAAAAAAAAAAAAAAAAAAAAAAAAAAAAAAAAAAAAAAAAAAAAAAAAAAAAAAAAAAAAAAAAAAAAAAAAAAAAAAAAAAAAAAAAAAAAAAAAAAAAAAAAAAAAAAAAAAAAAAAAAAAAAAAAAAAAAAAAAAAAAAAAAAAAAAAAAAAAAAAAAAAAAAAAAAAAAAAAAAAAAAAAAAAAAAAAAAAAAAAAAAAAAAAAAAAAAAAAAAAAAAAACATTAATTTTTTAATAATTTTATAATGGGTGAAGTTACGACTAGATTATACTTTAAAGTTTAATTTCATAACCTGACATGATGTATTCATTACAGATTAACAAGGTTGATAAGAGGATGACCAGAAACACAGAAGCGCACACGCACAACACATTGTCGTTGTGTCGTCACCAAACACTGTTCTATGGACATTCGTGCGTGCAATCGCCTAGCAACTCAGAAAATTTGTTTGAGCGCATGTTGTGTGATGATTCTATTATTCTGTCTTCTGTTTTTCGAAAAATATGATTTAAAAAAAAAAACTAGAGTGAAATTAGCCAAACCGGTGTGGTCCGGTTTGGTCCAGTAAGAGGCATTTCGAAAAAAAAAATGAACAAGTGAAAAAAAACATTAATTTTTTATGGAAAATATGACGGTAGAGGTCATATTGCTCATTATCAATACATTAAGGTTGTTATTGCCTATTATTCAAATTTACAGTGTAAATTACTTATTTCACCTAATTGTAGGAGCTAACTTGAACTTTATCCTAGAATTAAAAAGTAAACGTATTTTCCGATATATTTTACATTTAATTGTGGGTGTGTGCGAGGACATGATGTTGATAAATAATAGGTGCTTTATTTATATGGAGAGAGAGAGAAAAGTTTAAAGTCACAGGATGTAGTTGCTTATTAGTAATCAGAGCCACGCTGGCACGCTCCTCTTCGTTGGTGGACCCCACTAGAACACTTGTGGGTTTGTTGCTTGAAAATTGATGCAAAGGTGATGTACTCTAACGGTGACAGACAGTAATTTAAGAACATTGAGAAATATAAAAACATCGCCATGAATTATTATGAAAGCGAGGTATTATATTAAAATAGTTGGTGATATATTTTTTTTAACTGGTTTTTAATTTTATTTAATTGTCGGTACGAGTGATGTTATGATTGATCTTACTTACTCTGTATTTAAACAAACGACGCGTCAAGATATAAAATTTGTGTAATTTAATTTTATCTTCTAACAAATATCTATATGTCATTTATTTTTTATAATTTTATAATGGGTGAAGTTACGACTAGATTATACTTTAAAGTTTAATTTCATAACCTGACATGATGTATGTGTCATTACATATTAACAAGGTTGATAAGAGGATGACCAGAAACACAGAAGCGCACACGCACAACACATTGTCGTTGTGTCGGACACCAAACATCTGTTCTATGGACATGCGTGCGTGCAATCGCCTAGCAACTCAGAAAATTTGTTTGAGCGCATGTTGTGTGATGAACAAAATATTATAGGATAAGGTTAGAGCGTAAAATTAAATAATAGACTTGTTATTACTCTTGTGTAATTAATTATAATTATTCTATTAATAAATAAATAAAACTTAAAATATACCTATAGTATTAATCTTAAGAGTGATTTTCAAAATTAATAAAATAAATTATTGAAAAAAAGGAAAAACATTTAATGAAAGTAATAAATAGGACAAAGAAATATGTCTTTTTATACAAAGTGGGTATCCCATGACCTTGACTCATTTGGTTATTTATTTATTTTTTTTGTATCAATGCATAAAAAAAAAGGTCAAGCTGATTAAAAGTCAACATAAGTAGGGTGAATCCTAGCCATTGAAAATTTCGATCATAATCACCAAGTTCAAATCGGGTGGCTCAAAATGAGGATTAGTATTTCACTCACAAGTTAGTTAACTGCACAGCAGGCTCAGTAAACGTAAATGTTCTCTTTCTTAATTTCTTTGACGAATGGACTCCGGTGGGTCCCACAAGCATAGATGAGGACACGTGGATCAATCAGGAAGAAGGCAACATGCATTAATTTCCACGAGACAACTAAACATGAATTGTGTTATTTTATGCGAATAATGCTTCAAAAATAAAACAAAATAAAATAATTTGTTGTAATTACTATTGTTTTATTAAACTACTTACACATTAAAGATATGATATGCATTATTGTAACACGCCCGTTATTCTATCACAACAATTGCACCGTAATTCGCACAGCTGTGTAATTAGGTTAGCTCTAAACGCGTTGTACAAAATAGAAAGAATAATTTATTTATAAATTATTTATTTTATACTCTCTAAAACGATGTCAAATTATAAATCTCAACTGTTATGGCCTGACGTTATTGACTTCACATGGCGGGTTGTCAAAATCATGCACTAACTTAGTCCCACTAAATGCTTTAAATAAAAAGCGGTACTTTTAAGTTTGCTGATCAAAAAATATTTAACTAAATGAGTGGTATTTTAAGTTAAGATTGAAAAGAGGATGCGACAAATACCAAAAACAAGAAAATTAAAGGTATAAATAATGGAAAAGAAGAAAGAGAGGAAGATGTGATTGGGTAGAGGATCCATCTTTTAAATTTGTCCTTTTTTCTTTTCTTCCACCTATGCCTATTGCTTAATGCCTTTATCTTCTTCTTCCACCTACGCTAGGGTGGGCCTGGAGACTGCTACTCTTCTTCATTTTGGGTCAATTATTAAATTTTGAATTATGTTACAGGTGTGACACATTAGAGTTATGATAATCGGTGCATTATTGTTATATAGGATTGATTCAATTTCAGACCCAGAAGACCAAACTTTCTGGGTCAAAACACCTCTGGATTGAGTCAGAGCTCCTGTCCGTGTTATGAAAATCTAGCCTTCAAATTATTGGAAATCTCAAAACAGACTTGAATTTGCAATAAGATTTATGAAAAAATTGTAAGAGTTAAAATGTCTGATAATCAAAGAAATCAATGAGAATTTGCAGCAACAATCAATGTACATAAAAAACAAGGGTTCTCTATCCACAAAGCTAAGAGGAATTGTACAGTTGAATTTGACTCCTCAGATCCTAAACATGGCTTGCCAACTCAATCATTCTGAAGATGGGGAAGACAACAAAAGGTTCAACAGAAAACCAACCATGATTCCGATGAGTCCCACGAATATGGCAAACGGGAAGGAGAAGCCCGCGTCGCTTTTTCGATATTTTCTCCTCTTCAACGTGTCCTGTCACAGAGCCGAAGTTTGAAGAATTACATCAGCCACGGAAAGTATATTATCTAGTTGAACAAAAAATGAAACTGAAAAACGATGCCTGACGTGTCTTCGAGCACTTGGATTTTGCATTTTTCATCAATTATTAGAACAATATAGCCGAAAGCCAATATCTCAGTATCTTAACAATACACAATCTGACTAGAAGATCGGAACAAAAACTAGGACGAAAATTACGAGCTCTTGTTGGAGTTGCTGGGTTTGTCTAACAGACAAGTCTCTTTCTTCTTTCAGACTTTGTAAATCCTGATTCAATATTTTAAAAAGGAATGACTATCAGGGGAGAAAGAAGAGAATAAAAAAAGCACATAATGTATGACACGAATAATCGAAATATAGCTTATACCAACAAAAATATTGACGGTGGGATTGTAAATATAGTTGTCTTAGAATTACAGACAATTTCTGTCTAATCACACAACTCATATCCACTACGAAATAAAGCACTTCGTATATGCTTTGAATGATGAAATCATTCTTGGCTAACTAAGCAAACTCAGGGTGAAAATTACTACTGTGTAAGGGATATCACTGAGCGAGTGGTCAGAATGAATCCATACTCAGTTCACTGAATCTACAAAGTAAAAAACATAATACGTACAAAAAATAATTCCAAAAAAATGATGAATGTTTCTGATAATACTCACAGCATCATTGTCGAGGTTTTGTCTCGAACTCTTCATTGCCTCATCTTCTGAGTTTTCTTGAATTGAAGAAGGAGAAACATAAACAACTCTAAGCTTGCACTCCTCGACTGTTTTCCCACCCTCTTTATTGAACTGGGCAGAGAAAAAAAAAGTAGAAACAAAAACTACCTTTCACATAAAAATTATTCATTGAATCTACTCATTTGTATTCTCAAGTCAATATTCTTACTGTATCTTGAGGAAGATCCTCAACATCAGCGTTTGCAGCTACTACTGCACTTTGTAAGAGAAACTTATCTTTGCACTGCATGTCAGGGGGGTACTCTCGTTGCGCTTGCAGGGTAACTGCAATGTGAGGAAAGCAAATATCTTAAGACATCAAACAAGAATAATGTATATGAATATGTGACAAATTTCTATTGTACGATTAAATGATGCATAAAAAATAAATTCGACTCCAATTCAATTTAAAAAAACTAGTTCTCAAAGAAAAACTTCTATTTATGATCGATGCATAAAAAATAATTTTTGGAGAGTCGAGAGCACCTCTGATGATACAAGAATCCCAAGGGTGTAGAACACCAGTATTGGGCCGCACGAAGTACTTCTTTGGTGAAGTGGTTTTAACCTAATAAAAGAGATAGAACTGAAGAATTACAAAAATAGTTATGCATTTAAAATTGGTTTCAAACTCAATATTTACTCGATCGAAGTACCTTAAAGGCAACATGATGCTCTGTGTTGTTTACAACCTTGAGATCACAAAAGCTCTGTCTGTCCAGCTCAACTGATGACAAAAAACTAACAATCATTATAGGTAAGAAGGCAGAAGCAATTACACTGGAAGTAGCTTAAAAGATTCTTATTCCACGGCTTAAGCTGGCGATTTGAATAAGAAAGGTCAAGTACTTGGCTGACTAAATATGAGTCATTGGATTGAAAGTTAATTTCCTTAATTTATGCTAAGTTACAAAAAAGAAGAGAATAGAAAAACAGGAGAAAACCGTTACCCATCCCACAAAATCCCAATTTGCAGCCTACCGTGATATTCATCAATATAAACAACATAGTGATCTAATGGTAAGTTAAGACATCCAGATCATGGCAGAAGACATGCACCAATCTTACCTTCCAATACGACAACTTAGTTCCAATACCTCAAAAAATTCACGCGTATATGAGTCTCTGTGTGTATGTGTCTTTGTATATCGATCAATTGATAACATATATTTACATAAGAAATAATTTCCGATTATTTGGGTCTGATACTTTGATTATGAAGCGGATTTCTTTCAACCCTATTATTTTCTAGTTGTAAAATGCTTGCACTTTCGTTCTTTCCTTTCTGGAAATGACGCTGTTATCTTGAAGGCTACATGTTAGTTGAACATAAATTTGCTTCAGAAGAAATAAATATACATGTTTCAATGAAACTAGCTATGGAAATAAGAAAGCATACACGCGAAGGAAATCATTAAACGAGGTACGTACATTGAAACCTGAGCTCATCAGGATGGACCGAGATTAAGTGATTTCCAGCAGCAGGACTCATGACTACCCAATATTTCCTTGCGCGACACAGACCAATCAATCGACCTGCTACTCAAGCAATAACACACAAAATACAGTACGTCACAAATCAAGCTCCAAAATCCATCATCAGAAATTCCCACCACAATATGCCAATATTAAACGAGAATTTCAGAGGAAGAGAGCTCATAATGAGAGAAATTTGAAAATGAAGATAAGAAAAAGGAAGAATGATAAAGAAGAAAAATAAATAAAAAAGAGAAACCTGCGGAGGTAACGAATGGTTGTGAAAATAACGAATTGCTCGGTCCAAATTGGAGGAATGAATAAGGGCTCGAGGATTCAGCCGGGAAAATCGGGTCACGATCCGTAAGTACTACAGAGCCATGGATGAAAACCAAGCATCTTTGTCGAGTTATTGTCACTGAAGCAGACTGAGCTCCTCGAGTTTGTCGAACCAGTCTGCCACGCTTCCAGTTCCAGACAGAAAAAGATGGCCTTTCCAACGAGAAAATACTTAATTGGATATAATGTGTTCTATATTTAATTAATTATTTTATTTATTAAATAAATAAATATATTATTTATAATTTGTTACAATTATTATGTCAAATTAAAGAGTTATTTCTCAAATTTATGATCTGTTCCGATTTTAGTTATAGTAAGTTTATACATTTTTAATTTCATTTTCAAATGATCGTTTAATAAATTTTAGTTAGTTGATAAATTAACGTCATATAACATGTAATTTTACTTTTATTCACCTAAATATATTCGTATAAAAAAAGATATCTCATTTTGTTAAAAAAAATTTTAAAAATAATATTACGTTTACTCTCTTATTTCATTCTTTAAACATATTTGCTGACGTGTCAAACAATGATTGATATAATTAATGTAATTAATCAACTGTTTATAATTTATTACATTAATTATACTAGTAATTATTTATCACTTTAGCAAGTATGTTTAAATATTAGAATAAAAAAATAAACGTAATATTATTCAAATATTAATTTATTAATTTAACTATTATTAGCATTCAACCAAATAGAACAAAAGATCTCACTCTGGTAAAAAAAATAATTAACAACGTATGAACTCCTTGTTGGTGTGAACATATTCATGTAAATAAAAATAAAGACACGAGACATTTTTTTAAGATAAAAATGTCTGAAAATAAATCCATCAAGATTTAATTGTGAAAAATTGAAATAAAATATAAAACACAACGATCAAAAGTGCTATTTTCCCAAATTCAAATCCACATCCAGCATTATTCTTTTAGGTTAGTGAAACAATCTAATTTCACATAAATATTGAATATTAAATGAAGTTTAAGAGTTTATTAGGCATGACACGTTATCATATAAGTTCATATAGTAAATTTTGGAAGATAACAATAGTTTTACCATTTCTGATCAAATATTTTGTTAAAAAATAACAACAATACGTTGATTCAAGCACAATATTCAACCAAGTACTTTAATCTCTATACATCGTCTCAAGTACATGCTTTCTGATGTACCACGAGAACTTACATTCCACTATCAAGCGAGAAAATCTTCTAACAACAATTCTATAATTTATTTTTTAGGTGGTCATGAAGAAAAGAATATTGAGAATAACTATTACATCCATCAAGCATCTTGATATGTCGTGAAATAAAACGGAAGAAGAAATTCAAGCACAAGTTTAGAAGACTTATTGTGCTTTCCAAAACTATCTTCAATCTGACCTTTGAGGAGTACATGGCATTTTCGACACTCTTATCGATTTTATATATAAAAAAAATTCTTCATGAAGAATGCAGTTGACATTTCAAACTTTTCAGAACGAAGTGAATCGTATAATTCAGATATTGTTTGCTAAGTCAACCAAGCTCATTACAAAGAGCTCCGTTTCTACAAAAGAATCTCGGAGGATGAAGAAATGCAAAAACCCATGTTTTTTATGGAAACTTGAGCATTCCTTTTTGGGGAAAGAGATCAATCATTTTCGAAGTTATTATATGATTTCCTTTATGAATGTTTCTAAATTACTTTTGTGACGACCCAAAACTGAACCCGATCGGGGTTCGAGATCGGAGCCGTCACTCCGGACAGTTGACGGAAAACGGTGACTATTTTTTTTTTTAAAACATAACTCTTTTAAAAACGTCGTCAGAGGGAGAGGGAAAACTACAGTGAATAAGGGAAAACTACAGTGCATTTACAGGGAGAGAGAGAGTTTTCTGGAGTTGAAAGCGAAACAGTTTTCAATAATGGTTAGCAGGAGAAAAACCGAAATGCAGGAAGCTGTTGGGCGGAAGACGTAAAACAATGGATGACGTCATCGGAAGAGAAGATGACGTCAGCCGGAAGACGCAGGAAGCAACTGTGAAATAACTGGGCGGAAGACTAAACTTTACGGGCAGCGGTGAAATGAAAGTTTCTGAAGACAGTGAACCAAACGGGCAGCGGGCAGCGGTGGGCTCGAATAAGACAAAAGATGCACAGTGATCGCCGGTGGATGTCGAATACGACAAAACAGCTGATGTCAGACGGTAGATGTAATTGCAAAGGCAGAAACAGAGATGACGTCAATCGGCAGATGCAGACATTGAACCAAATTGGCAGAAGTTGATGACGTCAGCCGGTAGATGGATGACGTCAACCGGTAGATGTGGATGACGTCATCGGAAGGTAAAGGCAACAGATGAAGTCGGAATGTGTGATGACGTCACCAGCAGATACAGGTAGTAAACGTAGTCGGCAGAAGGTGATGACGTCATCGGAAGATGGATGACGTCAATCGGAAGAAACAGACAATAAACAGAATCGGCAGGAGGAAAGCCTATAACAGAACTACTATTTGGCGGTAGATGCAACTAAGGAAAAATGTGAACAGTGACTACCGGCAGAAAACCTCAAAACAGAAGGTATAAAGGTTTCAAACCTTCAAAACCCGATTTCAAAACAAAGTTCTGAATCATGCTCTACAAGTGACAGGGGTTCAAGAAAACAAACTGCATGGATGACTCTAAAACTCAAAACCATCCATGCATGACCTGAAAAGGGAGAACTCAAGCAGTTCCAGAATGTTTTCAAAACATTTCAAGGCATTAATACAGAGTATTTCAGGAGGCAACTATCAACTGTCAACAGAGATTTAAAACTTGGACATCAGAACTGATACATTATATATATATATATCCAACAGAATCTCCTACAGAGTTTTTAAAGCAGAACACAGAACTTTAACAGAGTTTTAAAACGAATACCACAGGATTCCAGGAGAGTTTACGGACACTAACTTTACTTTGAAAACTAAAACTTAAACCTCGGGACAGAAAATAATGTCTGACTGCAGCATCCACCCCATGAGCTCGAACCACCCTCTACATTAGGTCATCATTTTGAGGAATAAGATCCTCGGTTTCAGATGCAGTACCTACATCAGAGAGTTCACCTATGAGTCTAAAACTCAGTAAGAACATATTATAAATGCAGTGATGCAAAATGCTATGCATGCGGTTTTCGGAATACAGTGGCAGAGCAGAACTTTACGTTTCAGTGGCAGAGGGGTATAAGTGGGGCTTATAGGGGAACTGGCAACAGAAGGTGCACTATCAGGCACGGCAGTTTTCAGATTCCCAGGGAGGGATAAAACCAGAGGGTCCTTGCCAGGGACAATGTTTTCAGATTCCCAGGAAGGGATAAAACCAGAGGGCCAGTCCCCGTCCCGCACTTAACCAATACATTACAGACAGTCAGATTTTATCTTGTTTAGTTTCAAACAGTGTACAGAAAACAGTTTTGCATGAGCTTTCAGAAAATCGTGTATGCATGAACATTCACAGTGCTTACAGTTAATACAGCAGACAACAGAAATAACAAAACATACTATGAAGCAGAATACAGACAACTCAGAACATAATCTATACTTTTTCTACCCAGAACAACCCGACAGAACAGAAAACCTAGTACCTCCGTGATGTAGGGCCTTAAGGGCCGATCCTACAGTATGAACTTACCTGTTTTCTGGAGAGTTGAAAACTTGGATGTTTCTGGAAAACTCGGACCTGTAGTATGTATGTACAGAATTTAATCACGCTACAAATGCTAACTAGAATCATGTAGAATATGCAGCAAACACATTTCAACTCTTTAGAAAACACAACAATGTGTTTTTATCCAAAAGCAGTGAGTTTTCACCAAATACCAAAACCCTAAACTTCGGTAAAAACTCACATTAAACTTGTCCAAACTTGTTAGCATTAAAAGACGCTCACCTTTGCTGGAGAGAACGGAGATATGCTGGGAAACAAAGTGTGGAAGTTTTGTTTTAATCGCCTGGAAGAGAGAAAGCCGAGAGAGATGGGAGGAAGCAGAGAAGTGAATGAAAACTCACGTAGGAGGATGAACTTAGCTTCCTCAACAAGTTGCCACTTGGCAAACATCCATTGGCTTACTCCCACCAACCTTAATTTCTCTCCAATTTACCCTCCGATGCATTACAAACTAAATGTCTTGTCTAGTTACATGTTAGTTTGGCTCCCCAATTGAATTTGTTGCATAAATTCATCAATCCGTTTTCTCTGAACATTCACTTTATTTCTGTAAGGTATTATAACACTTTAATAAAATTACGCATTTTAATAACAGCCAATATATTCCATTTAATAGTTTGCGGAATAATTTACATGGCAAAATGCCGAATGTTACATTCCACCCACCTTAACAGAAATTTTGTCCCCAAAATTTGCCTAAGCAAAGAGGTCCGGATATTGAGTCCTAACATCTGCTTCTCTTTCCCATGTGGCTTCCTCTACACCATGATTGCGCCATAAAACTTTCACCAACGGAACTACCCTGTTGCGCAACACTTTGAGCGACATATCCAATATTTGTATAGGCCTTTCTTCATATGTCAGCGTCGGCATGATATCAAAGTCCACATGTTTCACGATCTGGGTTGGATCTCGTACACATTTTCTCAGCATCGAAACATGGAAGACGTTATGAACTCCATCCATTGACGCTGACAACTGTAGTCTGTAAGCCATGTTCCCAATCCTCTTCAAAATGGGAAAAGGCCCAATAAACCTTGGGCTTAACTTCCCTTTCTTGCCAAATCTCATCACGCCTTTGAAAGGTGACACCTTTAAAAACACTTCATCACCTTCGGCAAACTCCAAGTCCTTTCTTCTATGGTCCGCATAACTCTTTTGTCGATTTTGAGCAGTTTTTATTCGTTGCTTGATTGCGTTAATCACCTCAGACGTCTGTTGTAACAGCTCAGGGCCTACAAGCTTGGCTTCTCCGACTTCATCCCAACACAATGGGGATCTACACTTCCTTCCGTAAAGTGCTTCATATGGAGCCATGCCGATTGTAGCCTGGTAGCTATTGTTGTAAGCAAACTCCACAAGCGGTAGATATCTACTCCAAGGAGCATGAAATTCCAGCACGCACGATCTTAACATATCTTCCAATGTCTCAATCGTCCTCTCAGATTGTCCATCCGTCTGTGGATGAAATGCCGTGCTGAAGTCCAACCTAGTGCCCAAGGAGTTCTGCAAACTTCTCCAAAACCTGGAAGTGAATCTGGGATCCTGGTCTGAAACAATTGACACCGGAATACCATGCAGCTTGACAATCTCGTTAATGTACAACTCAGCATACTGATCCATGGAGAATGTCGTCTTCACAGGTAGAAAATGGGCCGACTTCGTCAATCTGTCCACTATGACCCAAATGCTATTGTGGCCTTTGGCTGTCCTTGGAAGGCCCACAACAAAGTCCATCGTAATGTTCTCCCACTTCCATTCTGGGATCGGGAGAGGCTGAAGCGTTCTACTCGGTCGTTGATGTTCAGCTTTGACTTGTTGACATATCATACAAGACTCCACATACTTGGCCACATCATTCTTCATATTCGGCCACCAGAAGTGAAGTTTCAAGTCCTGATACATCTTTGTGCTTCCAGGATGCACAGAGAAAGAAGATGAGTGTGCTTCCGACAAGATGTGCTTTCGTAGCTCTTCGTCTTTCGGAACATACCATCTATCTCTGAACTTCAGAATTCCATCTCCCGAATAGCTGAAGTCGGAAGGATTCATTGGTACCTTGCTTACCATATCAACCATCTCCTTTGAATTGGTCTTCTGGGCTTCCTTAATTCGGTCCAGGACAGAGGGCCGTAGTGTTAAGTCTGCTAGTATGGCCGATAGCCCAGAAACTATCTCCATATCGAACTTCTGTATCTCCGTCCTAAAAGGCATTGATACGGCCGACATTACTGGTTGCATAGTAGCTGGCATCCTGCTTTGCGCATCAGCTACCACATTAGCTTTACCAGGATGATATTTGATCTCAACATCGTAGTCTTTTACAAATTCTAACCACCGCCTCTGCCTCATATTCAACTCCTTCTGAGTAAAGAGGTACTTCAAACTCTTGTGATCAGAAAACACCTCACATGATTGCCCATACAGGTGATGTCTCCATACCTTCAGGGCAAATACAACTGCCGCTAACTCAAGGTCATGAGTAGGGTAGTTCTCTTCATGGCTCTTCAATTGCATGGATGCGTATGCTACTACTTTTCCTTCTTGCATTAGTACACATCCCAAGCCAACCTTGGACGCATCACAATATACGCTGAACTTGCCGTCTTCAACTGGCAACACTAACAGAGGAGCAGTGGTCAACTTTTGTTTAAGTGTCTGAAAGCTCACTTCACACGCTTCAGACCACCTGAACTTGATTTCCTTCCTCGTTAAGCTGGTCATAGGCTTCGCTATCACAGAAAATCCCTTGATGAATTTCTTGTAATAACCAGCTAGTCCGATAAAGCTTCGTACCTCGCTTGCATTCCTGGGCCTGGGCCAATCTTTCACAGCCTGAATCTTGGCCGGATCCACGGACACTCCTTCAGCAGACACCACATGGCCTAGGAAATTAATCCTACTCAGCCAAAATTCACACTTTGATAGTTTGGCATATAATTGATGCTGTTTTAGAGTTGACAGCACAATAGCCAAGTGCTCTTTATGCTCCTCTTCAGTCCGAGAATAAACCAGGATGTCATCGATGAAGACGATTACTAATTTGTCCAAGAACTCCTGGAATACCCTATTCATCAAGTCCATAAATGCCGCGGGGGCATTAGTCAACCCGAACGACATCACCAAGAACTCGTAGTGCCCATATCGAGTCCTGAAGGCGGTCTTTGGGATATCATCAGCTCTGACCTTTAACTGGTAATAGCCGGAGCGCAAATCAATCTTAGAAAATACCTGAGCTCCTTGTAGCTGGTCAAATAAATCTTCAATTCTTGGCAACGGGTACTTATTCTTGATCGTCAGTTTGTTCAACTCACGGTAGTCAATACACATCCGTAGGGATCCATCCTTCTTCTTAACGAACAAGACAGGAGCACCCCACGGAGAGAAACTAGGGCGTACAAAACCCTTGTCCACTAACTCTTTCAGCTGAGCCTTCAATTCCTTCAGCTCAATTGGTGCCATACGGTACGGATTTTTCGATACTGGTTCCGCACCTGGACATACGTCAATTTCAAACTCAACTTCACGATCAGGCGGCAATCCCGGTAAGTCGTCTAAGAAAACCTCTGAGAAGTCTCGTACTACCGGAATATTTCGAAGTTCCACCTCGCCTTGCCCTCGAACATCCACTACGGAGGCCAGAAATCCGATGCACCCAGACTTCATCAGCCGTTGAGCTTTCAAGGAAGATATAACAGGCATACGGCGTTTCTCTGGTACGGCCTGATAGGAGAATTCTACTTCGTTCGGGCGTTTAAATGACACTAGCCCAGACCTACAGTTGATGGTGGCATGATGTCTAAACAGCCAGTCCATCCCCAGAATGACATCGTACCCTTTCATACCGATGACGATAAGGTCGGCGTACCACTTCTGGTTTCCTACTGACACTATATCACCCCTTACAACCTGCTCGGAGTGCATAAGCCCTCCGGACGGTAGCATAATGCTATAGGGCCGATCTGACGACGTACTAAAAAGCTTTTCTCTAACCACAAAATCCACAGCCACGAAGGAATGAGTGGCCCCCGTGTCCCACAAAGTATAAGCGGGCGCGTTACTTATTAAAATCGTACCAGTAATTGCCGTGTGCAGATCAGCATCATCAACATCTTCCATCATTGCAAACACTCTCGGTATGGCTTGACCTGTTCTGGTGTCGGGTATTGGGCAATCCCGAATTTGATGGCCTTCTTTGCCACATCGAAAACAAGCGCCAGTAGCAAGTCTGCACTCTCCTTTGTGAGGCTTCTGGCAATGTGGGCATACTGGTAATTGAGGAGCTCCCATAGGTCTCTTGCCCTTATCTTGATATAGGACAGTCTCATTAGGCCTCTTAATTCCCCTGTTCTGCTGCTGTGGGGGTTGAAAATTCTGGCCTCTCTGCTGTTGCTGTTGAGGAACATTTCTAATAATCCCTCTTGGTGGTTCTCTCTGTCTCTGGGACTTTATTTCTAAGGCCTCCAGTTGATAAGCCTTGGCCACCACTTTCACGTATGGTGCCTCATCGAAACCTCCAGTTGTGATTCCTCGCAAAAGGTCCATCTTTAAACCTTGAATAAACTGGTGCACCTTATTCTCATCAGTGGCCACCATGTGTGTTGCATATCGGGATAGTGCCTCAAATTTCTGAACATACTCGGCCACCGATCCATACTGTCGTAGCCGAGAGAATTCAAGCAACTTCTCCTTCCTCACTCCTCTATCAAAATACTTCTCGTAGAAAATTTTCTTGAACCCATCCCAGCTCAATGCTACAGTTGTCGACTGCACTGTGTCCCACCAAAATCCAGCACTCTCGGTGAGATAGAACGTAGCACATACAACCTTCTTGTTGTCCTCCATCTCTGCATAACCGAACATCTTCTCCATAGTTCGAATCCAAGTTTCTGCACGGGTCGGGTCTGTAGACAATCCATCAAATGAAGGCAGCTGGAGTCGCCGGAATCTGTCTCCACTATTGTCACGTGAAGCATTTCCATGGTTATTATTGTTATTGTTCCCGCTGTCTTCACGGGCCATCATACGTTCCACCATACGGGACTGCACCCCTACCAGCTCAGTCAATCGGTCTATTGCCCTGGCACTGTCACTACCTTGTTCCTGATGTCCTCTCACCACTTCTAAGAAATCCTATAAGCAGAATAACCTAATTTAATAAACAGAAACTTTTTATAGAAACTTAAGCACTTACAGTTGGTGGAACGATCTCACGTGGCAAGTTGCGCAGTCAGAGATTTTCACAGAATCGGTTTTAAAACCGTGTCTCTCTGATACCACAACTGTGACGACCCAAAACCGAACCCGATCGGGGTTCGAGATCGGAGCCGTCACTCCTGACAGTTGACGGAAAACGTTGACTATTTTTTTTTTAAAACATAACTCTTTTAAAAACGTCGTCAGAGGGAGAGGGAAAACTACAGTGAATAACAGAAAACATTTACAGGGAGAGAGAGAGTTTTCTGGAGTTGAAAGCGAAATAGTTTTCAATAATGGTTAGCAGGAGAAAAACCGAAATGCAGGAAGCTGTTGGGCAGAAGACGTAAAACAATGGATGACGTCATCGAAAGAGAAGATGACGTCAGCCGGAAGACGCAGGAAGCAACTGTGAAATAACTGGGCGGAAGACTAAACTTTACGGGCAGCGGTGAAATGAAAGTTTTTGAAGACAGTGAACCAAACGGGCAGCGGGCAGCGGTGGGCTCGAATAAGACAAAAGATGCACAGTGATCGCCGGTGGATGTCGAATACGACAAAACAGCTGATGTCAGACGGTAGATGTAATTGCAAAGGCAGAAACAGAGATGACGTCAATCGGCAGATGCAGACATTGAACCAAATTGGCAGAAGTTGATGACGTCAGCCGGTAGATGGATGACGTCAACCGGTAGATGTGGATGACGTCATCGGAAGGTAAAGGAAACAGATGAAGTCGGAATGTGTGATGACGTCACCGGAAGATGTGATGATGTCATCGGCAGATACAGGTAGTAAACGTAGTCGGCAGAAGGTGATGACGTCATCGGAAGATGGATGACGTCAATCGGAAGAAACAGACAATAAACAGAATCGGCAGGAGGAAAGCCTATAACACAACTACTATTTGGCGGTAGATGCAACTAAGGAAAAATGTGAACAGTGACTACCGACAGAAAACCTCAAAACAGAAGGTATAAAGGTTTCAAACCTTCAAAGCCCGATTTCAAAACAAAGTTCTGAATCATGCTCTACAAGTGACAGGGGTTCAAGAAAACAAACTGCATGGATGACTCTAAAACTCAAAACCATCCATGCATGACCTGAAAAGGGAGAACTCAAGCAGTTCCAGAATGTTTTCAAAACATTTCAAGGCATTAATACAGAGTATTTCAGGAGGCAACTATCAACTGTCAACAGAGATTTAAAACTTGGACATCAGAACTGATACATTATATATATATATATCCAACAGAATCTCCTACAGAGTTTTTAAAGCAGAACACAAAACTTTAACAGAGTTTTAAAACGAATACCACAGGATTCCAGGAGAGTTTACGGACACTAACTTTACTTTGAAAACTAAAACTTAAACCTCGGGACAGAAAATAATGTCTGACTGCAGCATCCACCCTATGAGCTCGAACCACCCTCTACATTAGGTCATCATTTTGAGAAATAAGATCCTCGGTTTCAGATGCAGTACCTACATCAGAGAGTTCACCTATGAGTCTAAAACTCAGTAAGAACATATTATAAATGCAGTGATGCAAAATGTTATGCATGCGGTTTTCGGAATACAGTGGCAGAGCAGAACTTTACGTTTCAGTGGCAGAGGGGTATAAGTGGGGCTTATAGGGGAACTGGCAACAAAAGGTGCACTATCAGGCACGGCAGTTTTCAAATTCCCAGGGAGGGATAAAACCAGAGGGTCCTTGCCAAGGACAATGTTTTCAGATTCCCAAAAACCAGAGGGCCAGTCCCCATCCCGTACTTAACCAATACATTACAGACAGTCAGATTTTATCTTGTTTAGTTTCAAACAGTGTACAGAAAACAGTTTTGCATGAGCTTTCAGAAAATCGTGTATGCATGAACATTCACAGTGCTTACAGTTAATACAGCAGACAACAGAAATAACAAAACATACTATGAAGCAGAATACAGACAACTCAGAACATAATCTATACTCTTTCTACCCAGAACAACCCGACAGAACAGAAAACCTAGTACCTCCGTGATGTAGGGCCTTAAGGGCCGATCCTACAGTATGAACTTACCTGTTTTCTGGAGAGTTGAAAACTTGGATGTTTCTGGAAAACTCGGACCTGTAGTATGTATGTACAGAATTTAATCACGCTACAAATGCTAACTAGAATCATGTAGAATATGCAGCAAACACATTTCAACTCTTTAGAAAACACAACAATGTGTTTTTATCCAAAAGCAGTGAGTTTTCACCAAATACCAAAACCCTAAACTTCGGTAAAAACTCACATTAAACTTGTCCAAACTTGTTAGCATTAAAAGACGCTCACCTTTGCTGGAGAGAAAGGAGATATGCTGGGAAACAAAGTGTGGAAGTTTTGTTTTAATCGCCTGGAAGAGAGAAAGCCGAGAGAGATGGGAGGAAGCAGAGAAGTGAATGAAAACTCACGTAGGAGGATGAACTTAGCTTCCTCAACAAGTTGCCACTTGGCAAACATCCATTGGCTTACTCCCACCAACCTTAATTTCTCTCCAATTTACCCTCCGATGCATTACAAACTAAATGTCTTGTCTAGTTACATATTAGTTTGGCTCCCCAATTGAATTTGTTGCATAAATTCATCAATCCGTTTTCTCTGAACATTCACTTTATTTTTGTAAGGTATTATAACACTTTAATAAAATTACGCATTTTAATAACAGCCAATATATTCCATTTAATAGTTTGCGGAATAATTTACATGGCAAAATGCCGGATGTTACAACTTTAGTTATTTTAGTTGTGTTATTTATATTTTGTGTTAAACTTTTATTGTTGAGAACACTATAGTCATTCGACAAGGGTTTGTTTAGCCGAACACATGGACCCTTGTTTTGGGATATTTTTGGACTTTCTCTTAAGGACTCTTGCCCTAGATTTTTACGGGTTTAAATACCTCATATTGCTGCTATGGCAGCATCTTTGATCAATAGAAACCCTAAAACATTTTCTTTGAAATTCTTCCATTCAAGTACATCACTCGGTTGTTAGCAATCGTTTGTTATTGTGTACAAATTATGTGTGATCTTGTAAGCTGGATCAAACACTCTTATAAGTGCATCTTTCTCACTATTTTTCCACAAGTAGTTAACCTTTTAGTGAAGTTGCATCCATCTCATACCCTTAAAACAAGTTGGAGAGCTACCTTTTCACAGCAAATGAAGCAAAAGGAGTCAGGAGGCACAATTAAAGCACTTTTTTGGACCAACTTGTCTTGTTCCTTTCACAACTATTTTTTCGCAACAATTTTCACCACGAAATTTACAGTGCACCATCTGTTAAGATTAGATGTCATAATCCAACCTGTAAAGAACGATCGAAAGATGCAAAAAGGAAAACACAAATTTTTAGTAGTTTATTCTCACTACGAGAGCTACGTCCACTTGCCGCTACCAGATTTTACTATGATCAAAGACAAGTTACAATAGTTTTCTGCCTCTCACTCTCACACGCAATTCGATAACCTAAATACGTCTTTATATACTAGACGAATTAGGGTTACAGAATAATATGGTAAAAATGACCAAACTACCCCCAACACTAGAGTAGGCTGCACAACTCAACAATCTCCCACTTAGAGACTAATCTCATCATCTGTCCATCTGTAGTGACTTCATTTCCATCTCTCATCTAAGAAGTCTGATTGAAGTTGCACACAACTTCAGCTTCTCACTCGTCATAGCTTTTGTCAACATATCAGGTGGATTCCGACTCCCTGAGATCTTCTTAAGCGCTAACACTCAATCTTCTAAGGCGGATCTGATGAAGTGATAACGAACCTGTATATGTTTTTTCTTGCCATAATAAATCGAGTTATTTGCCAAATGGATGACACTTTGGCTATCATGATGCAATACACTTTCATCGTAGTTTTGGCCTAACTCGCGTAAGAAAGACTGTGACAGCTCCAACCCGATCGGGGTGGAGGAGCCGTCACTCCGGGCATTTCAAAATGGGGACTATTTTTTTTTTTAACTCTAAAGCTTTACACAGTGATATCCTTCTATGGAATTTAGATGAGAAAGACAGGATGAGCAGGAATAAACAACAAAAGGAAACAGGACGAAAAGGAATATAAAAACATAAACTGGAAAATAATAATCTGGAAGACATACTGGGAGGAGGGCTACAGTGAATGACAGAATAAGCTGGGCAGAAGATGTAGGCAGTAGACGAAGCAGAAAATGTAAGTAAACTGGGCGGGCGATATAGACTAGCGGTAGATGTGAATAAGACAAAAGTGAACAGTAAACAGCGGCAAATGTGAATTAAACAGAAACAACAGAAACAACGGTAGAAGTAAAGCAGATGACGTCAGGCGGAAGATGTGGATGACGTCAGGCGAAAGATGTAAATAAACTAGCTGGAAATGAACTGTTTATCGGTGGAAGTGAACTACAAACAGATATGCACTGTTCACCGATGGAAGTAAATTTAAAGGCAGCGGTGGATGTGCTTTAAAAAGGCAACGATGGATGTGATTTTAAAGGCAGCAGTAGAAGTGATTTTTAAAGCAGCGGTGGATGTGATTTTAAAGGCAACGGTGGATGTGATCGGAAAATATAGTTTTAAAGGCAGAATTTTGACAACTTTTGACAGGAAGACGTATTAACAGGGGACATAAAACAGAAGGCATAAAAGTTTCAAATTCTCAAAAACCGATTCAGAACTTGATTTTCGGACATAACAGAAAACATGACATAAGTTTAAGAAAATAAATCTGCATGGATAGCTCTAAAACCAGAGACCACCCATGCATGAACTAATCAGAGGACACTTAATGCAGTTCCAGAATATTTCAAAATATATAGATACAACTGTCAAATACAGAGGTTTTAGACATCAATACAGATTCCATACGTCGTTTTTAAAAGAACACAAAAGTTGTACAGAACTGAACCTACACTTCAAATGTTTTTAAAAACTTCAAAAGATGTTACAGAACTTAACATAACTTTAGAAAATACATTCTCACAGAGTTAACTCTTGTCTGACTGCAACAACCAAACCCCATGAGCTCGGTCCGTCAACTACATCAAATCATCATCTTGAGGCACAAAGTCCTCATCTGGAGGATCCATACCTACAGCAGGGTGCATATGCTATGCATGAACTTTCAGAATACTGTGACAGTACTGTACATTACGTTTCACTAGCAGAGGGGTATAAGTGGGACTTATAGGAGAACATGCGTGACAGAAGTGCACTATCAGGCACTAGCAGAGAAACGGTACAGAAATACAGAACAGAACACCAGTCTTCATCCCACACTTAACCAATATATTACATTCAGATTTTATCTTTCTTAGCTTCAAACCGTGTACAGAAAATATTTTGCATAAACTTTTGGGAAAATCGTGTATGCATGGACATTTACAGTGCTTAAATTTAAAACAGCAGACAACATAATAGCACAACAGAACCTAAAGAGAAAAACAGACGACTCGAAATATAACTCAAACTTATCTACCTGAAACCTCCAGACAGAAGTAAAAAAACCTAGAGTCTCCGTGATGTAGGGCCTTAAGAGCCAACCTACGGGTATGAACTTACCTGGTGTCCGAAAAGTAGCAAGCTTTGCTCGTGAAACCACGGTGATGCACGAACCTATGACGTGCACGAAAAAGGAAATTAACATGCTGCAAATGCTAACTAATAACTTAGTAGAATAAGCTTCAAACTCCATTCAAACCTTTAGAAAACACACCAACGTGTTTTCATACAAAGACAGTGAGCTTGTCCAAATATCATAACCGTAAACTGTAGCACCCGATTTCAATTGCAATTTCATGGTAGAATTAAGAGAGAGTTATTGGCTAGGTTAACGGGTGGCTAAGCAAGGGCATTTATGTAAAAGGGCAATTTAAAAGTGGATAACGTATTTAAAGAAAGAGAGATTGGGTTTAATGAACTGTAGCCGCCACCATTTCACATTTCTTTTCTCTTCCTCTTCGGGTTTTCAGCGAGCAGTAGAGCTCTCTTGGCGATTTTCTCGCTCGATTCTTCTTCAACCTAGGTAAGCTCTCTTAGTTTGTCTGTGAGTTTAACAACTAGATAGCTGAGGGAGTACAATGTGTGAAGTTTCGAGGAATACTGTGTGAGAGTCGAGCTCGGGTGTAGTGTTGAATCGGAAATGCACAATGAACTAAGCTTCCAAGCTAGTTTCCCTTGATTTCCCGAACAGATTAGAATGAGGTTTAGTAGAAATCTAATTGACATCCTTTCTATGACCTAGGTGAGCAGACTTCTGAAGTAGATTGAAACTGTGCATTTCCAGAGGGGCCAGGTAAGTAAAGTTTGTTTGTTTGCCTTCGGGCCTACATCACAAAACGTTAGGGTTGTGTTTACTTGGATGTGTCTGTGTGTGTGTGTTATGCATCATGTTTTAAAAGTATACGAAAATGAAATTTAATGCATGTTGGCATGGTAAGGAATGAACATATTGAAACAGTGAATCAGCTTTACTGTTAAGGGAGCTAATCTAACCCTTAATGAGACAGTGGATATTTATACTTTGGGAGAGTTGATCCAACTCCCAATTTCACAGGGGGATCTGAACAGTGAATCAGCTTTACTGTTAAGGGAGCTAATCCAACCCTTAATGAGACAGTGGATATTTATACTTTGGGAGAGTTGATCCAACTCCCAATTTCACAGGGGGATCTGAATAGAAACAACGCATGAACAACTGAGAGGAGAAAGTAGAAATTGCACGTCTAGGAATTTATGTTCCAGCATTTCATTCTTTTCTTTACATCATTTCTTTGCTTACTTAGCATTAGGCTAATAGATGAGTTTTGTGATGTAGGTGAAGAGGTGACAGCAGGTGATTCTTCTGAGTTCATTAAGGGATAGACTGGTTGGGGGAGCACACTCATGCCACGAACCTGGTGAACTGATGAGGCGATTTAACTGATGTCTGTTTGGTGAGAAGGTTTAGTTGACAGTGATTAAAACTTAGAAATGCTAAGTTTCCGTAGCAGTAATGGTTTCAGTATTTTAAACACGTTTTGAGATTTTTCTAATAACGATGATCTGTTGTGTTTTAAAGGTTATTTTACTGGATTTGATTAATGTAATGGGTTGAGCTGTTTCTGAATGGTCTTGGAAAGGTAAGCAAATTCCTTTCTGTAATCAGTGTTGTGTATGTTTTGTGAAGAGTCGTTGAGATGTACTCAGTTTTCTACCGGTAAATGATGAGTTATGTTGTCTATCGGAAGATGTCTTCAGAAACGTCACCGGTAGATGTAGGTATAAATCTATCGGCTGATGTCTCAGTAAACTCATCGGTAGATGCGTGCTGACGTCATCGATAGATGTAGGTATAAATCTATCGGCTGATGTCTCAGTAAACTCATCGGCAGATGCGTGTTGACGTCATCGGTAGATGTAGATTTAAGTCCATCGGTTGATGTCTCAGTAAACTCATCGGCAGATGTGTGCTGACGTCATCGGAAGATGTAGGAAGTAAATTGTCGTTTAGGCATCGGCAGATACAGTCTACCGAGAGATGTCTTTGGTTTTTCATTCGGGTGACGTCATCGGCAGGAGTCTTCTAATTTTCCTGTTTTCTGCTTCTTCCGTTGACTTTACTCATCGGCAGGTGCGTTTGACTTCTGCAACTTTTAAAGTGTTTTCACGGTCCAAACGTCTATTTCTTTTGTTCGATTATTTCTTAATATTTCAAATGATTTCCGCTGCAAGTTTTAAAAATATATGGTAGAAGTTTTAGTCATGTACGGGCTTTTGGGTAACGAACCGGGTTCTGATAACTCGGGGCGTTACATAAACTTCGACAAAACTCACATTTTAACTTGTCCAAACTCGTTAACTTTAGCAGATGATTACCTTCACTGGACAAAACAGGAGAATGGAAGTCTTTTGGAAAGGTTGCAGTTGCCTGGAGGAGAGAAAACAGAGAGTAGTGGAAAGAAGAAGATGAGAAATGATGGTTTCATGTAGGAGGAAAGAGAAGAAGAACATGGTTTCTCCAACAAATTGCCAAGTGTTAAGCACTCATTAGTTCCCTCCCACCAACCTTAATTGTTTTCCTAATTTGCCCTTCCATTGGTTTCTAACTAATTTGTTAATTAGTTAATCAATTCGGTTTTTCCATTAAACACTCCGATAAATTCATTAAAACATTCATTGTATTAATGTAATCATTTATCCTGCTAAATGAATTCTGGGAATATTTACATGACAAAAATGCCGGGTGTTACAAAGACTGCAACCACATCATCTCTTTCGTGGCTTTTGTCACAGCAATATACTCAGCTTTACAACTAGAAAGAGCGATTGCCTCTTGAAGCTTCGAGGCCCAATTGATCGCGGTGCCATCTAAGGTGTAGATATACCTTGTCCTGCTCTCACTACTGTCAACACCACCACCGATATCAGCATCAACGTATCCATCCAAAACCAAGTCTTACTTTCGAAAACATAAAGCGAACCCCGAACTTCCTTTCAAGTATCGCAAGATCCACTTTACGTCTTTCTAATGTTTCATTCTTGGATTATTCATAAACCTGCTGACAACTCCCATAACATGTGCAATGTCTGGTCATGTGCAAACCATCGCATACATAAGACTACCAACAGTAGAGGCATATGGAACCGTAGTCATGTAGTCCTTCTCTTCATTGGTCGATAGCGACTGATCTTTGGATAGTCTGAAATGACCAGCTAACGGTGTAGTAACCGACTTCACATCGTGCATATTGAACCTGCTACGAACCTTCTTTACGTATTCATCTATGTGAGAGTTTGAGAACCTCCCTATCCTTGAAGATCCTCATCCCAAGGATTTGTTTTGCAGCACCCAAATCCTTCATCGCAAACTCCTTAGATAACTCCCTCTTCAGCCTGTCAATCTCATGCAAGCTTGCTCTAGCAATCAACGTAATATCAACGTAAAGAAGTAAAATAATGTAGGGTAATTATCGATTTGAACCCTGTACTATATACGTTTTTTCAATTCGTCCCCTGTACTAAAAAAACCGTCAAATCGAACAATGTACTTTGATTTTGTTATCAATTTAGACATTCTATCAATAATTTCATTAAACCCTCATTTAAAAAATTACTAAACGATCTTGGATTCACTTGTAATTTTTACCACATGTTGACTACTTAATGAAAAGATAATCTGAAAAGTTTCATGATTTTTTAATACATGTACAATTTATTGTAATTTTATTTCATTATTTTATAAAAATATTATAATAAATCATACAACTTTTACAAAATTAAGAAAATATTTCTATTATCTACCCATAAAGTGGTAAATATGTGAAAAAAATTTCAAATAAATCCAATATCTTTTGGTATTTTTTAAAATTAATCTCAGTTTCTTCTTTACTTTATAAATTAATTTTTAAAAAAATACCAAATGATATTTGATTTATTTGAAACAATTTTCACATATTCAACATATCATGGGTAGATAATAGAAAACGTTTCGTGATTTTCTAAAATTTGTATGATTTATTATAATATTTTATAAAATATTAAAATAAAATTACAATAAATCGTACATTTATTAAAAAATTACAAAAATTTTCAGATTATCTTCGCATTAAGTAGTAAAGATGTGGTAAAAATTTCAACTGAATTCAAGATCGTTTGGTAATTTTTTAAATGAGGGTTTAATAAAATTGTTGATAGAATGTCTAAATTGATAACAAAATCAAAGTACATGGTTCAATTTGACGGTTTTTTTAGTACAGGGGGCGAATTGAAAAAACGTGTATAGTACAGGGTTCAAATCGATAATTACCCAATAATGTAAGAGTTATCAAACATTTTGATGTAACAGCAGTGATTGGCTTTACATTTTACAAAGTTGTTACTCTTCATGAAGCTCTTGAACCTCATGTACCATTGTCTTGGAGCCTATTTTAAGCCCTACAAGCTCTTCTAAAGCTTACACACAAGCTCCTTTTTATCTTTCACCTCAAAACCTTGTGGTTGCTGCATATAGATCTCTTCGTCTAAATCGCAATGAAGAAAACAGTTTTCACATCCATCTGCTGAAGATGAAGGTCTTCTTTCACAACCAAACCCAAGATAGTTCTGATCGTCGTCAACTTCACCACTGGTGAGAAGATCTCGGTGTAGTCAATACCTTCTTTCTGTTGGAAACCTTTGACAACCAACCTAGTCTTGTACCTCTTGCTCCCATCATGTTCTTCTTTAATCCAGTAAACCCACTTGTTGTGCAATGTTTTCTTACCCTTTGAAAACTCAACCAATTGCTAAGTTTGATTTGACTTCAATGAGTCCATTCCATCTCATCTTTCATGGCTACCTCCCAATTAATTGAATCATCAGATTGTGTTGCTTCCTCATCACATCCCGGGTCGTCTCTGTCGGTTAGCAGGATGTAATTAAGAGACGAAGACCATCGCTGGACTGGTTTGCTGATTCTGGATGATCTTCTAAGTTCTGTAATTGACGTTTGCAGATTTACCTCTGGAGCTACATTCTCATTAACTTCTTCTTCAACAACACCATGATCTTCTTTGACAATCGGAGTACTATTAGCTAAAAAATCTCTCAAATTGACCATGGTAGACTCTTTCAATATAGAATCCTCACTATCAGAAGTCTTACCAACAACATCTTGGTAAAGGACATGTTCGTTGAAGATGACATTATTGCTGCGAATGATCTTCTGATTTTGATTATTCTAGAAACGATTATCAACTGGGTGTCACCATAGCCAACAGGAAAACACTTCTTAGATTTCGGATCAAGCTTGTTTCTATCAGAATCATCAATATGAACATATGATAAGCAACCAAACACCTTTAGAAAGGAAAAGTTTACCTTTTTTTTCGCTCCAAGCTTCTTCTGGAATTTTGAAATCTAGAGGTACGGAGAGTCCTATGTTGATTAGATAGGCTGCAGTGTTGATTGCATTTTCCCAAAAAGTTTTAGGCAGCCCGACGTGCAATCTCATGCTCCTTGCACGTTCATTTAATGTTTTGTTCATCCTTTTAGCTACTCCATTCTCTTGAGGTGTTCGAGGAATAGTCTTCACCATCTTGATCTCATTCACAACACAATACTCTCTGAAATTGGCATCGATGTACTCGCCTCTGTTGTTGGATCTCAAACACTTCACCTTCAGATTCGTTTCATTCTCAACCAAGGCCTTCCACTTCTTGAAAACACTAAATACGTCAAATTTGTTCTTCATGAAGTAGACCCATACATTTCTTATTGAATCATCTATGAACGTCACATAGTAGTATGATCCACCAAGAGAAGAAATGAGTGCGGGTCCCCACACGTCGGTGTGCACCAATTCTAGTCTTTTCTTCTTCAGCTCCTTCCCAACCTTTAAGAAAGTGACACATTTCTGTTTTCGAAAAATGCAGCTCTCACATAGCTGATGCTCAACAGACTTCAGCTCCGAAATCTGACCACTCTTGATGAGAAGTTCATTCCTTTCTCGCTCATAAGGCCCAACCTACAATGCTACAACCATGTGTTTTTCGAGTTATCAATAACAACAATTGTGTCTCTACAAGTAGAAGTCATGTATAAGGTTCCTATTTTGTGACCTTGAGCGATGACCATCGCTCCTTTAGTCACTTTTCAATCATTGTTTCCGAAACTGACATTGTGATCTTCACCATCAAGCTGTCCAACTAAAATTAGATTGAGCATCAACCCTGGCACGTGTCTCACTTTACTAATCTTCCAAATAGACTCGTTTGCCATCTTCAATTTGATGTCACCGATGCCCACAATATCCAGTGGCTCACCATCTGCAAGGTAGACTTTCCTATAGTTTCCAGCCACATAATTCTCCATTAATTCCTTGTGTGCGTTGGTGTGAAACGATGCTCCCGAGTCCAAAACCCACGAGTCTATCAGACTATCAACTGAAAGAAGTAACGCGTTAGTGATGTCTTCCGTTACTGCATTTGCTCCATCACCTTTGTCATTTCTATTCTTCTTCAGTGCCCTGTAATTCTTCTTCATGTGACCCTGCTTTCCACAATTCCAGCACTCAAGTGTTTGCTGGGACTTGGACTGACCCTCCCATTCTTCGACTTGGATCTGGATCTGTCCCTACCCTGATTTGAGTTTCTCTCATTATTTCTTCCCTTGTTTTCTACATTTAGAGCTGATCATTTCGATGTTTCACCAGAATCAATCTTACGAACCTCCTCGGCAAGAATACGATCCCTCATATCGATGAATACTAATTTCGCGCTTCCAACTGAGTTACTAACGGCTGCCTTCATAGGCTCCCAACTATTCGGTAGAGACGCCAACAAAATTAGGGCACGAACTTCATCCCCAAAATCTATTTCCACATACAACAATTGATTCACAATCGTATTGAATTCGTTCAGATGCGATGCGATAGAAGTACCATCTACTATCTTTAGATTAAAAAGTTTCTTCATAAGAAATACTTTATTATTCGTGGAAGGTTTCTCGTACATATCAAACAGAGCCTTCATCAGACTCGCGGTGGTCTTCTCCTTCGCCACGTTGTGAGCAATGTTTTTGGTTAGCGTCAATCAGACGACTCCTAAAACCTATTTGTCAAGGAGATTCCATTCACCGTCTTCCATCTTCTTTGGTTTCGCACTCAAGGGAAGATGAAGTTTTTTTCCGTATAAGTAATCATTGATTTGTAGTCTCCAGAACACGAAATCTGTCCCATCGAAACCAATAATCAATATCCCAAAAAACGGATATTTCACTATCACTTAATCAGCCCAAAAAATTCCACAAATTTTTTATCTAATATCCACCCAAAAAATATCAGAAATAGCCCATGAAACTGGTTTCACAACTGTAACGACCCGAATTTTATAACCCGGTTCACTACTTATAACACTGAATAGGACTAAGAAATATATATATATTTTTTTAAATCTTCACTCAACAGTGAAAAATGACATTATTTAAAACATAAAAACTTGCAGCGGAAAATCATGTTATAAAAACAGAATCACGACGAATACAGGCTAGTAAAACTTCGGGTTCAAAATCGTTTAAAGCTTCCTTGCACCACCTGCAAACAGTTCAACAATACTAAGAAGTTTGTTGATCACAAAGTCTGTCTACGACTCTGGACGACGAGCTCTGGACGAGTGACTTTGGACGATGTCACTACAGACAGCCTTAATTTAGACAACACCATTTCAGATGACAACATGCCTTGACTGTGGACGATGTTCTCGTCCACGACTATAGGGATTTAACAACTATGAGTTTTTGTCCACATACCACGTGACTCATTTAAATTGTCATCCATGGTCCACGTGACCTTATCGACCACGGGATTATATGAACTCATCGTCCACAGATCCAACGTCCATAGACTTACTTAAGTTTGTCGTCCACAAGCCATGTGACCTAATCGTCCCTAGCCACATGACTTTAATGACTCTAGCTTTAAACCACAACACTTCAGACAACTTGTCCACAAAGTGGGCAATTAATTACACTTTCTACTCTGGACGATATGCTCGTCCATGACTTTGGATGACTATTCGTCCATGACAACTCTGGACCAAAATTTTATTTTTCTACACACAACATGGACGACTACCCTTTTGACAGAAACGTAACTTAATCGATTTTACACTATTCGTGGACAATTCTAACTACAAGGGAACCTTTAAAATTTGACAGCAACCATCCAAAAATAGCTTGATTTCATAAATTGTTCAAAAGTCTAGTAAAAGAACTAGTTATAACCAACAGAGTATCATTATCAGAGAAAACTCAAAAATTTATCAGAAATACTAAAACTATCAATGTCATTAAAATTCTCCGCATAGTTAAACTGAACAATTATTCACTAAACTTTCACACCTACTGCCACTGGTTAAACCGTTCCATCAGTCTGCCAAGTCGACGCATGAATATACTCCTCCAACCAGCCTAGTCATCAACATGCTCAAAGAATACACCTGCTGACACTTCTTCACCTACATCACAAAACTCATCTATTTGACTAATGCTAAATAAGTAGAGCAATAATGAAATGAAATGCTGAAACATAAATCCTATTCATGCAGTTTTTACTTTCACAACTCAGTTGAATTCATAATCGTTCTCTGCTGATCTGATCCTTCTGTCCATTGAGAAGTGGATCAATTTTTCTAAAGTCATACATCCTCTAACTCGATTAAGGGGCAGATTAGTTCCCTTAATAGCTGATCTGATCATTCTGTCCATTGGGAAGTTGATCAATTTTCCCAAAGTCATACATCCTCTAATTCGATTAAGGGGCGGATTAGTTCCTTTAATAGTTGATCTGGTTAATTCTGTTCATGTCTTACCGTACCATTACATATAAATTCATTTTCGTAAGCTTCCAAAACAAACATGATGCATGACGTACTGGAAAACATACAAAACATGCATAAATCCTACTGTTTTGTGATGTAGGCCCGAAGGCGCACACAAACTCTACTTACCTGGTCTCCTGAAAAATGTTTGGTGGAAGGCTACTTCGGGAGCTTACTCAAACCTAAAGCCATAGATAGAGTATCGATTAGATCTTCACTAAACCTCATTCTAAACTATCCAGAAGTCTAAGGAAGTTATTTGGGAGCTCTGGTCTTCGAGCATTCCCGATTTGTCAGAAAACAGAAATTAACTCTCACTTACAGCATTCTCAAAACTCACGTTACAATCCTCTCTATCATCGATCGTTACAATGTAGCAAGAAATCAAAGTAGAACTCACCTAATTTGGAGAAAAATCGGAGAGAAAATCACCGAGAGAGAGTGTCTGCTGAGCTGCTGAATGCCGAAAGAGGTAATGGAGGATTGGCGGCTAGACCTTTAGCTAAATCCTTATATACATTTTTTTTACAATTATTCTTATGCCCTTAATTGACCAAACCTTAACCTATTTAAGCAACCAATCATAATCACTTGATTCCATAAAAATGAAAGTTACAAAATGATGTTATTAATTAAGGTGGACAATACCGGTTGTTACAACAACCGTTTGAATTTCACTGTTCCAAAGTATCTATTGAGGCTGAAACTCTTCTTCACAACTGCTTTCTTCACCGTTGTTTTCAATGCCTGAATAGTATGCGACAGAACGAATCTTCCTCACGGTAGCGGCGTCAAAGGACTATATGGTTTTCTTCTACTTTTGCTAAAGAAGACCCATGCGAAAAAGGAAGAAATTCCTATTCTTTCCCTTTCCGTTTTGATCTAAAACAAAGCAGTAGTGTGCATGAACGGCGTTCGACAGCGCGGTGAATGAACGGCTTGGCGATCTGCGCATTCAGAACGAAAGACAACGATGGTGGATGACACAGTTGTCTTCCTCTCGGTCCACTCCTTTATTGGCAGCGGACGGTGCGCCCTTCTCCCTCTCTGTTTCTTCTTCGTGGACGGCGACGGCGCTAGGGCTGCTCTATTTCTCCTCTCTATTTCTTCTTCGCTGTTGAAGAAGACAAACCATAGAAAAGGAAAAACTTTTTTTTTTATTTCCTTGATTTCCTTTTCCTAGAAAATTGCAAATTTTCACCAAAATTACAAACCTAAAAATTGTTCGATATCTTTGATAAATCAAACCCTGATTTTTGAAATAGCTTCAACCTAAGGTTCTGATACCAGTTGTTAGGATGTAACAACAAAAAAATTTAAGCACCAAAGAAGAAGATGGAAAAAAGTCAATTGGGGTAGGAGGGAAACCAACAGAAAATTTATCACCTAATCCACCTACGAATTTATCCAAAATTTAAGAAAAATATTCAGAAATTTTCCTATAAATTGGATGATCGGGGAAGGAGGAAATCACCAACAAATTTCTCCTTCCCTCTCGGATTCTTCAGACAGAGAAGGGTTCTTCAAACAAAGAAAAAAAAACTTACCTCGTTGGGAAACACCAACCCGACCTCCGACCGTCATGAGTAGCATCAGTTCGACCTTCAGCCGAACATCCTCCGGCGAATATTTCTCTCGGCCGAACCCTAATCGAGTGGACGGACTTCACTCGGCCTCTGTTGACAACGGCCAAACCCCGTTCTTTCCCCACTCTCTCTCGGTTTCTCACTCTCACTCTCCATCGATCTCTCTCTCTGGTTTCTACTTGCAAAGAAGACGGCGGGTAAGAAGAAGAAGAAAGGGTTCAGGTTTATAAAATAAATCTGAACCAATTCACTCGAACCGAACCAACCCAACAGTGAACCGAACCAAATCGGTCTAGCCCAAACCAAATCGGTTCACTTACATTGAACCTAACCGAACCGAACCGGTACTGTTCATTTGACCCACATTGTTCATCCAAACCGAACCAGAACCGTTTCAACCAAACCGAACTCGACTCAAATTTTGACCCAAATTTTACCGAACCGATCTAAGATTTTACCGGTAAAGAATTTCTGGCCAAATTCTTTTGAAATGAATTTATTAAAGTGGAAAAATAATATTATGAATTTTATTTAGCTAGAAAAAATTCTTGAAGGTTATCAAAATCGACCTGATTCGACCCACGATCACACAATATTATTGAATTATTGGATATTGAAAAAAATACCGATAACTCTATTAAAGTGAAAATACTGTTTCAATGTTTTGGCTATGGCCCTATATCACAAAAGTTTATATTATTTTCTTATAACTGATTTCTTACTGGTTACTGTTATTTGAGCACGCATGTTTAGACATTGACTTAGATAAATATAAAGATAAAATTGATAGGACATATTGTATGCGTATGAAAATGATGGAATTGACGAAAAATAAATGATAGCAAAAGCTTGAACGACAATGAGATGGTGAACTTGAACGTATGAAATAATGTAAGATATGTGATTGCAAAAGCCTGAACGACAATGAGATGGTGAGGTTGAACATTTGATTACGATGGTACTGACGTGATAACAAAATTCTGAACGATAATAAGATGGTGAGCTTGATTGAAAGTAATTTGACAAAAACCTGAACGACAGTGAGATAACTAAGTTTAATGTTGGGAAATGAATACCAACCAGTCTGTAATCAGGATTCGGTAAAAGTAAATATTAATTTTGACACTTGCACGTATTTTTACTTGCTGAGTTAAATCTCATAGTTTGTATAATTTTGTTATGTAGGTGAGTTTTTGTCTCAGGAAGAAATGACGTTACTCGAGAATCTCCCAGAGGTAAATGAGCATACAGTAGAAGAAGAAAAATATTTTTGGAAAGAAATTGAATTAATATGTTTCAGTCTTTCGGAAGTATTTCAGGTTTTATTTAAGTTGAAAACTTAGGCTAAATTATGTCGAATTTTATAAAGATTTATGAAATATTTTAATTCTGCATTTAATTCAAGTATGCGACAAAATTATTTTATGTTTGAATTTTGTTTAAAGACTTCTGCGCATTTAATATTTCAGTTATTATTTAAAGGAGTTAGGTTTTCAATATTTTGAATTTAAGATTTTAACGCTCGAATTTTATAAGAACACTAGGTTTATAAAACGTTTCTGTAGACTTATCTGTTTGTTCACGTGCACTTGGAAGATTGTCGATCAGCAAGTAAGTGATCAAAAGTTTATATTTTGATAAAAGTATGATGAATTTTGTAGTTCATTTTAAAGTAAGTATAAAAGATATATTTTTTTAAATTAAATTCCGGGTGATGTAGACTATGGCCAATTATAGAGAAAATGGAAATGAAAACAGAAAGGATGTTGTACTCGATCGAATGATGGAGATGATGGAATAGTTGGCTCAAGCAGGTAATGCAGTAGCTCAGGCAGCTACTGCAGCAACCTAAGCAATTAATGCGCAAACCCAAGAATTCCTAATGAGGCCCATAATGCTGACATTGACTTCGACACATTTTGAAGATTGGATCCTCCAATTTTTATTGGAAATTTAATGGATATGGCAGCCGCAGATAATTGGATAAAGACATCACAGATATTTTTTAGCATGCCAAGATTTTGAGGAAGAAAAAGTAGATTACGCGTCTTCTATGTTTCGAAGGGAGCCACGTTATTTGTAACGACCCCTTTTCCAGTAAGATATTGTCCGCTCTGGGATGGGGCCGGTAGCTCAATATAATCCCCCTCATGGCTTTGTTGGCAAGTGTCTATCAGCAAGTAAGTGATCAAAAGTTTATATTTTGATAAAAGTATGATGAATTTTGTAGTTCATTTTAAAGTAAGTATAAAGATATATTTTTTTAAATTACAGCCGGGTGATGTAGACTATGGCCAATTATAGAGAAAATGGAAATGAAAACAGAAAGGATGTTGTACTCGATCGAATGATGGAGATGATGGAATAGTTGGCTCAAGCAGGTAATGCAGTAGCTCAGGCAGCTACTGCAGCAACCTAAGCAATTAATGCGCAAACCCAGATTCCTAATAGGCCCATAAATGCTGACATTGACTTCGACAAATTTTGAAGATTGGATCCGCCAATTTTTATTGGAAATTTAGTGGATATGGCAGCCGCAGATAATTGGATAAAGACTATCACAGAGATTTTTTAGCATGCCAAGATTTTTGAGGAAGAAAAAGTAGATTACGCGTCTTCTATGTTTCGAATGGAGCCACGTTATT
Organism: Begonia masoniana; assembly: GCA_022432975.1. Classification (NCBI taxonomy): domain Eukaryota; kingdom Viridiplantae; phylum Streptophyta; class Magnoliopsida; order Cucurbitales; family Begoniaceae; genus Begonia; species Begonia masoniana. The sequence goes on from CM039506.1 coordinate 43,296,007, forward strand.
TGTAACGACCCCTTTTCCCAGTAAGATATTGTCCGCTCTGGGGATTGGGCCGTAGCTCAATATAATCCCCTCATGGCTTTGTTTGGCAATTGTCGATCAGCAAGTAAGTGATCAAAAGTTTATATTTTGATAAAAGTATGATGAATTTTGTAGTTTATTTTAAATTAAGTATAAAAGATAGATTTTCTTAAATTAAAGTCCGGGTGATGTAGACTATGGCCAATTATAGAGAAAATGGAAATGAAAATAGAAAGGATGTTGTACTCGATCGAATGATGGAGATGATGGAATAGTTGGCTCAAGCAGGTAATGCAGTAGCCCAGGCAGCTACTGCAGCGACCTAAGCAATTAATGCGCAAACCCAGATTCCTAATAGGCCCTGAAATGCTGACATTGACTTCGACACATTTTGAAGATTGGATCCTCCAATTTTTATTGGAAATTTAATGGATATGGCAGCCGCAGATAATTGGATAAGGACTATCACAGATATTTTTTAGCATGCCAAGATTTTTGAGGAAGAAAAAGTAGATTACGCGTCTTCTATGTTTCGAATGGAGGCATGCCAAGATTTTTGAGGAAGAAAAAGTAGATTACGCGTCTTCTATGTTTCGAATGGAGGCATGTTACTTGTAACGACCCTTTTTTCCAGTAAGATATTGTCCGCTTTGGGGATTGGGCCGTAGCCCAATATCCTCCCCTTACGGTTTTGTTTGGCGAGGACTTCCCAGTCGGTCACCCAACCTGGTACTACTCTCGCCGAAGCACTTTTAACTTTGGAGTTCTTACGGGATCCTGTAGCAACTGGTAATTGTCAACCTTGATTTTATTAGTAACATTTTTTGTGACTCTTATTTTTATAGAATTAACTAAATTTGATTGTTTGCTTAAATATGTTAAAATTGTTTAACCAAGGGTATTTGAGCAATTGTGAAGTAAGTGTTATAAATGGAGGGTTTAATGAAGGTTTAGCCGCCATTGTTTCATTACTTTCCTCTTTCAGCTCAGCTGACTCTTCCGGCAATTTTTCTCTCCGAATCTTCTTCAACTTAGGTAAGTTCTTCCTTGATTTCTTCTTGCTGATGATTTTAGTGTAAATATAGGATATACATTTGATGATTTGTTTACGGTAGAATGAGTGTTTTAAGAATACCGTGAGTGAGAGCTGAGTTTGGGTTTTTGGTGATGAATCGGGAATGCTCGAGGAACTGAGTTTCCAACTAGTTTCCTTAAATTTCTGGATAGTTTAGAATGAAGTTTGGTAAAGATCTAACTAAAACCTTGTCTACGATTTTAGGTTTGAGCAAAACCACGAAATAGTTTGTAACCAAGTTTTTCCAGGAAGCCAGGTAAGTAAAGTACGTGTGTGTCTTCGGGCCTACATCACAAAACAGTAGGATTTATGCTTGTACGAATGTTTTCAGCATGTCATGCATTATGTTTATGAAAGAACACAAAAAAGAATTTACATGTAATGACATGGTAAGGCATGGGTAGTTTGAATCAGACAAACTATTAAGGGAACTAATCCGCTCCTTAATCGAGAATAGGATGTTATGACTTTGGAAAAACTGATCGACTTCCCATCGAACAGAGGGATCAGATCAGCTATTAAGGGAACTAATCTGCCTCTTAATCTAGTAGAGGATGTTATGACTTTGGGAAAACCGATTCACTTCCCATCGAACTGAAGGATCAGATCAGAGAACAAACACAATTACAACTGAGATGTGAAAGTAGAAACTGCATGATTAGGATTTATGAATTTAGTATTTCATTCATATTTACTCTACTTATTTAGCATTAGGCTAATAAATGAGTTTTGTGATGTAGGTGCTGAGGTTACAACAGGTGATTTCCCTGAGTTTACAGAGGGATAGGTGAAGTTGATGGAGCACATCTATGCCGCGGTTTGGTGCTCTGATGAGGCGGTTTGACTAATGTCTGTATGTCAAGCCTAAATGGATTGATGTTTGTTGGAGTGTGCCGAGAATTTTAATGATTGTGATAGTTTTAGTATTTCTGATACATTTTGAGATTTCCTCGGATAATGATACATTGTTAGTTCTAATTGTGATTCTTACTGGTTTTCAAGCATTTCACTGGGTCAGGTTGTTTTGAATGATTTCAGTAAAATTTTTAAGTTCTTTTAGCAGTCAGAGTTGTTCTTTGTTTAGAGTGTAAATGGTTGATACGCTGTTCAGTTGTCTGTCGGTAGATGTTGTCTGTCGATGGATGTTGAGAGTTACTGTTTACCGGTAGATGTTGTCTATCGGAAGATGTTGTCTATCGGTAGACGTTGTCTGTCGGTGAATGTTGAGAGTTACTTTTTACCGGTAGATGTTGTCTATCAAAAGATGTGGTCTATCGGTAGATGTTGTCTGTCGGTGGATGTTGAGAGTTACTGTTTACTGGTAGATGTTGTCTATCGGAAGATATTATCTATCGGTGGAGGTTGAGTGTTACTGTCACAACCCGAGAGGGGGCCTAACAGAAACTCCAGGTTAAACGACCAACCTCGGAGAGGTCCACCGTCTAACCTAAGGCTAAATGCGGAAGATTAGCACTGATCCAGGACCTCCTCGAAGCAACAAATGAAAGAGAGTACAAACAATCGTAGAAATATAAGATAAATGATAATAATTACATGCCAAATAAAGTACAATCTCGAATGTCTTACATACACAAAATCTGTAGGAAATAAAAAGTGTGACCCTAGGGAAAATCCACACGACAGAGCTCACTTCCTAGCCTTCATTCCTTTACCTGTAGAGGGGGAGTCGATGAGGTGAGTGACAAACTCAGTATGGGATGTTATACCTACCACTCAAGGTTGCATGCCTTATCAAATCAATGCACGTTTTAAAAATCAAAATCAATCTCAATGTTATTCATTTCTCTTCTTATTATCCATTTAAAACGGTTAATGGGGCTAACGATAAAATAAACATATATAGTGAAAATAAGCCCACATCAACAATACTATCATAAAAATAGATATCCAGGTGTACAGTGAAAAGAGAGGTCACTCACGGATCCTCCGAACCACACCAACACAGAAAGGCCGTGATAACATCAGGCAGGGCCTTATAGGGAGAAGAGAAAAGGTCAACCTCCAGGAGGGACGAACCACTCAGCCCTGAGCCACCGGGACACGCGCTAGGGCACACCAGGAGGGACGAACCACTCAACCCTGGGCCCAAGGGGTCCACAAGGTGGACTTAACATACCGGGGTAGCAACGAACAAACACTGGTCAGGTCAGGTAACTGGGCGAGCACACCTCCAAGCCCATTCCGCCTATTCTCAAGGGGCGTACCCTACATTCCGCCTATTTTAAGGGGGCGTACCCTACATTCCACCTATTCTCAGGGGGCGTACCCTATCCAAACAAGTGTGGGGAGTACCACAACAACTGGGCAAAACCCCCTGATACTCCTAGCATAAGGGCCCAGCTAAGAGTGCCAGACGGTTATCTCCAGTGTCAACTCCAATTGGCACAGCAGAAAACCAATGCATGAACAATACCAAATGCACGTATAAAACCAACTACATGCCAAATATGATAAATCTCAGGACAATTCTCAAATACACTACGTTGGCAAGGGCAAGTAAAACATGGCATCGAAATCTAATCGGCAGTGTAAATCAATGATAAAGTATACGTGCCACTATATGCAAAATAATTATGCCAGTAAAATGCCGACCTCAATACTAGTGGTATCCCACCAAAATAATATACGTGCATGTGCATATAGGTATAAACGTAGTAAGTATAATAACCCATACCCCTGCGGCGAGTCCTCCTATCTTCGGTAAACCGTGACTCCTCAGGAATTGCTTACAAATCAGCAAAATCCTCTGAATCTGAGAAACAACACAAGGAATGAGCTCCGTTAAGGCCCAATTGGGTCCAGAAACGATATAAACTACGAACCGGGGTGAAAACGGGCAAAAATGGCCCGGATTGACTTTTGGTCAAAAAGTCAAAGTCAACGGTCAAAGTCAACGGTCAAAGTCAACCATTGACTTTGACTGACCGGACCGGTTCGGGTCGGGTCAGACCGGTTCGGGTCAGGTCTGGGTCGGCCTGTTTCGGGTTGGTCTGGGTCGGATCGGTTTGACCCGAACCAACCCATTCCAACTCAGCTCGGGCCAGACCCGGCCCAAACCCAAATCGGGTCGGACCAGGCGGGTTCGACCCGAATGGGCTAGGTAGACCCAGCCTGATGGGTCGGGTCAGACTCGGCTCAATGGACCCAAGTCGAACCCGACCCAGAAGGCCAAAGGGCCTGGGTTAGCCTGGCCCAAATCTGGATCGGGCTGGGCCAAGCCCAGTCGGGCCCAACTCAGCCCTGGGCCAGAGTCAACTCGGCCTTGGGCCTGAGCCAACTCGGCCCACAGCCCGAGTTGACTCAGCCCATGGTCGAGTTGACTCGACCGTCGATCGCCGAACGCCGACGAAGCTCCGGCGACCGACCGACGATCAACCCGCGGCGAAAAACACAAATTCTTACCTTTTTTTCGCCGAAAATCGTTTCCAACGCGTTACTCGACTCCTCTCCAATCGTTTCCTACCAAAAACACGAAAAAAACAACCATAAATCGTAGATCTACAAAAAGCTAAAACCCGAAACTTTGTCGGGCAAAAATCGGGAGAAAGAGGGATTGCCTTCGAAATCGTCCTTCACAAACGTTGATCTACGCTTCGAGACGAACGTTTTGACACCAAGATCGTACCGAACGGAGGTCGTTCCGGCGTCGGCGACTCTCTCCCTCACGGCTCTCTCTCTCTCTCTCCCTCTCTCTCTCTCCTAGTACGCTGCCGACAAGATAAGGTTTCATTTGAAACCTTATCTTTTAACTTTTCTTTTTATTTTTATTAATTCTTTTATTTTATTTATTTTATTAATTGTTTTATTTTATATTTAATCTTTTTAATTCTTTTATTTAATTTATAATAAAACCATTTAAAGTTCGATTTTACAATTAATTACCTTCAATTTAACGTTCGGTTTTACGACCTAATTTCCTTCCGTAAATTAGCGAAATTGATCTCAATTATTTACACTAAAATTCGCAAAAAATTTATTCAAATTTTTTTACTATTAAAATTTGACGGGTTTTACAGTTACTGTTGAGCGGTAGATGAGAGTAGTCGACGTGTCGTTCGGCAGATGTCGAAAGGCGGGTGTCGTTCAGGTAGGTGTGAGCGGTGGATGTCGGTAGCAGAAGATGTAGTCTGTTTCTACTTCTATCGCTGATACTGTTTGGCAGATGACGCAGTCTGTTTCTGTTTCTACCGCTGAGATTATTTATCGGTAGATGTGCTCGGTAGTGGTGGACGTGTTCAAATTTAAGGCATTTGAATATTTAACACTCTCATGCCCTCGGTTCTTCTGGCCGATTGCTTCTATTATTTAATTGTTATATAAGTATTGTTTTAGTGATTTGTTTTAACCCTGTTTTACGCAAATGATTTTTCCGCTGCAAGTTTTGATGTTTTTTTTAAATATGTGTCGAATTTTGACCGTTGAGTAAAATTTTAAAAATCCTTCAAAATGTCTTAGTTCTGTACAGTGTTATGTGTAACGAACAAGTTTATAAAACTCGGGGCGTTATAGATCCGTTGCTAATTGTACTCCAAAACACGTCTTACTATCTTGGGAGGGTTTCCTTACATATGTTTCATTTCCACATACTTCCCCAAGCGATGTAGGATTGTGACGACCCCCATTTCTACGACCGAACCCTCTGGCCCAAAACTAACCTGGGATCCGCAGAGTTTTTAACCCAGCACGTCACCCTCTGGCTTAAGTCCCACTCAGGATTCGCGGAGCACTGGGTGGTTGGCTCTGATACCATTTGTAAAGACGCGTTTTGGAGCACAATTGACAATGGATCCCATAAGAACTTCGAAGTTAAAAGTGCTTCGGCGAGAGTAGTACCAGGTTGGGTGACCGACTGGGAAGTCCTCGCCAAACAAAGCCGTGAGGGGAGGATATTTGGTTGAGGCCTAATCTCCAGAGCGGACAATATCTTGCTGAAAAAATGGGTCGTTATATTACTGGTGGAGATTCTGTAAAAGTGATGCATTCAGTCACCATCATGACCTGTGAGAAATTTTCGAAGTTATTCAACGAGAAGTACTTTACGGACTCCATGATGGATGCGAATGCAGAAGAATTCATGGTCTTGAAGCAGACAGGAAGTATAATGGATTATCTACACATGTTTGAGCAATTATCTCGCTATGCCCCTCATATAGCTGGTAGCAAGACCATGAAGGTTAAAAGATTTGTCCAATGATTGGGAGCAGAAATATTCAAGGATATTCGTCTTATTACCTCCAAGAACTCTCCGTTTGCGTTCGTGGTAGAGAAAGCTTTGTGTGCAGAACAAGAAAAGAAAGCTTTGTGTGCAGAACAAGAAGAGAAAGACGTCGTCAAAGCCCAAGAATTTCGAAGAAGATATTGCCATGCAACTCAAACTGCAAGAAATAAAGTTCCACAACAGCAATGAGCAGGATCCAAGCGACCAATGATCGATGCACCTGCTGGAGGATCTTCCAAGTATGTTAAAAGGGAGCCCATGACTTTGTCTAATATGCCTATATGTCCAACATGCAAGAAGCCACATGTTAGTGAATACCGCGTTTAAACCAATGCTTGTTTTAAGTGTGGTCAACATGGACATTATTTTAAGGACTGTCCAAGGAATGTCAGAGAACAACCCAAGACGACTGCCAGAGTTTTTGCCATGACCAAGAATGAAGCTGAAGGAAATGCATCTGTTGTGACAGGTTCAATTTTTATTTTTGGCATACTTTCTTGTATATTAATTGACTCTAGAGCTACACACTCTTTTATATTCTTTGAACATGTTAAAAAGTTAGAAATCAAAGTAGAATCTCAAGAGTATAAATTGGGAGTAGCCACAACTTCGGGCAAAGTTATGATTGCCGACTCTATTATTAGAATGTGCGAAGTGTGTATTGAGGAAAATCAACTGGAGGTTGATTTAATTATTTTGGCAATGTGCGATTACGACATTATCCTTGGAATGGATTGGCTTACCAAGCATTATGCGACTATTGATTATCGCAAGAAGATGGTAAATTTTCAATTGCCTGTAAAAGAGCCATTTTCTTTCTATGGAGATTCTAAAGGTTCAAGAGTTCTAGTAATATCAGCTGTGCGAGCTCGGAGATTATTAAATTCTGTATGCATTGGAATTTTGGCCAGTGCTATATGTTCTGAACTTGATGGAGCCACGACATTGGATAAAGTGCCGATAGTTGATGAATTTTTGGATGTTTTTTCTGACGACCTGGCAAAATTACAACATGCAAGAGATGTGGAATTCTGCATTGATCTGCTACCTGGAACGACGCTAATCTCTAAAGCTCCTTATAGAATGACGCTAAGCAAATTAAAAGAGTTAAAGACTCAACTTGAAGATTTGATGGAGAAAGGATTTATTCAACCGAGTTTTTCACCCTGTGGAGCACCGGTGCTATTTGTGAAGAAAAAAGACGGATCGATGCGGATGTGCATAGACTATTGAGAGCTTATCAAAGTCACTATTAAGAACAAGTATCCACTGCCATGAATCGACGATTTATTTGATCAATTAAAAGGAACAGAGGTTTTCTCGAAAATAGATCTCAAATTCGGCTATCATCAGATAAGAATTAAGGAAGATGATGTGCTCAAAACGGTGTTTTGCACAAGATATGGCCACTTTGAATTTTGAGTCATGCCGTTTGGATTGAGTAACACACCAACCGTATTTATGGATTTAATGAATCAGATTTTCAAGACATTTTTGGATGATTTTGTAATAGTCTTTATTGACGACATCCTTATCTACTCGAAGGATAAGAAGGAACATGAAGAACACTTGATGATTATTTTATCAACGTTGAGACATGAGAAGCTATATGCAAAATTCTCAAAGTATGAATTTTGGACAGAAAAGATGAATTTTCTTGGCCACATTATTTCAAAGAATGGTGTAGCAGTGAACCCTGTGAAGATAAAAGCTGTTATTAAATGGCCTCAACCAAAGAATGCAGCTGAGATAATGAGTTTTCTTGGTCTTGCGAGATATTATCGAAGATTTGTAGAAGATTTTTCATCTTTAGTTAACCCGCTTACGAAGTTAATTAAGAAAGGTGGCAAGTACTTATAAACTGAAGAATGCGAACAAAGCTTTCAGGAGCTAAAGAAGAGATTGATCTCGGCACCCATACTTACTATACCATTAGAATCAGGAACATATGTGGTGTACAATGATGCTTCAAAGTATGGACTAGGATGTGTTCTCATGCAAGAAGGAAAAGTTTTAGCTTATGCATCGAGACAATTAAAGGACCACGAGAAGAACTACCTAACTCATGATTTGGAGCTGGCAGCGGTCGTTCATGCACTAAAAATTTAGAGGCACTATCTTTATTAAGAAAGATGCAAATTTTATACTGATCATAAAAGTTTGAATTATTTTCTAACTTAGAAGGAGCTGAATATGAGACAACACAGATTGTTGGAATTGGTAAAGGACTATGATTGCGAGATTATTTATCATCCTGGCAAGGCTAATGTTGTAACTGATGTATTGAGTAGGAGAACATTATCGCAAATTTTTTCGTTGTAGCTAATTCAAGAAAAGTTAACTGAAGAGATGCAGAAATCTAGTATCGAAGTGGTACCGTTTGGATTATTGGAAAAACTGTCTGCTATGACGCTTCAGCTAAGTTTGCTTGAGCAAATAAAGGATAAACAACGAGGCGATGCATTTGTTTGCAAGGTGAAAGATGAACTAGAGGCTGAAAAAGTTTCAGAATTCTCTATGTCGGATGACGGCATAATCAAGTTAAAAAATAGATGGTTTATACCTGATGATGCTAGATTGAAGAGAGCTTTATTAGAGGAGGCACACTCAACGTCCTACTCGGTACACCTTGGTTCAACCAAAATGTATCGAGATTTGAAGCAGCATTATTGGTGGCGTGGATTGAAAGTGGATGTAGCTAAATTTGTCGAAAAATGTCTAACTTGTCAGCAAGTCAAAGCGGAGTATCAACGACCTGCTAGTACATTGCAACCACTCATGGTGCCTCAGTGGAAGTGGAAACATATCACTATGAATTTTGTGGTGAGACTTCTTAAGACAGTTAAAGGTCACGACTCTATTTGGGTTATAGTTGATCGACTGACCAAATCAGCACATTTTCTCCCTGTAAGGACAACATATACTATGGATCAGTATACTCAGCTCTATGTTTAAGAGATTGTCAGACTTCATGGCACGCTCATTTCTATCGTGTTTGATAGAGATACATGCTTTACCTCTAATCTTTGGAGGAGTATGCAGAAAGCTATGAGAACTCATTGAATTTCAGTACAGATTTTCACCCTCGGTCAAATAGACAATCAGAAAGGACGATTTAGACACTTGAGGATATGTTAAGAGCATGTGCTATTGAATTCCAAGAAAATTGGAGTAAAAACCTGCCATTGGTGGAGTTTGCCTACAACAACAGTTATCAAACTTCTATTGGAATAACGCTTTATAAAGCACTTTATAGCAGAAAGTACAGATCTCCAGTGCATTAGGATGAAGTGGGTGAAGGAATACTTGTTGGGCCGGATATTTTGAGACAGACTGTGGAGATTATTGCACTAATCAGGAAAATAATTCTTACGGCCCAGAGTAGACAGAAAAGCTGTGCAGATCGAAGAAAAAGAAAGTTGGAGTTTGCAGTGTGGGATCAAGTTTTCTTGAAAATCTCGCCAATGAAAAGCGTGATGCGTTTTGGAAAGAAATGAAAGTTACCCCAGATTTATAAGCCCATTTGAAATCTCAAGAAGAGTAGGAGAAGTCGCATATCAGTGAAAATTGTCGGATTCATTCAAGCAAGTGCACAACGTATTTCATGTATCGATGTTGAAAAAGTATGTTCTTGATTCCTCACATATCTTACCTATGAAATCTCTAGACTTCTCAATAAATCCTGACCTATCCTATGAAGAGAGACCAATTCAAATTCTGAAATTAGAGGAAAGGGAACTACGGAATAAGAAGATCTCGCTTGTAAGGGTTCTATGGAAGAATCAAAGCATTGAGGAGGCAACATGAGAAAAAAAAGAAGAAATGAGAAGGATCTATCCTGAACTTTTCAGGTAATCAATCAAATTTTGAGAACGAAATTTCTTATAAGGAGGGTAGATTGTAACAATAAAAAAATTTAAGCACTAAAAAAGAAGTTGGAAAAAAGTCAATTGGGGTAGGAGGTAAACCAACAAAAAATTTATCATTACCTAATCCACCTACGAATTTGTCAAAAATTTAAGAAAGATGTTCAGAAATTTTTCTATAAATTAGATGATCGGGTGATAAAGAGTTATTTTATACTATTTTTATTTAATATAATTCGTGTATTTTGAGTGAATATAAAAGGAAATTAGTCAAAATTATAGAAAGTGGTGTAGGTTGCTGCAGCATTGAAAGATTTTAAGAATTTAATGAATTTTGTGTTTATTTTCAGAAAAATAATATTATTAGCACTAATTTGAATTTTGTTGTTATTACATTTGGCCACAGATTCGCTAGTGAGAAAATAAAAAGAAAGATTTGATTTTTATTTGAATAACCAAAAGAGAAGGAGCAAATGTAAGGAAAAATTTCTAGAATCAATGAGAGAGAGAGAATTGCTGGAAAAATCCCTAGAATCAAGGAAGGGATAAAAGTTTTTCCCATGAGATGAGGTCTCCTAACGGGGATCTCTGGGCAGAAGAAATGAGAATTGAGATTGATTTATCGGCGGAAAAGGGGGAATGCGAAACGGAGACCAGAGGAGAGGATCAAAAGTGGCAAAAGACAAGAAGAAAAGGGGAGAGGTTTGGCTGCTACAGATTGCATTTGAACAATTCTTCTTCGTCTACTTTATATTTTTCTTTTGATGAATATTTTTATTTTGAATTTTATTGACATGAATTTGAGCTAAGTTTTCAATCTTGATTAGGAGAGAAAGTACTTATTACGTGATTTATTGAGATCTATGCAAGTTGCTTATTTTTCATTGAATAATCTATCATGATGTTTATTGTTTAATTCGAATTGTGTGGACAGACAAATTTGATGTTACATGTTTCTATTATACCGAGAGGTAGATTAGAAAATTATTTATGCAAGTCGTTACAAAATTGTTGACATTAATTTATTAAATAATCTATGCTTATTTGTCTATTGAATAATCTATGCAAGTCGTTACAAAATTGTTGACATTAATTTATTTGGCATCGAGAATAGAATTATAAAGAAATTAGAATTAAGTTTTGTCTTTTCAAAAATAAAAAAAAATTCTAAGATGAATTTAACTAGGCAATTCGAGAGAATCCCAAAAAATATTAATTCTCGCTGTTCAATGGAAAATGCTGGTAAATTGTATGTAATGAGGAAATCGGTTATAACCAAGACTTTCATTATCGTAATCCTCTCAAATTATTTCAATCTATTTCTTATTCATACCTGAGTAAACTTAAATTTTCTATTATTCTGCCGCTCACGCCATTTTTCTTTATATTTCATCTTTATTTTATATAATTTTATAGCAATTAAATTTAGTTAAGATTATCCTTGTGAAATCGACTTTTACTTACTTTTTATTACTTTGTTAGCGACACGTGCACTTGCATTAGGCGTAGAAAATCACTAACAAGTTTTTAGCGCCGCTGCTGGAGATATTTCTTAATTATTTTATTTTGCTATAATTTTTTTTATTTCATTCATTGTTCTTCAGGTACCATTTGCTTGATGCCTAACGAAGACAACCAATAGCCGAATGCTACAGCACCAAGCAGATCTACAGAAAAACACAGATTTTTAGTGGTTTACTCTCACTGCGAGAGCTACGTCCACTTGCCGCTACCAGATTTTACTATGATCAAAGACAAGTTGCAATAGTTTTCTACCTCTCACTCTCACACACAATTCGATAACTTAAATATGTCTTTATATACTAGACGAATTAAAACTACAGTATAACAGGGTAAAAATGACCATACTACCCTCAACACTAGAATATGTTTCACAACTCAACACCATCCTCACTTACAGAGCAAGGTGTTGTCCAAAAACCGCGTCAGATCAATATGATTTAATAACTATCTTTGTAGCTCCATAATGTTTTAGTTTATGCTCCTACCTATTATCTGGATGTATCAAGAAATATGTACGGTCTAATGAGACTAATACGAAATATTTGCTCATGGGTGAGGCAAGTTCTTCTATTCTGGTTCATGGTTTCTCTTGGCTATATGGTTCATATGAGGGAGAGATCGAGCTTCAAGAAATAGAAAATGCTCAATACACAAATGTATAACATTTGATATCTACACTTATAAAAATCCTAGCAACAATCTAATTAATTCTATCAATATTTGGGCTGGAATTGACGAACAACCAATAACAATATCAGTGTATTAGTTTTGAATAGAAATGGGGTATGGCCAAGTCGTAAGGCAATGAGTTTTGATCCCGCTATTTGGAGGTTTGAATAGGATTTTTTGAAACAAGTTTTTGATATTCAACAACTTATGTAAAAAATAATTGCATAAATCCAAACATTTATCTTCCAACCATGAGGTAATCAGCTTTTGATTGAGATATTGTCTTCCCAAGTGTACCCTAAATTTGGAGGGTTTGAATAGGATTTTTTGAAATAAGTTTTTGATATTCAACAACTTATGTAAAAAAATAATTGCATAAATCCAAACATTTATCTATCCAGCCATGAGGTAATCAGCTTTTGATCAAGATATTGTCTCCCAAGTGTACCCTAATTTCTCAGCTGCTACCTGTATTTTGAATTCTGGTGACCCTTATCATTTTCACCATAACTTTCGATTCCAATAGAATTTGTCCCTAATTTTTAGAAGGTATATTTTAGACATATAAAAGAAGATTTTGGTTCAAATTTCACTCAAAAGACGATGTTTTATGACCGTGATATACAACGACTGTTTTTTGCCAAGAATTCCTCAATCCGAGTCAAATTTCAAGGTTACCATTTTGGTGGCCTATCACTTCCTCTATGTAGTTGCTTATTAGAGAGATTGAACCAATATTTCAATTTGTAGTTTTAAATAACATAATGTTCATAAAATTAACATTCAAGTACATTTCTGGAAAAATTATCTGGACTAGGCCAGAGTAATGCTATAACTAGGGTTTCAAGTTCGTGGTGTCAGTTGTTGAAAAACAAAGTTCAAGGAGCCAATTGTCAAGTACCTTAAAATTTAGGGACTAATTGTATTTTACCATATAAAAGATTGATACAAAGAACAGCAACCAGGATTAAAAACGAGAACCAAAAAAGTAACAATTGCGGTTGATGAAAGATGAATACATAGAGACCTAGTTTTTACAAGACAATTCTCATGGAAGGAAAGATAAGGAGTTGAGTTTTATTTGAAAGTTGAGAGCCTTGGGAGCTTATCTCTCAGATAGTATAACCTTGCCCTTCTGACCTTCCTATGGTTTACCACTTTAAGCTCTTTGATGTTTGGGGAGTACCTGCAGCAAAAGATAATATGGATGAATTTCATATAGAAGGGCAGATTGAGAATCTCAAACAATACTCAACAAAAAAGAAAGTTTCCTCTGTGGAACATCAATTTTTTTTTATTACTACAAGATAGTAGAGAGGAAATTTAAGCCACGTCTATTCCTAGTTGTTCTAGGGATCTTAGCCAGAAGCAGATTACATTTTTTGTATGCATAAACTCTGTAAATCAGCACAGAACAACCACACCCAGATACATTTCCAGCTAAGATATGCATAAGATCTTCTTGAGACACGATTATGTCATTCTTTCCCGAAGGTATATTTATAAATCATCTTTGTGGATGAATTCAACTTCATTGTTTTTCAATACAATCATCTCTGCTATCAGCGAGTAAAGAATAATTGATAGGAATTAAGGTAAAGAAATAAAAGTATGATGGAGAAAAGAATAGAAGTTATGCTCTTTACTAATCTAAGTTATTCTAAAACTCTGTATGAACATTCGTGCCAGAAAAATCTTAATTCTAGAGTCGTGATTATATGGTCGATATCATACATCAATGAAGATAAAAAGAAAGGCAGCTGCTTGTCAGAACTGAATGCCTAACACCAATGCACTACAATGGGTCCGACATAAGAGTACAACAACAGTGACTTGGAGGCATGAGCAAGCCAGTAATTAAGAAGTCTATATTTCTTGTATTAATATAGTATGAACTTGTAACTATAATGAACTGATTCCTCACAACTTGGAGATCCAGACATATACCAAAGTGTCGCGTCAATAAGAGATTAATCAAGCCTATTAGTCCCCATGGTAACCTAAGTAAATTCACACGTAACTGTAGGAGGAAATTAGAAGTGAGCGACTTACAGGGGAAATACTATTTCAACTCCTACACCAGCAATAATTCTGCGAATTCGTATTGTTGTGTGAATGCCAGCATTTTGCCTGGAGATAACAATGCCTTTATAGATAGATAACCTACGTCTATTTTCAGGAACTTCCTGTTAACTCGATGGTAAAATCATATAGACCACCATGTCAAAACAACATGAAAAATTATAAAGTATATACAAAGAAATGATGAAGACATTTACCAGTTTAATTTCAACAATGTCCCCAGTTCTAATATCGGGAACTGGTCTTTCCTTTTCTGATGCATCAACAGCTCTTTTGTTTAATATCTACTTGAATTACAAATGAATGCTCAATAGGATACACCAAATGACAATAAAAAAGAACTATAGAGTGTAATTTCAGTGTCCATAACATGTCAGTTAGAAGAAAAACAGAAAATAACTAAAAGAGAATCATTCATCTTATTATTAGTAGTCCCATTACTTTTCAATCTAATCTAGATTGAAGTCTCTGATTATCTTATTCAAATTAGTGCAGTTAACAATTCGACAGGAAAATATTACGAAGTATTACCCCCATTACGTCTCCTAGTTTAACACGAGACTTTCTCGGTAGCTTTGCATCCTCTAGTTCGGAAGTTGCTTCTACTACTGACACAGAAGCTTCTCCGATTTCAACCTCCACTTCAGCTACCGAATTCGACTCAGCCTTAGTCACAAAATCACGTTTCCTTGGAAGTGCAAAACTATGACCCAAATTATGTCCAATAGAACTCACAGAAACCCTAGAAAATGAAACTCGACAACCAGAGCTGGACAAAATGGAACGTCCAGCTACGGAGGTACAAAATCCAATCGTCTTCGGTAAACATTGCTTATGATTTCTCGGAATCGTAACAAGTGCCTACAAAAACAAAAACACAAACTACAAAATAAACTCACAAAAGAAGGCATTGAAAAATAAAATTCCATCACATGATTTTCAGCTAAGAAAGTAATCCGTCGGACATCGCATAGACTGAGGAAGAACAGCTCGTACCTGAGAGAGTATTTTGGAGTCCATAGCTGTTTCCGAAGATTTAATAACGGGGAGTGAACTAGAGATCAAGAGAGGAAATCATTCAGAAATGTAAGATTGTGCTAGGAATAGCTTTCGCTGCACAAGGACGACGATGGCTCCTTATCCATTAAAGATGGATCCTCCGGGTCGGGTAATAGTTGGATTCGTTTTAATCCCGAGTCGGGTTAAATCCTTCGAAGTCCGACCCGCCTCACGTATCTGGCTCGCCACGTGTAAGTCGTAGAAGCGATCTCTGAAACTTGATTGCCACGTGTAGACTATGGAGACCTGATGAAGCTTTCAGTGAGGAGCCACCGGGGACTCGTTGCGTGGCGCCTAATCAACCAAAACCTGAAGCAGTTCGAATTCCTTCTCTTCGCCACGTACTTGTCTCTCTCTCTCTCCGTCTCCGCTTTCTTCTCTCTCCCTCTCCATGATTTTCTGTGCTGTGTCGTTCCTGTTGGGACTCGCAATTTAGCATTTGCATCCAGCGCAGCTCCAAGCTATTCTTTTCAAATCAAGTAACGTGTATCAAATTGTACTTTCATATGGCTTTTCTTCGTTGATTTCTGGATACGATTTCATTTTCGGTGGTGTTCGAGTTCCGATGAGGAATCTGTTTTCAATTCGACCAATGTTTTTGTGAGTTGCCTTTTCGAGATTGTGAAAGTATATGAACGTGTACTTCCTCATGGCTATTTCTCCACTGATTTGTGAATTTATTTCCAGTGATCCTTGAGTTTCGTTGATGACTTTGTTCTAGAATTGAGCTAATTTTTTGTGTGATCGGGATTTGCTTTGCTTTTGCGTGATTGTGGACAATGTCGATGAGTTCTGATTCTATGAGGGGCATTCCGCCTGGTATATTTTTTATAAGACGGATTCGAGGAAAGGATTGGAGTTTATCAACCTATAGATATGTTGTACTATTGGTTACTTTTATAGCTTATACATGTTACCATGCATCTCGAAAACCGAGTAGTATAGTCAAGAGTGTTTTGGATCCCGATCCTCGCAATCAGACCATGACGAGTCATTATCCTTGGCCTCTCGGAAAGATCTTTGTAGAGGAAGAATTTGGTGTTTCTTATATGGATAGGCTAAAAAACAGAGGTTGGGCTCCTTTTAATGGGAAAGATGGAACGTCAAAGTTGGGGGAGATTGATGTAGCGTTTTTAGCTTGCTACTCTATGGGAATGTATGTCGCAGGGCATTTGGGGGATTCCTTGGATCTTCGGTTGTTTCTAACAACAGGTATGATTGGAAGTGGAATCTTTGTTGCAATTTTCGGATTGGGATACTTCTGGAATGTCCATGTTTTCTGGTTTTATCTTGCAATGCAAATGATGGCTGGATTGTTTCAAGCAACAGGGTGGCCTTCGGTTGTTGCAGTGATTGGCAATTGGTTTGGAAAGAGGAAGCGGGGTTTGATTATGGGCATTTGGAATGCCCATACATCGGTTGGAAACATTAGCGGTTCTCTTTTAGCTGCAAGTGTTTTAAACTATGGGTGGGGTTGGTCTTTTATAGTTCCAGGTATTTTTATTATTATGGGAGGAATCTTGGTTTACTTGTTCTTAGCAGCTTATCCTGAGGACATCGCGTTTAGTTCTCCACATGGTTCTGTATCAAGTTTGGAGGTTCTTCCTAATGACGAAGAAGCCCAGATACAGAAGGGAAGTATTGGGGAAGGAGCGACAGATGTTGTTTTTGGAAGTGGGTCGATTAGTAGAAAAAGTGTTGGCCTTCTTCAAGCTTGTTTGATACCTGGAGTTATACCATTTGCATTGTGCCTTTTCTTCTCAAAACTTGTGGCATACACATTTCTCTACTGGCTACCATTTTATTTAAGTCAGACAGGTAATTTATCCTTGCGAATCACCTTTGAACTCGAAAAATTTACTATTTTAATTAATTTATAGCCATGCTGTATACGAGGCGTAGAGCATCATCAGTACTCTTGTTCTGGTGACTCTAAAAATTGTTCTCCCTTTTTTGGATAATTGATTTCTTTTTGTTATTTTATGTTGACAGTTTGACAGTATGTGATTGGTTGGAGATTTCAATGTCAATGAATTTATTCCAGATCATTTATAAAACTCGCTAACTTAATTTGCTGGCCTTGAATTACACTTGATTTTTAAGTTGGGGACTGGTCTGGTACCTTGAACAGCCTAGACAAACCAAAGATATCAAATTGTGCTTCGTAATCGCAGATATCAAAATTCCAGGCAGAGTTTACTCACTTAGTTGGATATGAGTACCTTTTATTTCCAATAATTACATTTCTTGTTTTGAAATCAAAACCTTCAATAGAGTTATTTATTTGCTGAAATCGGGAGCGTACAACGTTACCTCGTCTCTTTCTTTTCCACAGAAATCGGTGGAGAGTATGTTTCAGTTAAATCTGCCGGAAATCTCTCCACCTTATTTGATGTAGGGGGAATCGTTGGTGGAATTCTTGCTGGGTACGTCTCAGACAGACTCAATGCCCGGGCTATTACGGCAGCCAGTTTTATGTATGCTGCAATACCTTCAATGCTTTTATACCGCTCGTATGGAAGCAATTCAAAAACAATTAACATAGTACTCATGATGATCACCGGCTTGTTCATAAACGGGCCTTACGCTCTTATTACCACAGCAGTTTCAGCTGATCTTGGCACACATAGTTCGCTTAAAGGGGATTCTCGAGCTTTGGCGACTGTGACTGCCATAATAGACGGCACTGGCTCAATGGGTGCGGCTCTTGGCCCTCTTCTTACAGGCTTCCTTTCAACAAAGGGATGGGATGCTGTTTTTACGATGCTAATGTGTGGAGCTCTTGTTGCTGGGCTTCTGCTGTCTCGTTTGGTCGTGGCTGAGATTTCTGAGAAAACACACAAACCAGTATCTGAAATCAAAGGACAGCATACTCTTGAAGGTAATGCTTATAACTCTTTTCTTTCGCTATTCTAACATATATTTACATCGTTTTTGGGAAGACAAGAATTTACAACAAATTTCGTAATTCATTTTTGCTACTCGGTGAACATGCGCATTATTTACTTTATGACACTTTTCACAGTCTGAGACTGTTGTAAGATCTCTTTTATAACCATGTTAAGAGAATAAAATAAATAAAAAAGGTCTCAGAATCAATCAAACCTCATTGAAAAATATGTTCACGCAATCTTTCTTGCTGTTGCTGGTTGAAACTGGAAAGAGAGCGTGGTAAAGTTACTCAATTTTTCAATATGCACTTGATTCTGCATTTTATCATCTCTTATGAGACAAATTTAGATTTCAGAACTTCCCTTGAGCTCAACTTCCCCATGTATAGATTACAATATCTATTATAGACCATGCTTATGATTTTTACAGGTTTCAAATGATTGTCTATATCAATATTATTTTATTTATACCATTCATGATTTCATTGAGGAATGTTCTTATGCTGCAGCTTGTGCATCACAACCGCTTTTAAACAACCAGAAGCGATGATTAGATCCATTACAGAGGTGGTTCATGCGATGGATACGTACGAAAAAGATGGTAAAATTACTTGTGGTACGTGAATTTTAAGCTGAGTGCATCTTGTATTTTGTAGCATATACTCCTTATAGTTGGCAAGCTTATAAACAATGATCTACGCTTGCCATAAATGCAATGAATAAGTTTTGCTGATGTGATCTTATAATCAACTCCACGACATCCAATAGCTCTGAGAGCCCAGTGAAGCATAGCACTTGGCTTATGAAACTGCTTGTTAAAAGTGATATATGTTAGTTTTATCCTTTAAATTTTTTATTAATTAGTATAATTAATGTTTTATTATACTAATTATTAGAGTGTGAATTTTGTATTTTTCAATTAGTTTCTTGAAAAACTTCAATGCTGGTCTGCTTTGATGATAGCTGCAATGCAACCGCAGAATCAGTTATTATTGAAAACAATGGATCCAATTTTAATGGATTTTTTTCCATGCACAAATGAAAGCTAAGCTATTCTCAATGATCATATAATAAAAGAATGACAATCAGGATCAAATCAACAATCTTTTTATTCTATAACACGATGCCACCATCGATGTTTGTATGGAATCAACAATCTTTTTCGAAATGTCACAGAGTCGATTAAGAGGAAGAAAATTGTAATTGGATGAAGTAGACGTCTTACTGGAGCCATTTTGGTCGAAGCATCAAATCGTAGGCGATGGCTACAATTCAATCTCTGGATTATTCGTTTCAAAGTTGGAGAAGAACCAGAGAACAATAGCGCAGAGGACGAGGACGACGGGAATGAAGTGGACGGTGGACTCCGCCCACTGAAGACGGCGCCGTTCTCTCATGGCGGCGTGGGAGAGAGGATCGGAAGTAGGTAAATGGTCCTCCGCGCCTGAGACAGAATTCTCATTCAACGATGGTGACGTTGACCAATAGCCGGAACCCACAAGCGATCGCCGCATCTCATTCGACTGTCGGAGAGAACGAGAAGAATCGATAGAACACCAGAAACTTCAAGCACCCTTCAATTTCATAAGCAAGCCGCCGACTCTGACCAGACTATTCGCAACGAAACGCGGTGTAGTGGAAGATTAGCGAATCAATACTCCGTACAGTTCCTCTCAAATTTCGACAAGAATCCAACTAGGACTAGGGCTCTCTCTGAAAGTAGTCGCTTGCCGATAGATTGCAAAATTACATTTCATAAGGCGTGGTTATTTCTAAATCCGTAATAATATATTATTAGTCAGTAATCCTCATTAATTTTTTTATTTTGCTAGGTGTACTTAAATATTATATTTTAATTTTACAATATTTTCATCCCATACTTAAAATTATGAAGATGAAATACAATTTATAATATAAGGCTTGAAGTTTTTTTGCCTATCAAATTTTAAACTATTTTATTTTTGACAAAAGAAATATCATCCTTCATACGTTAATAATTTAAAATTTACTGTCAACTTATCTATTAAATTCAATTTACAAATACTTAATTTTTCATTTAATGATGTGTTTTAAGCTCGTTCTAGTCTGATTTTTGAATTTTGTCTAGAAACTGATAGTTAGAAATTATGTTGGAAAAATGAAAAATATGATATATTGAATTGAGAATAAAATTTATTAATATCTAAAAGATGGAAGATAATTTGACACAAAAAATAATTGAAGGACCATAAAAAAAAGAGGATCAAAATGGTAAATGATAAAAGTTGGAAATGCTATACTCTTGTATAATTCTTTTTGTAGACGTCCTAGTTTCGTAAATTTTATCTAAAATCCACGTGGCAGCGTCATCCCCCACGCGATCGCGCACGTATTTAAAGAACAATTCAACGTACTTCCTCTTCCTTCAAAATTGCGAACATCGCCTCGTTTCCTCCAAATTTTCTCCAACCATTTTCCAATCTCTATCTCTTTCTCTCTGAACGATCCAAATTCCGTATTCTCTTTCTCGAGGTTTTGAGGTTTAATCGATCTAGACCTTGCACAGACATGAATCCTGAATAGTACGCTTTTTTTCCATCCTCTCTCTCTCTCGTGCGATCTGAATAGAATTTCTGATTGTGAGCTATCATTTGATGTTTGATTTGAAAATTTTCGTGTTCTTTATGGGCCGAAGACTTGTTTATACAGATTAGCTTTGATCTGAGGAGTTGCTTCGTTTGAAATAGGAATATCATTTTCCTGATTTGTGAGGATTATTTTGTTGTTTGTGCTTTGATTTTTGTCGGATTTTGAGATTTAGGTTTAGATCTGTGTTGTTGTGAATTCGATTGCTTAAACATTTTGCGTATTCCTCCTTGTCTTGCGAAAAGTTCTTTTTATTAGCTGGGCTTGTGTTTGATATCAAGATCAAGTCCTTTTGTCGGTTATGGCGCATCAAATTTTCTCTCATTAAGGTTTCGAAACTTGTATAAAATTAAAGGAAGTTTATGGCGAACCTAGTCGGACAACGTTGCTGAAATCATTTACTTCGTGGAAAAAGTTCGTGTTTAGGTTTAGGGAGAGAAGATTGATCAGTCACTTTATAAGAAAGTTAATTGATTACATTTTAGATGTGTTTCTTGCACTGTCTGTCATCTTTCATGTTCCAGTAATTGATTTTATGAGCCCTTTCATGTTATTGAAAAAGGTGATTGAAAACCATCTTGTATGCTTGTTGCGCTATGGTGCATTAAGTAACCATGATATCTGTTTAGTCACCTGTTTTTCTGGCTTATATGTGTTCATTGTTTACAGTTTCTTTGGTTGTAAATGGATATGTGAGACTTAGGAATGTCTTTGTTTGTTTTTGTATCGCAGCGACTATCTGTTTAAGCTTTTGCTCATTGGGGATTCCGGTGTTGGTAAATCATGTCTACTTCTGAGATTTGCTGTAAGTTAATCAGTGGCTACTATGTTTTCTTCGCCTTGCCCTGCCTTTGTGCTTTCACTTGCTTATTGATTAAAGTATTCAGCATTTTCTCTTGGGGTTAAGAGTTGCATATGGTTGCAAGTTAACCTAGGATAATACTATTTCTGGTTATAGGACAAATGCGAAGGCAGGAGAAATTCTTGCTGTAATCAATCTATTCCCGCTCATTTTTTTTCTTCTTCAGCATTCTTTTTAGATATTACTGGAAATGGAATAATGGTCTCATTTAGAGGTTACGATGTTGTTCGTATTGATCTAAATTGACATCTTCACAGAAAAGATGAAATTTCACTGCTATTAAAGGTTTTAGGGTTACTCCAAAGCAACTTTATGATTTTTCAAGGTTTACAATGGTATTTTGTGGAAACATTGTAGTTATTTGATTGTAGGATTTGCTAAATGGGGTATTGGATCAATGTAGCTTTATAAGAATTTTCTTTGTTCTTCTCCGACAGGATGATTCATATATTGATAGTTACATCAGCACCATTGGAGTTGACTTTGTAAGCATTCGTTTGTGCAGCACTGGACATTTATCTTTGATAGCTTCAATATATATTAGTAATGGAATTTTTTTTTTCTGTATCTTCACATCTAGAAAATTCGCACTGTGGAACAAGATGGGAAGACTATCAAGCTCCAAATTGTAAGTTTATTTATATATTAGGAATGATTAGTCTCTGCATTTGATTGTTGGTTTTCATTTTTTGTTTTGTGAAAAATTAACCAAATTAAGTATGGAAACTTCGATTGTTTTCAATTCTTGGAGGCAGCTTGAATGAAATCTGTTGATTAACATTGGAATGGTCATTCTGTTGAAACAACTATCTGTACTATTGCAGCTTTTGTAAAGAAGTTACATTTTAAGCATGCGCGATAATTTTTTCCCGGCAAATTAATTTTGTTTGTAGTGGGACACTGCTGGCCAAGAACGTTTTAGAACAATTACGAGCAGCTACTACCGTGGGGCTCATGGCATTATTGTAATTGTTGCTTACTCTTGTTTTTTTTTTTTTGTTCTTATTTTATTTTCGGACAAGAAAAATCTGATTGTTTGAGACTTTTATGGCAGGTTGTCTATGATGTCACTGACCAAGAGAGTTTCAACAATGTTAAGCAATGGCTAAGTGAAATTGACCGATATGCGAGTGAAAATGTGAACAAGCTTTTGGTTGGTAACAAAAATGACCTCACGGCCAATAAAGTTGTATCCTATGAGACAGCGAAGGTAGATTTCAATTTGCTGGTCTTTCCATTGGTTGGCAATGAAACAGGGATCCTATTTATGGTTAAGAAAATCGAAATTAATAATCCAAGTTTACTTTGTTCAGGCATTTGCTGATGAGATTGGAATTCCATTCGTGGAAACTAGTGCTAAAAATGCCTCAAATGTGGAAGAGGCTTTCATGGCCATGTCTGCTGAAATCAAGAACAGGTATTGTCATTTGTAGAGTTTTGAGCGGTGCTGTTATAGTTTGGAAATAAAAAATTTGTCATCATTTTCTCATACTTCGTAAAAATGTAGGGATATTTTCTGTAAATCTGAAGTTTGCTTTGTTTCGCATCATTTCTCTTTATTACAGAATGGCTAGTCAGCCAATGAACAATGCCAGGCCTCAAACAGTGCAGATTCGAGGCCAGCCGTTGAACCAGAGTTCCGGATGCTGTTCTTCTTAAGAAAAAGACACAAGAAATCGATGGTTGGAATTTAAAACTACTTGGTAATGAATATTGTTCATCTTCGTATTCATATTCATAGTTATTTCCAATTTTTTGTCATTTGCTCACCATTCGTCAACATTCCAATTCTTTCGAAGGTATCTGACTCTCTATCAGGTGGTCTGTACAAATTAGGAATGTTGGAAAGAATAGCTGTATTGCATTATGTTAACCCCATCGTATTAAACATTGGCATCCTCTTAATGTCGTGAAATATATAAATTTCAAATTAATTACTGTTGGCATAGTTGTACGATTGTATTTATTATACCAAAGAATATAATTGTATGCGTATGCAAATATTGTTACTGTTGGAGCTTACTCTTTACCTGGTAAGTGCTTCATGTCTTGAATGAAAGAATACTAGTACTACTAATTGATGTAATTAATTACATCAATTTTTTTGGCGCGTTTATCCCAGCTTAGAGAGCATTACAATGATTGTGTCCGAGCCCACCTGACCCAGTTTATTAACAGTGGGGTGAGTGAGTGGCTACGCTGGACTAGTGGGTTGCATGAGTGAGCCAAGTTAGTGGGCTGGGAGATTGGGGAGTGCGTTGGGTCATTGATTTAGACTCTTTAACTATAGACTGGGCTGAGTGGGTGGGATGCGTGAAAGAGGCCTTTTAAAACAGATTGAATAGACTTGCGGTGGCAGCATTTTAAAACAAATTTTAATTTTTTGGCATTATGCTGCATAGACCACGTGTTCACCACATCATGGGTTGATAATAAAAATTTTTTTGTAATTTTTTAAAACTTCTATGATTTATTATAATATTTTTATAAAATATTAAAATAAAATTACAATAAATCGTATATGTGTTAAAAAATTACAAAAAGTTTCAAATTATCTTCTCATTAAGTGGTAAACATATGGTAAAAATTTCAAGTGAATCCAATATCATTTGATAATTTTTTAAATGAAGATTTAACGAAATTGTTGATGGAAGGTCAAAACTGATAATAGAATCAAAATACAATGTTTGGTTTGTCGATTTTTTTAATATATGAGGCTAACTGAAATAAAGTGTATAGTACAAGATTAAAATTGATAATTATCCTCGATAATATTATTCTCGAGGGACTTACCATCCCTCTTCCACAATCTTTCGTGCTCTTAAAGAGCCATCTCTTACAAAAAGAAAATACTAATTATTAATTGACCAAAGAAAACCCAAAATTTTGAATAAAATAAAAAAGAAAGTTAAATTGGTGGAGAGAGTGTTGTTGGTTAGGGACGACGTATGCTATGAAAGCAAGTGGTATTTTATTACTTCCGAACTATGTACGTTGTGGTGATAAGAGAATCGCTTTTGGTAACTAGCATCTACAGAATTCATTGACACAACATTAGAGCCTCTTGTTAAGGGATATACTAATTATCCTCTCCACTCTCAACCATACAGTATTTAGTTTAGATTAAAGACAATCAATATACTGCAGTCATAAAACAGTTGAGTACAAACATTGTTTAACCATCGCAACAAACATTGAATGAGAAGCTTACTTTCTTGGCTCTCTCTTCTTGGTCGGTGGCGTCCTTGTGTTTGTCTTTTTCAGAACCCTGAAAAGCAATTTATTTCAAACTCCACGTTCTAACAAACTACAATCGAGAACAATAAATGTGTAATCTAAGAGGCACTAACCAACTTAATAAAGATATCATTGTTGTCTTTCTTACACAACAGCTGCTGCATAGTTTTGAACTCCTTGTCTACATCGACTTTCCTTTCCTCGCCATTCAGAGCGATTAGAGACTTTCTCTTCTCTTCAACAACCTTCTATTACTCTTCCAGTGTCATCTCCTACTGTCACATATCAAATACTATTCCACCCACAATTTTTTGAAATTAATTGGAGTAGGAAGGAGACACACAAAACTTAACTCCTCACCCAATTTACCGATGATCTGACCGAAATTTAAGAAAAATCTTGGGAAATTTTCCTTTAAATCAAAGAATTGGTGAGGAGAAAAATCTCACCAACCAATCCTTCTTGTTTTGTAAAATCGAGGAGAAAATCAGAGAGAGTGCTTACCTCGCGGGACCTCCGACCACCGCAAACCACTCGAACGAATTTCTCTGTGAAATCAGAATTGCAGCCTCAACCTTC
Source organism: Begonia masoniana (assembly GCA_022432975.1). Classification (NCBI taxonomy): domain Eukaryota; kingdom Viridiplantae; phylum Streptophyta; class Magnoliopsida; order Cucurbitales; family Begoniaceae; genus Begonia; species Begonia masoniana. Next base: position 43,321,733 of record CM039506.1, read on the forward strand.
CTCTGACATAAATTTCTCCCTTGGCCGAACGTTACTTCGACAAAAATTTCTCTCAGCCAAACCCTAATCAGGTGGACGGAGTTCACTCGGTCTCTGTCGACGAACCACTAGCACCGTCAAAATCTCTCTTTCGAGTTCTTCAGTTAAAGAACTCTTACCTCTATTTGGCCTCCAGACGTAGCAAGAGCTCCGACCGAGGAGGTAGCAATTCCGCTTGAGAAGCCAAGCTCTCTAGCAACCCTCCTCTGGCGTGATGACTTCACCAACCAGGTTTGGTACCAGAGCAACCAGGTTTGTAAAACAGTTCTGCAAACGTATCTGTATGCTCACGTGCACCTAGAAGATTGTCAATAAGCAAGTAAGTCTGTATTAAAATTTTGATAAAAGTATGTTAGGTAAATTTTTAGTACATTTTAAAAATAAGTATATAAAGATAGATTTTCTTAAATTAAGTATTTGTGATGTAGACTTATGGCCAATCGTAGAGAAATTAAAAATGAAAGAGATGTTGTACTCGATCGGATGATGGATGTTATCGAGATGCAGGTAAGACAAATCGAACAGTTGTCGCAAGCAGCTAATGCTGCTGCCCAGGCAGCTACTGCCATATCTCAAGCAGTTAATATACAAGCCCAGATTCCTAATAGGTCTCGACATGCAGACATTGATTTCGACGATTGGACCCTCAAATTTTTAATGACAATTTGGAGGATGTGGCAACCGCAGATAATTGGATCCGGACTATCAGTGAAATTTTTGTGTATGCCAAGATTTCAGAGGAAGAGAAAGTAGATTGCGCGTCCTCAATGTTCCAGATGGAGGCACGTTACTGGTGGAATTCTGTGAAGATAATACATCCAGTCACCACATGACCTAGGAGAAATTCCAAAAGTTTTTTTTTTAGAAGTATTTTACAGATTCTATGATGGATGCAAAAGCGGAGAAATATAATGCTCTAAAGCTGACGGTAAGTGTAATTGACTATTTGCACAAGTTTGAGCAACTTTTCTGTTATTCCCCTCATATAGCTGGTAATGAGACTATGAAAGTAAAAAAATTCTTTTAAGGATTAAGAGCAGAGATATTCAAGGATATCCATTTGATTACTTTCAAGGATTCCCCGTTTTCTTTCATGGTGGAGAAAGCAATGCGAGCAAAGAAAGGGAGAAAGAAGTTAACAAAACTCAAGAATTTAGAAGAAGATATAGTCATGCAACTCAAACCGCAAGGAGTAAAATTTCGCAACCACAATGGACTAAATCTAAATAATCAATGGACCTACTAAAGGACCTTCAAGTATGTTAAGATGGAGCCCACGACGATGTCAATTGTGCCTATATGTCCCTCATGCAAGAAGCCACATTCTGGAGAGTGCTGTGCTCGGACCATGACTTGTTTTAAGTGCGGTCAACATGAACATTTTATTAATGACTGTCCAAAGAATGAGAGAGAGCAACCCAAGACAACTGTTAGAGTTTTCGCCATTACCAATGATGAAGTTGAAGGAAACGTAGTAGTAGTCCTTTACCAATTCCAATCATCTGCGTTGTCTCATATTTAGATCATTCTAAGTTCAAAAATACTTCAAAATTTTATGATCAGTATAAATTTTGCACTTTTCTCCATAAAAATAGTGCCTCAAAATCTTTAATGTATGAACCATCTTAATGTATGAACCACCGCCGCAAGCTCCAAATCATGAGTTGGGTAGTTTTTCTTGTGGTCTTTCAATTGTCTCGAGGCATAAACTATAACTTTTTCTTCTTGAACGAGAACACACCCGAGTCCATACTTTGCAGTATCACTGTACACAACATATTTTTTCGATTCAGATGGTATAGTAAGTATAGGTGCTGAGATTAATATCTTCTTTAGCTCCTAAAAACTTTGTCCGCTCTCTTATGTTCATAAGTACTTGATGACTTTCTTGGTTAGCTTCGTAAGCAAATTGGCTAATGTTGAAAATATTAGCTTAAATGCGTTTAAGTAACTATATTTTTGATGATTATGTTTAATCTGGATTATTATGATTAACATGTTATTGGTGAACTGATGATTAATTTGAAATACATAGACTGCATAATTGAATTATGATATAAATTGTATTTATCTGGAAATGCCATTTGAAAAAGGTATTATATTTTCTGACGAATTTTGGCTAAGTGTTAATAGTCTGTGGAAATCAATCGTCCAAAGATAGTCAAAATCAATCATCCACAGTCAAGATGAAATCAGTTGTCCAAAGTTAAAGTGTGAGAATCAATCGTCCAAAGTATCACGTGAAAATCAGGTGACTTCAGTGAGAATCATTCGTCCAAAGTAGTCTGTCGAAATCAGTCGTCCACGCTTAAAGAAAGACGCTGTTGTCCAGAGTTAAAAGAAAGACGCTGTCGTCTACGCTTAAAGGAAAGATGCAGTTGTCCACGCTCAAAGGAAAGACGCATTAAAGACCGCGAGCGATAGTGACACCAGAATTAAAACGGCTATTTTTTCTGCGTACAGACTACTCATAACGGTCATATTTTTTAGAGCATATTACAGACGCAAAGCAGATTACAGACGAAAGTATAAAAGGAAGAACAGTAGCTCGAGGGAAGAACTTTTTGCCGAAATTCTCTTTGATCCCTTATACGCAAAAAGCTTTGTAATACTCTGCTATTTCCTACACCTCTCGAGAATTTAACTGGAGATTTGATATTTGTGAGAGTGTAGCCTGTGCTGTAAATCTTAACCATTCTTGTAAAAGTGTAAAGGTTGTGATTGACGCCCGTGAATATCAATCAAAGTGTAAAGGCTGTGATTGACGCCCGTGAAGATCAATCAAAGTGTAAAAGGCAATAGATCGACGCCCGTGAAGTTCGATCTAGTTTTCTCGAGAGGAGAAGAAAAGAATCTTCAAGGGGGAGCCTTGGAGCGCGGATGTAGGCAAGATTGGCCGAACCACGTTGAAAACTACGGTGTCAATTTCTCTCTAACTCTAACTTTACCTTGTCTACTTGTTTGTGATTATTTGAGTAATCTCATATAAATAGAGAAGAACATATAAACCTAATTTACATTGTATAAAATTAATTAAGGCAAGTAATTTCTAATTCACCCCCCTCTTAGACAATCACGTTCCTACAATTGGTATCAGAGCAAGGTTAAATATTGTCATATTTGTGAATTAGATATATATTGTGATATATTTAGAAATGGCATTCAACACAAATACTGCACATGTAGAAGGACTATCTATCTCTAGACCTCCATTTTTTGATAGGAATGATTATGTATATTGAAAGTCTAGGATGAGAATTTTTATTCAGGCTATGGATTATGACGTATGGAACGTTATAGAAAATGGTCCTTTTAGAGCTATGAAAATCGAAAATGATGTAAGTGTACCAAAGCTGGCACATGAATTAAATGATTCTGATAAACGCAATCTAAGTTTAAATGCCAAAGCTATAAACACTTTATATTGTGCCTTAAATAGAGATGAATTTAATAGGGTACAAGGATGCGATAGTGCATATGAGATATGGAGATTGCTTAAGATAACTCATGAAGGAACTAATCAAGTTAAAGAGAGTAAAATGAGTATATTAGTTCATGAGTACGAATTATTCTCTATGGAAAAGGATGAAACCATTAACTCTATGTTTACACGATTTACTAACATTACTAATGGTTTGAAAATACTTGGTAGAACTTATGCCAATGAAGATTTGGTAAGAAAAATTCTTAGATGTCTATCAAGAACATGACAATCTAAGGTGACAGCCATACAAGAAGCAAGAGATCTCAAGGTCCTCAAACTTGAAGAACTCATTGGCTCTCTCATGACACATGAGATCACCATGAGAGCAAATGAGGAGAGGATCTTAAAGACAAAGGGGATCACCAAAATAAAGAACATTGCACTCAAAGCCTCCTCTAGCAAATAAGATGAATCCGAACAAGAAGATGATGATGAGGAGATTGCATTCATAACAAGAAAATTTAGCAAATTTCTCCAGAGAAAAAGAATGCAGGGGAATAGTTTTTCAAAGGAAGACAAGCCTCAAAAGGAAAAAGAAATTACATGTTTTGAATGCGGGAAACCAGGACACATTAAGGCCGAATGTCCTCAAACTAAGAAGGGTCCCAAGCGATTCAAGAAGAGGGCCATGAAAGCTACATGGGATGACAATGAGAGTGACACTTCTTCTGAAGATGAAGAAGTCGTCAATCTGTGCTTCATGGCACACGAAGATGAGGTTAGCTTTTCATCAAGTGATAGTGAAAATGAGGATGGTGAGCTAATTGATGCTTTCAATAATTTAGTCAAACAATATAGCATGCTAAAGACTAAATACAACTTGTTGAAAAAGGAAAATGCAAGTTTACTTGAAAAGCATGCTAAGGAGTGTATTTTGCATGAAAAGGAGACAGATGATCTTAAGAGTAGAAATGAGAACTTGAATAAAATTGTTCTTAAATTTACTAACGAAAGTAAGAACTTAAACATGCTATTAGGTAGTCAAAGAGTGACATTTGATAAAGCAGGTTTAGGATATGAAAAATCTAATAAGAAGAAAGTTTACAAGAATTTCTTTGTTAGATCTTCTATCTGCCACGCTTGTAATGAAATATGACATAAATCATATGGATGTCCACTAAAATTAAGAAAATTTGAAACTGGCAGGGGATTACAATGGGTTCCTAAGGGAACCAAACCTAACACAAGGACTCAAAAAATTTAGGTACCGAAAAGGACCACTTGATTACTATTTTGTAGATTGATAGTTCTCCCGGGAAGAATCAATGGTACCTCGATAGTGGATGCTCGAGGCATATGATGGGAGACTCAAAATTGTTTGTTTTTGTCAACAAGAAGAAAGAGAATGTTACCTTTGGTGGAAATCAAAAGGGTAAGATTGTTGTCATCGGCAATATAGGTAATTCTTCTAACCACATCATTGAAAATGTTTTATTAGTAGATTGGTTAATGCACATTTTTTCAAGTATTAGTCAATTATGTGATAATGGGATGATGGTTTAGAAATGCACTTAGATTCTTTTTCTCTCGGTGATAAAGCTGAAACCGTTCAAGGAGAAAATCCCCTGGACCATTCATCAAAACCTTTAGAAATTATTCCAATCAAGGGTGAAAATGATGATCTTCCTAAGGATTGGTGATCTATAAAAAATTATCCAATAGATGATATCCTAGGTGATCCTTCCTTAGGTGTTAAGACTAGAGTTTCTCTTAGAAACTTAGTTGGAAATGTTGCTGTTATTTTCAAATAGCCGAATTGGGTGAATTTTGGATAGTTGCTATGCAAGATGAATTAAACCAATTCGAAAGGAACAACGTTTGGGAACTTGTTCCAAAAACCGATGTTCAGAAAGGAGATATCACCTTAGACTTTGTTAATTTTGTTGATCAGCTAACAGATATCTTCACTAAACCTTTAGATGAAAAGACCTTCAATAATATTAGAATAAGGTTAGATCTCATTCGGATTGAGAAAAACTGAGGTTCTTCTTCTATTGGAGATTATTGAGCAATAGAGCAGATTGGTCACTGAAGGCTTGGACGTTGTCACAATGGTCGTTGACAATGTTGTCAAAATGGACGATCTCTTTCTCTGTGAAAACGTGGTCATTATGGACGTTGACCGTGGACGTTAACAATGGACGTTGTCAATGGACTTTGACGATGGACGTTTCCCTAATGGTCTATAAACTCTTTCAAAAGGGAACAGAAACCCTAAGATTCAAATTTCCCTTTCAAAAACCTCTCAACCCTTTCCTTCTCCCAGTGACTCCTTTCTGTTCTGCCAGAGATTTCTATTCTAGCCATTTCTAGGATTTCCACCTCTTCAGGATGAATTCCTTACTCCATTAGGCATCTTATAGGCTAGAATACTTCTTTCTCTCCCGAGAACTCAGCATATTTTTTTAAACACTGTGAGTGATTTTTTTTTATGATATTTCTTTTATTCACCCTATGCTTGTTATCTCTGCTGTGCTGAATGCCATTTCTTCTTTCTGTGTTTTTGATAATGTCGAAGGGGGAGATAGATATGGAATGATAGCGAGATGAAAAATTATTTATTTGGTTGCATGCATAGAGTATGGGGGAGTTAGAGAAGTTATTTATGATTCGGAGATTATTATGGGGGAGAAAATAGTTAATCATCATATATATTTGTCATCATCAAAAAAAGGGAGATTGTTAGCTTAAATGCATTTAAGTAACTATATTTTTGATGATTATGTTTAATCTAGATTATTATGATTAACATGTTATTGGTGAACTGATGATTAATTTGAAATACAAAGACTGCATAATTGAATTATGATATAAATTGTATTTATCTAGAAATGCCTTTTGAAAAGGGTATTATGTTTTCTAACGAATTTTCGCTAAATGTTAATTTTCTGTGGAAATCAATCGTCCAAAGATAGTCAAAATCAATCGTCCACAGTCAAGACGAAATCAGTTGTCCAAAGTTAAAGTGTAAGAATCAATCGTCCAAAGTATCACGTGAAAATCAGGTGACTTCAGTGAGAATCATTTGTCCAAAGTAGTCTGTCGAAATCAGTCGTCCACGCTTAAAGAAAGACGCTATCGTCCAGAGTTAAAAGAAAGGCGCTGTCGTCCACGCTCAAAGGAAAGACGCAGTGGTCCACGCCCAAAGGAAAGACGCAGTCGTCCACGCTCAAAGAAAAGATGCTGTCGTCCACAGTTAAAGAGAAACGGTGTTGTCCAAAGTTAAAAGACAGACGCCTTGTCCATAGCTTTATCATCCAAAGTATTCAAACCGAAGCAAAGCTCAATCGTCCAAAGTCTCAATGCCAGACTTTAAAGACCACGAGCGATAGTGACACCAGAATTAAAACGGCTATTTTTTCTGCATACAGACTACTCACAACGGTCATATTTTTGAAAGCGGATTACAGACGAGAGTATAAAAGGAAGAACAGTAGCTCGAGGGAAGAACTTTTTGCCGAAATTCTCTCTGAACCCTTATACACAAAAAGTTTTGTAATACTCTGTTATTTCCTACACCTCTCGAGAATTTAACTGGAGATTTGTTATTTGTGAGAGTGTAGTCCGTGCTGTAAATCTTAACCATTCTTGTAAAAGTGTAAAGGGTGTGACTGACGCCCGTGAAGATCAATCAAAGTGTAAAGGCTGTGATTGATGCCCGTTAAGATCAATCAAAGTGTAAAAGGCAGTAGATCGACGCCCATGAAGTTCGATCTAGTTTTCTCGAGAGGAGAAGAAAGGAATCTTCAAGGAGGAGCCTTGGAGCGTGGACGTAGGCAAGATTGGCCGAACCACGTTAAAAACTACGGTGTCAATTTGTAGCACCGGGTTCCATTGAATCAAAATTTAAATTATTATTAATGATGTACTTTTATAGAGGGGTTGGAGGAGTTATTGATTAGGTTAATAAATGACTAGGAAAGGGCAGAAAGGTAATTGGAAATTAAAAAAAAATGGATAATGTATTTAAGGTTAGTGATTTGGGGTTTAGTGCTCGGTAGCCGCCACTAATTCCCTCATTTCTCTCTCGGCCTTCAGCTCTTCAACAGAAAACCTTCGGGCAATTTCTTTCTTACTCGATTCTCCTTCAACCTAGGTAAGCTCTCTTAGTTTGTCTGTGATTTTAACAATTAGATAGCTGAGGGAGTACAATGTGTGAAGTTTCGAGGAATACTGTGAGTGAGTTGAGTTCGGGTTTAGTGTTGAATCGGAAATGCACAATGAACTAAGCTTCCAAACTAGTTTCCCTAGATTCCTGAATAGATTAGAATGAGCCTTAGTAGAAATCTAATTGATATCCTTTCTATGACTTAGGTGAGCAAACTTCTGAAGTAGTTTGAAACCGAGCATTTCCAGGAGAGCCAAGTAAGTAAAGTTTGCTTGTGCCTTCGGGCCTACATCACAAAACATTAGGATTAAGCTTACTTGGACGAATCTGTATGTCATGCATCATGTTTTTTATTTTTTTTTAAAAGTATACAAAAATGAATTTGAATGCATGTTGGCATGGTAAGGATTGAACATATTGAAACAGCTATGTGAATCAGTTTTACTGTTAAGGGAAATAATCCGCCCCTTAGTGAGACAGTGGATATTTATACTTTGGAAGAGTTGATCCAACTTCCAATTTCACAGAGGGATCTGAACATGTGAATCAGATTTACTGTTAAGGGAATTAATCCGCCCCTTAATGAGTCAGTGGATGTATATACTTTGGGAGAATTGATCCAACTCCCAATTTCACAGGGGGATCTGAACAGAAACGAAGCATAAACAACTGAGTTGAGAAAGTAGAAACTGCATGTCTAGGAATTCATATTTCAGTGTTTCATTTCATTACTGCTTTACTTACTTAGCATTAGGCTAATAGATGAGTTTTGTGATGTAGGTGAAGAAGTGATTGCAGGTGTGTTTACTAAGTCTGCTGAGGACTAGACTGGTTGTGGAGTGCATCTTTGTAACAATCTGGCAGCTGATGGGGCGGTTTAACTGATGTCAATTGGTGTGAAGGTTCAGTTGTCAACATTTCAATTTTAGTGTGTTGAGTTTTCATGACAGTAGTGGTTTTCAATATATTCCGAATACGATTTTTTTTAGAGTTTTCTGATAATAGTATTTGGTTGGGCTTAAATGTTGATTTTACTGGATTTTTAGTAATGTAATGGTTTGAAATGTTTTTGAATGGTCTCAGTGAAGTGAGTAAGATTCTTTTCTGTAGTTAGGATTGTGTGTGTATACCAAGGAGTAGATGAAATGTGGTTCTGTCCTCTATCGGCAGATGTTGTGTTGGTGTTCTGTCGCCTATCGGAAGATGTCTTCAGTGGAAGCCATCGGATGATATAGCAAGAAAATTTGTCGTCCAGTAATAGGCATATGTAGCTTGTTTCATCAGAAGGTTATTGTTTTGCCCACTATCGGTAGAGGAAGTCTATCGGTAGATGTCGGGTTATAGTTGTGTTGTCTATCGGATAACGTCTCAGTAAACTCATCGGCAGATGCGTGCTGACGTCATCGGTAGATGTAGGTCTAAGTCCATCGGATGATGTCTCAGTAAATTTATCGGTAGATGTGTGCTGACGTCATCGGTAGATGTAGGATGATTTTTGTCGTTTAGTCACCGGAAGGAGTCTTCTATTTCCGGTTTCGTTCTCTTCCGTTGACTTTATTCATCGGCAGATGAATTTGACTTCTACGACCCCTTAAGTATTTCACGATTTAAATCTCTATTTCTTTTTGGCCGATTATCTCCTAACAGTCCGAATGATTATTCTAGCGAAGTTTTTCACAGTTTTATTCAAATGATTTCCGCTGCAAGTTTCGAATATTATTGTTTTGGAGATTTTGCTTATGTAAAAAAAAAAAAAGGTTTTGTAGTCATTGTTAGTGGTATTACACCTTTACACGCAAGTGCACGTGTCGCTAACGAAGTAATAGAGTAAGTAAAGTATCGATCCCACGAGAATATTGTTAGTTCAATTAATCGCTATAAAAATCTTATAAAAAATATTAAATTGCTGGATAAAAATTAGAAATAAAATATGAATAATGATGCAATAAAATAAAGCAAGATTAAACGAGGTAAAATTGATGAATAAAAGCCTTGGCTAGGATCGATTTTGTTCGTTACGATGATTCTGCTACTAATGCTCTGGTAATGCTCTGCAGCATTATCTAAAAAACAGCAAGAATAAAAATATGTTCTACGATTCTTTCGAATTGCCTAGGTAAATTCAAATCAGAATTTCTTTCTACCTTGAAAGAATGTGACTAAAATTGAATTTCCGATATGTGCTATTCTTATCGCCAATCAAATTAATGTTAACTACGTTGTAACAATTTAATTCAATTAATTATTCGTGCATCTAAAATTTATATCTATCTATCGATACAATATAAACATGAATCGTCAACCTATCTATCGATATGATCTGACTTAGCAATAAACATCACAAATAATTGTTCAATAGAAAATTGCATAACAAAACCGAGATCGTAGCAAAAATCGTAACGAGTACTATCGTCCTAACCAAGATTTGAAGAGTTTAACTACTAGACATAATTAAAAATAAACTAAAAAAAATAATAACATAAAAATAAAAATAAGAGAAGAACGAAAATGCAGAAGAACGTCGTCTCCCTCTTCTGGATCCAGAGCTCTATCTCTTTCCAGCAAGAAGTCCATCTCCTCTTTTTCTATTCTCTTTTCTTCTTTTTTTTTTTATGCCATAATCTCTTTCTCTCTCCAATCACATTTATTGTTCCCCCTTTTTTAGCCTATTTCTAGAATGACTTTTCTCTATCCATAAATCTTTCTGTTGATATTTTGGTTTTGTCATCTAGTGCTGCCCCCTTTTTATTGCTTTCGCTGCCCGTTTTCTTTATTTCTTTGCAGATCTTCCGATGCCGACTTTAGTACATCCTCTGATTGCTGCTCTATACTTCTTTATTCCTTCACCATCTTCCGCTGCCCAATTTTTAAATATCATCTGTGCTGCCCAGCTGCCCGATTTCTTCTTCCCTTCATATCTTCCGCTGCCCAGCTGCTATTTTCTTCATATCATCCGCTGCCCAGCTATTTTCTTCATATCATCCGCTGCCCAGCTGCTATTTTCTTCATATCATCCGCTGCCCAGCTGCTATTTTCTTCATATCATCCGCTGCCCAGCTGCTATTTTCTTCATATCATCCGCTGCCCAGCTGCTATTTTCTTCATATCATCCGCTGCCCAGCTGCTATTTTCTTCATATCATCCGCTGCCCAGCTGCTATTTTCTTCATATCATCCGCTGCCCAGCTGCTATTTTCTTCATATCATCCGCTGCCCAGCTGCTATTTTCTTCATATCATCCGCTGCCCAGCTGCTATTTTCTTCATATCATCCGCTGCCCAGCTGCTATTTTCTTCATATCATCCGCTGCCCAGCTGCTATTTTCTTCATATCATCCGCTGCCCAGCTGCTATTTTCTTCATATCATCCGCTGCCCAGCTGCTATTTTCTTCATATCATCCGCTGCCCAGCTGCTATTTTCTTCATATCATCCGCTGCCCAGCTGCTATTTTCTTCATATCATCCGCTGCCCAGCTGCTATTTTCTTCATATCATCCGCTGCCCAGCTGCTATTTTCTTCATATCATCCGCTGCCCAGCTGCTATTTTCTTCATATCATCCGCTGCCCAGCTGCTATTTTCTTCATATCATCCGCTGCCCAGCTGCTATTTTCTTCATATCATCCGCTGCCCAGCTGCTATTTTCTTCATATCATCCGCTGCCCAGCTGCTATTTTCTTCATATCATCCGCTGCCCAGCTGCTATTTTCTTCATATCATCCGCTGCCCAGCTGCTATTTTCTTCATATCATCCGCTGCCCAGCTGCTATTTTCTTCATATCATCCGCTGCCCAGCTGCTATTTTCTTCATATCATCCGCTGCCCAGCTGCTATTTTCTTCATATCATCCGCTGCCCAGCTGCTATTTTCTTCATATCATCCGCTGCCCAGCTGCTATTTTCTTCATATCATCCGCTGCCCAGCTGCTATTTTCTTCATATCATCCGCTGCCCAGCTGCTATTTTCTTCATATCATCCGCTGCCCAGCTGCTATTTTCTTCATATCATCCGCTGCCCAGCTGCTATTTTCTTCATATCATCCGCTGCCCAGCTGCTATTTTCTTCATATCATCCGCTGCCCAGCTGCTATTTTCTTCATATCATCCGCTGCCCAGCTGCTATTTTCTTCATATCATCCGCTGCCCAGCTGCTATTTTCTTCATATCATCCGCTGCCCAGCTGCTATTTTCTTCATATCATCCGCTGCCCAGCTGCTATTTTCTTCATATCATCCGCTGCCCAGCTGCTATTTTCTTCATATCATCCGCTGCCCAGCTGCTATTTTCTTCATATCATCCGCTGCCCAGCTGCTATTTTCTTCATATCATCCGCTGCCCAGCTGCTATTTTCTTCATATCATCCGCTGCCCAGCTGCTATTTTCTTCATATCATCCGCTGCCCAGCTGCTATTTTCTTCATATCATCCGCTGCCCAGCTGCTATTTTCTTCATATCATCCGCTGCCCAGCTGCTATTTTCTTCATATCATCCGCTGCCCAGCTGCTATTTTCTTCATATCATCCGCTGCCCAGCTGCTATTTTCTTCATATCATCCGCTGCCCAGCTGCTATTTTCTTCATATCATCCGCTGCCCAGCTGCTATTTTCTTCATATCATCCGCTGCCCAGCTGCTATTTTCTTCATATCATCCGCTGCCCAGCTGCTATTTTCTTCATATCATCCGCTGCCCAGCTGCTATTTTCTTCATATCATCCGCTGCCCAGCTGCTATTTTCTTCATATCATCCGCTGCCCAGCTGCTATTTTCTTCATATCATCCGCTGCCCAGCTGCTATTTTCTTCATATCATCCGCTGCCCAGCTGCTATTTTCTTCATATCATCCGCTGCCCAGCTGCTATTTTCTTCATATCATCCGCTGCCCAGCTGCTATTTTCTTCATATCATCCGCTGCCCAGCTGCTATTTTCTTCATATCATCCGCTGCCCAGCTGCTATTTTCTTCATATCATCCGCTGCCCAGCTGCTATTTTCTTCATATCATCCGCTGCCCAGCTGCTATTTTCTTCATATCATCCGCTGCCCAGCTGCTATTTTCTTCATATCATCCGCTGCCCAGCTGCTATTTTCTTCATATCATCCGCTGCCCAGCTGCTATTTTCTTCATATCATCCGCTGCCCAGCTGCTATTTTCTTCATATCATCCGCTGCCCAGCTGCTATTTTCTTCATATCATCCGCTGCCCAGCTGCTATTTTCTTCATATCATCCGCTGCCCCTTTAATTGATCAAATAAATCATCAATTCTTGGCAGTTGATACTTGTTTTTAATAGTGACCTTGTTGAGGCCTCGATATTCTATACACATTCGCATCGATCCGTCCTTTTTTTTCACAAATAACACCGGTATTCTCCAGGGTGAAAAACTCAGTTGAATAAATCATTAGGTGTGTTCTCATGCAAGAATGAAAAGTTATAGCTTATGTCTCGAGACAATTGAATGACCACGAGAAGAACTACCCAACTCATGATTTGGAACTTGTAACGGTGATTCATGCATTGAAGATTTTCAGGCACTATTTTTAAGGAGAAAGGTACGAAATTTATATTGATCATAAAATTCTGAAGTATTTTCCAACTTAGAATGATCTAAATATAAGGCAACACAGATGGTTAGAATTGGTAAAGGACTACGACTGCCGTAACGCCCCGAATTATATAAACCCGGTTCGCTACTCATAATACTGAACCATATTATGACATTCTGAGAAAATTTCAAAATTTCACTCAACGGTCAAAGTTTGACCTTTAAAAACATTAAAAACTTGCAGTGGAAATTCATTTGTATAAAACAACATTTATTAATTTAATTAAAATAATAAAGTCAATCGGTTGAAAGAAAACAAAAGAAAACAGAACACCTCTACCGCGGAATACTTCCAGAGATAGAAACAGAAACAAAAGGCATCCACCGATCACAAAACAACAAAATCTATTACTCACGTCCACCGATCACAAAACGACAAAAGCTATTACTCACGTCTACCGATCACTAAACGACAAAAGCTATTACTCACGTCTTCCGATCACTAAACGACAAAAGCTATTACTCACGTCTTCCGATCACTAAACGACAAAAGCTATTACTCACGTCTTCCGATCACTAAACGACAAAAGCTATTACTCACGTCTTCCGATCACTAAACGACAAAAGCTATTACTCACGTCTTCCGATCACTAAACGACAAAAGCTATTACTCACGTCTTCCGATCACTAAACGACAAAAGCTATTACTCACGTCTTCCGATCACTAAACGACAAAAGCTATTACTCACGTCTTCCGATCACTAAACGACAAAAGCTATTACTCACGTCTTCCGATCACTAAACGACAAAAGCTATTACTCACGTCTTCCGATCACTAAACGACAAAAGCTATTACTCACGTCTTCCGATCACTAAACGACAAAAGCTATTACTCACGTCTTCCGATCACTAAACGACAAAAGCTATTACTCACGTCTTCCGATCACTAAACGACAAAAGCTATTACTCACGTCTTCCGATCACTAAACGACAAAAGCTATTACTCACGTCTTCCGATCACTAAACGACAAAAGCTATTACTCACGTCTTCCGATCACTAAACGACAAAAGCTATTACTCACGTCTTCCGATCACTAAACGACAAAAGCTATTACTCACGTCTTCCGATCACTAAACGACAAAAGCTATTACTCACGTCTTCCGATCACTAAACGACAAAAGCTATTACTCACGTCTTCCGATCACTAAACGACAAAAGCTATTACTCACGTCTTCCGATCACTAAACGACAAAAGCTATTACTCACGTCTTCCGATCACTAAACGACAAAAGCTATTACTCACGTCTTCCGATCACTAAACGACAAAAGCTATTACTCACGTCTTCCGATCACTAAACGACAAAAGCTATTACTCACGTCTTCCGATCACTAAACGACAAAAGCTATTACTCACGTCTTCCGATCACTAAACGACAAAAGCTATTACTCACGTCTTCCGATCACTAAACGACAAAAGCTATTACTCACGTCTTCCGATCACTAAACGACAAAAGCTATTACTCACGTCTTCCGATCACTAAACGACAAAAGCTATTACTCACGTCTTCCGATCACTAAACGACAAAAGCTATTACTCACGTCTTCCGATCACTAAACGACAAAAGCTATTACTCACGTCTTCCGATCACTAAACGACAAAAGCTATTACTCACGTCTTCCGATCACTAAACGACAAAAGCTATTACTCACGTCTTCCGATCACTAAACGACAAAAGCTATTACTCACGTCTTCCGATCACTAAACGACAAAAGCTATTACTCACGTCTTCCGATCACTAAACGACAAAAGCTATTACTCACGTCTTCCGATCACTAAACGACAAAAGCTATTACTCACGTCTTCCGATCACTAAACGACAAAAGCTATTACTCACGTCTTCCGATCACTAAACGACAAAAGCTATTACTCACGTCTTCCGATCACTAAACGACAAAAGCTATTACTCACGTCTTCCGATCACTAAACGACAAAAGCTATTACTCACGTCTTCCGATCACTAAACGACAAAAGCTATTACTCACGTCTTCCGATCACTAAACGACAAAAGCTATTACTCACGTCTTCCGATCACTAAACGACAAAAGCTATTACTCACGTCTTCCGATCACTAAACGACAAAAGCTATTACTCACGTCTTCCGATCACTAAACGACAAAAGCTATTACTCACGTCTTCCGATCACTAAACGACAAAAGCTATTACTCACGTCTTCCGATCACTAAACGACAAAAGCTATTACTCACGTCTTCCGATCACTAAACGACAAAAGCTATTACTCACGTCTTCCGATCACTAAACGACAAAAGCTATTACTCACGTCTTCCGATCACTAAACGACAAAAGCTATTACTCACGTCTTCCGATCACTAAACGACAAAAGCTATTACTCACGTCTTCCGATCACTAAACGACAAAAGCTATTACTCACGTCTTCCGATCACTAAACGACAAAAGCTATTACTCACGTCTTCCGATCACTAAACGACAAAAGCTATTACTCACGTCTTCCGATCACTAAACGACAAAAGCTATTACTCACGTCTTCCGATCACTAAACGACAAAAGCTATTACTCACGTCTTCCGATCACTAAACGACAAAAGCTATTACTCACGTCTTCCGATCACTAAACGACAAAAGCTATTACTCACGTCTTCCGATCACTAAACGACAAAAGCTATTACTCACGTCTTCCGATCACTAAACGACAAAAGCTATTACTCACGTCTTCCGATCACTAAACGACAAAAGCTATTACTCACGTCTTCCGATCACTAAACGACAAAAGCTATTACTCACGTCTTCCGATCACTAAACGACAAAAGCTATTACTCACGTCTTCCGATCACTAAACGACATTAGTTAAACCGCCCCATTAGATTGCCAAGTCGAGGCATAGGTGTGCTCCATCAACTGCTCCTAGTCTTCAGTAAATTCAGAGAATTCTCTAATAGTTACCTCAGCACCTACATCACAAAACTCATCTATTAGCCTAATGCTAAATAAGTAGAGCAATAATGAAATGATAAGCTGAAACATAAATCCTAGTTATGCAGTTTCTACTTTCACATCTCAGTTGCATTCACATTCTTTCTCTGATCTGATCCCTCGGTTCCATTGGGAGTTGGATCAATTTTCCCAAAGTCATACATCCTCTTCATCGATTAAGAGGTAGATTAGTTCCCTTAACAACTGATCTGATCTTATATTCTATTGGGAAGCAGATCAATTTCCCAAAGTCATACATTCTCTTCATCGATTAAGGGGCGGATTAGTTCTCTTAACCGTTGGTCTATTACAATCTGTTCATGTCTTACCATGTCATTACATGTAAATTCATTTTCGTGTTCTTTCCAAAAACATGATACATGACATACATAAAACATTCAAACAAGCATAAACCTACTGTTTTGTGATGTAGACCCGAAGGCACACACATACTCTACTTACCTGGTCTCCTGAAAACTTGGTTGAAATCTACCTCGGGAGTTTGCTCAAACCTAAAACCATAAACCGAGCATTAATTAAATCTTCACTAAACTTCATTCTAACCATCCAGAAATCCAAGGAAACTAATTTGGGAGCTCTGTTCATTGTGCATTCCCAATTTGCCCCAAACCCAAACTAACTCTCACTTACAGCATTCTCAAAACTCACATTTAAAATCCCCTCTAACATTGATAGTTACAATGTAACAAGAAATCGAAGTAGAACTCACCTAGCTTGGAGAAAATGGGAGAGAAAATCTCTGAGAGAAACTCTGCTTAGCTGAGCTGAATGCCGAGAAAAGAAAATGAAAAACAGTGACGGCTAAACCTTCATTAAACCTTCCATTTATAACACTGCTTCACAATTACTCAAATGCCTTTGGCTAACCAACTTTAACCTATTTAACCAACCAATCAAATTCACTAAATTTCATAAAGATAAAAGTTACAAAATGACGTTATTAATTAAATAAGGTGGACAATACCGGTTGCTACAACTGCGTTTCCTTAGGTTTCATCCTTGGTCATGGCAAAAACTTTAACAGTCGTCTTGGGTTGCTCTCTGTTATTCTTTAGACAGTCCTTAATAAAATGTCCATGTTGACTGCACTTAAAACAAGTCATGGTCTGAACGGGGCACTCTCCAAAATGTGGCTTCTTGCATGAGGGACATATATGCACAATTGACATCGTCGTGGGCTCCATCTTAACGTACTTAGAAGGTTCTTTAGTAGGTCCATTGATCATTTAGATTTAGTCCATTGTGGTTGTGAAATTTTACTCCCTGCAGTCTGAGTTGCATGACTATATCTTCTTATAAATTCTTGAGTTTTGTTAACTTCCTTCTCCCTTTCTTTGCTCGCATCGCTTTCTCCACCACGAAAGCAAACGGAGAATCCTTGAAAGTAATCAAATGGCTATCCTTGAATATCTCTGCTCTTAATTCTTGAATGAATCTCTTTACTTTCATAGTCTCATTATCAGCTATATGAGGGGCATAGCAGGAAAGTTGCTCAAACTTGTACAAATAGTCAATTACACTTACCGTCTGCTTTAGAGCCATATATTCCTTTGCTTTTGCATTCTTCATGGAATCTGTAAAATACTTCTCAAGGAAAAGCTCTTGGAATTTCTCCTAGATCATGGTGGTGACTGGATGCATTACCTTCACAGAATTCCACCAGTAACGTGTCTCCATCTGGAACATTAAGGATGCACAATCTACTTTTTCTTCCTCTAAAATCTTGTCATACTCAAAAATTTCACTGATAGTCCGGATCCAATTATCTGCTGCTGCCATATCCTCCAAATTGCCATTAAAAATTGAAGGGTCCAATCGTCGAAATCAATGTCTTTGCTAACCAAACCCCGATAAAACTGACTCCCAAACCAAAAAAAAAAAAAAAAAAAAAAAAAAAAAAAAAAAAAAAAAAAAAAAAAAAAAAAAAAAAAAAAAAAAAAAAAAAAAAAAAAAAAAAAAAAAAAAAAAAAAAAAAAAAAAAAAAAAAAAAAAAAAAAAAAAAAAAAAAAAAAAAAAAAAAAAAAAAAAAAAAAAAAAAAAAAAAAAAAAAAAAAAAAAAAAAAAAAAAAAAAAAAAAAAAAAAAAAAAAAAAAAAAAAAAAAAAAAAAAAAAAAAAAAAAAAAAAAAAAAAAAAAAAAAAAAAAAAAAAAAAAAAAAAAAAAAAAAAAAAAAAAAAAAAAAAAAAAAAAAAAAAAAAAAAAAAAAAAAAAAAAAAAAAAAAAAAAAAAAAAAAAAAAAAAAAAAAAAAAAAAAAAAAAAAAAAAAAAAAAAAAAAAAAAAAAAAAAAAAAAAAAAAAAAAAAAAAAAAAAAAAAAAAAAAAAAAAAAAAAAAAAAAAAAAAAAAAAAAAAAAAAAAAAAAAAAAAAAAAAAAAAAAAAAAAAAAAAAAAAAAAAAAAAAAAAAAAAAAAAAAAAAAAAAAAAAAAAAAAAAAAAAAAAAAAAAAAAAAAAAAAAAAAAAAAAAAAAAAAAAAAAAAAAAAAAAAAAAAAAAAAAAAAAAAAAAAAAAAAAAAAAAAAAAAAAAAAAAAAAAAAAAAAAAAAAAAAAAAAAAAAAAAAAAAAAAAAAAAAAAAAAAAAAAAAAAAAAAAAAAAAAAAAAAAAAAAAAAAAAAAAAAAAAAAAAAAAAAAAAAAAAAAAAAAAAAAAAAAAAAAAAAAAAAAAAAAAAAAAAAAAAAAAAAAAAAAAAAAAAAAAAAAAAAAAAAAAAAAAAAAAAAAAAAAAAAAAAAAAAAAAAAAAAAAAAAAAAAAAAAAAAAAAAAAAAAAAAAAAAAAAAAAAAAAAAAAAAAAAAAAAAAAAAAAAAAAAAAAAAAAAAAAAAAAAAAAAAAAAAAAAAAAAAAAAAAAAAAAAAAAAAAAAAAAAAAAAAAAAAAAAAAAAAAAAAAAAAAAAAAAAAAAAAAAAAAAAAAAAAAAAAAAAAAAAAAAAAAAAAAAAAAAAAAAAAAAAAAAAAAAAAAAAAAAAAAAAAAAAAAAAAAAAAAAAAAAAAAAAAAAAAAAAAAAAAAAAAAAAAAAAAAAAAAAAAAAAAAAAAAAAAAAAAAAAAAAAAAAAAAAAAAAAAAAAAAAAAAAAAAAAAAAAAAAAAAAAAAAAAAAAAAAAAAAAAAAAAAAAAAAAAAAAAAAAAAAAAAAAAAAAAAAAAAAAAAAAAAAAAAAAAAAAAAAAAAAAAAAAAAAAAAAAAAAAAAAAAAAAAAAAAAAAAAAAAAAAAAAAAAAAAAAAAAAAAAAAAAAAAAAAAAAAAAAAAAAAAAAAAAAAAAAAAAAAAAAAAAAAAAAAAAAAAAAAAAAAAAAAAAAAAAAAAAAAAAAAAAAAAAAAAAAAAAAAAAAAAAAAAAAAAAAAAAAAAAAAAAAAAAAAAAAAAAAAAAAAAAAAAAAAAAAAAAAAAAAAAAAAAAAAAAAAAAAAAAAAAAAAAAAAAAAAAAAAAAAAAAAAAAAAAAAAAAAAAAAAAAAAAAAAAAAAAAAAAAAAAAAAAAAAAAAAAAAAAAAAAAAAAAAAAAAAAAAAAAAAAAAAAAAAAAAAAAAAAAAAAAAAAAAAAAAAAAAAAAAAAAAAAAAAAAAAAAAAAAAAAAAAAAAAAAAAAAAAAAAAAAAAAAAAAAAAAAAAAAAAAAAAAAAAAAAAAAAAAAAAAAAAAAAAAAAAAAAAAAAAAAAAAAAAAAAAAAAAAAAAAAAAAAAAAAAAAAAAAAAAAAAAAAAAAAAAAAAAAAAAAAAAAAAAAAAAAAAAAAAAAAAAAAAAAAAAAAAAAAAAAAAAAAAAAAAAAAAAAAAAAAAAAAAAAAAAAAAAAAAAAAAAAAAAAAAAAAAAAAAACTTGCATATTAACTACTTGAGATGTGGCAGTAGCTGCTTAGGCAGCAACATTAGCTGCTTGCGACAACTGTTCGATTTGTCTTACCTGCATCTCGATAACATCCATCATCCGATCGAGTACAACATCTTTTTCATTTCTAATTCCTCTACGATTGATCATAAGTCTACATCACAAATACTTAATTTAAGAAAATCTATCTTTATATACTTACTGTAACGCCCCCGAACCCACCCTGGCTCGGAGCGCTACTTTGCTAACCAAACCCCGATAAAACTGACTCCCAAACCAAAAAGGGAATGGACACATCTGAAGTTAAAACTAAACTTCCGAAACTAATCCTAACCTTTAAGCACCACGGCGTCTTTCCCGAAAATTTCGGCAAAGTAACGCCTGAAAATGGTGCCTCCAAAATGCTAAGTACCTGCAATTGAACCACCCCAAACAGTTCCAGAATAATCCTAACTATCTAACCAGCATACGAAATCTCCAAATCAAGCTATCCTCGACAAATGCTATCACCTAACATTGAAGAAAATCCACAATACAGGGTGACACATCACCCTGAACTATAACTATATACAACAATTACACGTAGGACATCCAACCAAAAATAACTACACCTTTCCATCAATTCTACAACCAAACATTTATAATATTATACAAGCACAAAACCCATATCCTCCGAAGACCATGGTGGAGTTGCCCCGACAACTGCCCGCACCGGCACGCCCCGTGCATCTCCGACCGCTCACAAGTCCTGGCTGACACACATGGCTCACTTGTAGCCGCGTCGTTACCTACACCACAGAACACACACACACACGTAAGCTTACGCTTAGCAAGTAGGGAGTAACAAATAATAACAAGAAGAATGCACACACTACCCTACTCTAACACAACAACACAACACCCCTCGACACGACAACTCAACACAAAGACACAACACCACCCAATGCAACTCAACAAACTGACCCAACATAACACGACAACACACAGTGCAATCAACCTAACACATGCAGTTTCTATCACTCAGTTGTGCTTGTTTGCCGTACATTGCTTTAATTTGCTGTTTATTGCTTAATTCTTCATAGTGGTCCCCTCGAGGCGCTACTACCAGCGACCCAGCCCGACAAGGCCCACTATTCAGAATCTCATGTTTTGCCAATCATCCATCTAGAGGTCCCCTCGAGGCGCTACTACCAGCGACCCAGCCCGACAAGGCACTCTATTCAGGATTCAAGTTTTAGCGGTCATCTCGCATAGAGTTCCCCTCGGGGCGCTACTACCAGCGACCCAGCCCGACAAGGCACTCTATTTGAGATATAATTAACATTAACTTTAGTTGCTTACGTTATGCTCACAATGCCAATCAATGCTATTAACCATACCTAGCGTGCTATACATGATGCATGCTTCAAATATGCTAACCCATACGAATAAACAACACAACGCAACACGAAATAAACGAAACAAAACAAACATCACCGAGGCTATAAAGCATTTCACACTACGATGCAAGTCGCACAAATACTTAACAGACCAAAACAAAGCAAAGAAATCGACCAACAAAGAAGGCAACCAAACAACAAACAACAACCCTACCGTTCCGTGGTGTAGGCCGAAGGCAAACAAACGTCCTCTACTTACCTGGCGTCCTAGCTCGCTGAGGCTACTCGGTTAACTGTCCACCTACGGCTCGACCTACGACAATAATTCAAACTTTATTAAATCAGGCTTACTTTCACCAATTAACTCTAAACTACTATTTCTAACTTAATCCAACTAAAACCCAAACTAAACGGGCCACCAATTTGGGTTCGGTAAAACCGACCCGAACTTCAAACGCGCGTAACTTTTGCGTCGGATATCGGAATCGAACGATTCCAACGGCCACGTACTCCTCTAATAACCTATTTTAACTTGCCAAAGGAATTTCAAAACAACTAACCCTAACTAGGTCAAAATCCCCAAAACCCGAGCTGCCTAAATCGGGAATTTTTCCCCTTTTCCAATTTTTCCTCAATTCTCATCAATTTCTTCACCAATCGACCACCTATACGCTCAATTAACATAAACTAACCAAAAATCCCGAACTACAACCCAAAACCCGAAATGCCCTAAAGAGGGCTTTCTGAATTTCGCCCAATTCGGGCTCCTCACGGCCAATCAACCATAGCCGGTCCAAGGGTCGGAAAACCCACGCCGGAAACGACCTAAAACCACCGGTGATCGGAGCCAAAACTGGCTCGTCACCCTCGGCCAAAAACAGAGCCCGAAAACAGGGAGAAAATCGGTCTAACCTGACGGTTCGTGCGCGGAGAGAACCAGGCCCAGCTCGTCGCCGTCGTCTGGCCGGAGAACGCCGGAGACCGCCGGTGATCGTCGCGCTCCGTCGATCGTCGCCCTCCGACGCCTCTCCCCTGCCCTGCTTCGCGCTCGGGCTCCTCCCACGAACAGAATGGCTTCGGCCCATTCTGTTTTATTATTATTTTTTTAATTTAATAATAATAATAATAATAATAATAAATTATAAGGTCAATTTGCCCTTACGTGTTTTCGACCATTTCAAATTTCGTTAAATCACGTTCTTAAATTATAAATTTTGTAAATTGACCCTCACTCTATACACGGCTTAATTTCTCCAATTTGAATATCCGAACAACAATTAATTAATCAATTATTAATCCTTTTATTTTCTCTCCGATTTTTCCTTTAAAAAAAATCTCGGGTGTTACACTTACGTTTAAAACGTACTACAAATTTACCTAACATACTGTTATCAAAATTTAAATACAGACTTACTTGTTGATCAACAATATTCTAGGTGCACGTGAGCATACAGATAAGTCTACAGAATCGGTTTACAAACCTGGTTGCTCTAATACCAAACTGTAACGACCTAAATTTTAAATTCTCAATTTATTTTCATTAATTTGAAATACTAATTACAAAATCCTAAAAAAAATTTCCAAATTGATTCAAGTTTAAATTCCGAGCGTTAAAAACCTCAATTTTCAAAATGTTGAAAACCTCTTTAAATAATAACTGAAACTTTAAATGCACAGAAACTTTAAAGAGAATTTGAAACATTAAATATTTGGTCAACATTGAAAATAAATGTGGAATTAAAACACTTCATAAAACTTTATTTAATGATAAAATATAACATATTTTATTCAAAGTTTCAACTTAAATAAAAACATAAGATATCTTTGGAACACTGAAACATAATTGTTTAAATCTCATCCTTCAAACAAAAAATATTTTTTTTCTTCTGTATGCTCGCTTGCCTCTGGAGTGTTCTCGAGCAACGTCACAAAATTATAAACTATGAGAATAACTCAGTAAGCGAAAACATGTGCAAGTGCAAAATTAACATTACTTTTACCAAATCTTAATTTAACAGTTATATACTGATTGATATTCATTTCTCAACCTTCGATTAGACTTAGTCATCTCATTGTCGTTCAGACTGTCATATTACTTTCGTTTAGGTATAGTCATCTTATTGTCGTTCAGATGTAACTATTTAACTTTCGTTCAGGTGTAGTCATCTCGTTTTCGTTCAAACTCACTATCTCATTGTCGTTCAGGCTTTTGCTATCACGCATTTTTCGTCAATTCCATCATATTCATACACATGCAAAATGTCCTAGTAATTTTATCTTTATATACAATTCTATGTCAATGTCTAAACATGCATGCTCCAATATCAAAAACACGTGTTCAAATATCGAAAACATGTAATAAAATAATTATAAGAAAATAACATAGATTTTGTGATGTAGGATCATAGCCAAAACTTTGAAAACATGATATCTTCACTTACTTGAATTCTGAGCAATTAGGGTTTATATAGATTTTCCAATATTCCAATAATGTCTTACCTAAAAATATTTTGTATTAAATTCACACTTAAATAAATCTAATTTCTCAGAATAATTTGGGCAAAATTTTCTTACGTGTGCTAGGGGTGAGCAGAACCGGCCTAGACCAAAAAATCGGACCAGAAACGATCTATTTGGTCCGGTTCTGGTCGGTTTTGAGCAAAACCTAAACAATAATCGGTTTTGGTTTTTTAGAACCGAAATTACTGATTCGGTTCTCGATTTTGGAGACAGAAAATTGGCCCGGACCGTTAACTTCACCCTAAAACTTCTGATCATCGCAGTTCACTCATCGATGTTCGCTTCGCTATCCGATTTTGCGTTTGATCTTTGCTCGCGTCTCACCGTCTCTCGCCTAGTCGCCCTCGCCGTGTCTCGCTTCTCGCCGTCCCTCGCCCAGTCGCCCTCGCCGTGTCTCACGTCTCGCCATCCCTCGCCTAGTCGCCCTCGCCATGTCTTGCGTCTCGTCGTCCCTCGCCCAGTCGCCCTCGCCGTGTCTCACGTCTCGTCGTCCCTCGCCCAGTCGCCCTCACCTTCGCTCGCCGTCTCTCGCAGTCTCCAGCTTCGGTTTGTTTTTTTGTTTCGATTTTTCTGTACTTGCTCTCTTTATTTGTTGTTTATGCGTTTAATATTTTCTTTCCTTGCTCTATTGACTTTTGTTCTAGAATTAAATCGAGATGTTGGAACTTTGCTTAAATTTGAAAGTTTTTTGTACTTTTGTGACAGATTTGTGCAAGGAATAATTATGATTTAGTTTATTTCTGCTTGATAAATTTTGTTTTGAAGTTTCTGTTTTTTGGTTTGACGTAGTCCACAATAGAAGTGGTAAGGTTGAGCTTTAAAATCATTGATTTTTTCCAGATCTAAAGCCGAAGATTGAGCCATTCCTTTGCTTTTCAGTTTCAGGGTTCTCACAAATACTTTTTTTCTGCAAAACTAGTGTTGTTCGGCGCTGTGATTATGTTTTTTGAAAGTGTGAAAAGTAATCTCTTAGGTCATGTTTTATGGCTGTTGGGTTTTTGTCTGAACAATGAAAAAATTAGGTCTTGTTTGGGTTTTTGCCTTCCTCACTTTTTTTATTAATTTTTTCTTTTATTCCTTGGGGGGACCAGAACCGAGATCACATTTCCAGTCCGGTTCTGGTCCGGTCCTAGAATCTTTTTTTTGCTTATTGGTGATAAAATTTAAAACCGAAATATATTGGTCCGGTTCTATTATCTCAAAAATCCAGACCGAACCGGACTATGCTCACCCCTAACGTGTGCTCTTAGGTCAGATTGGATCGATTCGGACAACTTCTAGAATTTGTCCTGCCTAAATCAAATATTTGGTATTAATTCCTACTTTGATAAATCCATTCCATAACAATTTAGGCAAAATTTCTATACCGAAAAAATCTTGGATCGGTTCGATATAATTTAGGTCGGTTCGGTTCAGTTAGACCGAATCTGGTTCGATTGGACTGGTTCAGCTGGACTGGTTCAGTTTGGTTCGGCTGTGCTGGTTCAATTCGGCTGGACTGATTTGATTGGACCTTTTTTAAGTCAACTAGTTCAGTTTTAAACAACAAAAACTGAACCCTTCTTCCTCTCCTTCGCGAGCTTCCTTGCGTTTTCACCTTTGTCTGAAACACAGAGGATGTGTTTCTCTCCTCAGTTGAAGCAGGTGTTCGTCAATGGTGCTTCGCGTTGGTAAAGGTTCATCGCACCGAAAGAGTTGGAAAGATAGTCTGCTATGACGCTTCAGAAAAATTTGATGGATCAAATAAATGATAAACAATGAGTCGATGCATTTATTAGCAAGGTGAAAGGTGAATTAGAGGGTGAAAAAGTTTCTGAATTCTCTATGTCAGATAACAGGATTATCCAGTTCAAAAATAGATAGTGTATACCTGATGTTGTTGGATTAAAGAAGGCTATATTGGAGGAAGCACACTTAACCCCTACTCGGTACATCCTGATTCAACTAAGATGTATCAAGATTTGAAGCAACATTATTGGTAGCGTGGATTGTAGAGGGATGTAGCTAAATTCGTTTGAGAAATATCTTACTTGTCAGCAAGTCAAAGAACGACATGCTGGTACTTTGCAACCACTCATGGTACTTCAGTGGAAGTGGGAGCATGTCACTATGGTCTTTGTGGTGGGACTTCCTAAGACAATTAAGGGTCCCGATCCTATTTTGGGTTATAGCGATCGACGGCATAATCGCACATTATCTCCTGTAGGACTCACATATCTAGGATCATTATGCTGGCTCTATGTTCAAGAGATTGTCAGACTTTATGACACGCCTATTTCTATTGTGTTTGATCGAGATACACGCTTTACCTCTAAATTTTAAAGGAGTATGCAAAAAGTTATAAGTATTCAATTGAATTTCAGTACAGCTTTTCACTTTCAGATAGATGGACAATCGAAGAGGACAATTCAGACCTTTGAAGATATGGTAAGGGTTTATGCTATTGATTTCCAAAGAAATTAGAGTAAAATCTACCATTAGTGGAGTTCGCCTACAACAACAGTTATCAAGCTTCGATTGGGATGACACCTTATGAAGCTTTATATAGTAAAAAATGCAGATCTCCAGTGCATTGGGATGAAATGGGTGAAGGGATACTTGTTGACCCAAATATTTTGAGACAGACTGCTGAGATTATTGCGTTAATCCAGAAAGAATTTTACGCCCAGAATAGTCAGAACAACTATGTTAAAAAAAAAAAAAAAAAAAAAAAAAAAAAAAAAAAAAAAAAAAAAAAAAAAAAAAAAAAAAAAAAAAAAAAAAAAAAAAAAAAAAAAAAAAAAAAAAAAAAAAAAAAAAAAAAAAAAAAAAAAAAAAAAAAAAAAAAAAAAAAAAAAAAAAAAAAAAAAAAAAAAAAAAAAAAAAAAAAAAAAAAAAAAAAAAAAAAAAAAAAAAAAAAAAAAAAAAAAAAAAAAAAAAAAAAAAAAAAAAAAAAAAAAAAAAAAAAAAAAAAAAAAAAAAAAAAAAAAAAAAAAAAAAAAAAAAAAAAAAAAAAAAAAAAAAAAAAAAAAAAAAAAAAAAAAAAAAAAAAAAAAAAAAAAAAAAAAAAAAAAAAAAAAAAAAAAAAAAAAAAAAAAAAAAAAAAAAAAAAAAAAAAAAAAAAAAAAAAAAAAAAAAAAAAAAAAAAAAAAAAAAAAAAAAAAAAAAAAAAAAAAAAAAAAAAAAAAAAAAAAAAAAAAAAAAAAAAAAAAAAAAAAAAAAAAAAAAAAAAAAAAAAAAAAAAAAAAAAAAAAAAAAAAAAAAAAAAAAAAAAAAAAAAAAAAAAAAAAAAAAAAAAAAAAAAAAAAAAAAAAAAAAAAAAAAAAAAAAAAAAAAAAAAAAAAAAAAAAAAAAAAAAAAAAAAAAAAAAAAAAAAAAAAAAAAAAAAAAAAAAAAAAAAAAAAAAAAAAAAAAAAAAAAAAAAAAAAAAAAAAAAAAAAAAAAAAAAAAAAAAAAAAAAAAAAAAAAAAAAAAAAAAAAAAAAAAAAAAAAAAAAAAAAAAAAAAAAAAAAAAAAAAAAAAAAAAAAAAAAAAAAAAAAAAAAAAAAAAAAAAAAAAAAAAAAAAAAAAAAAAAAAAAAAAAAAAAAAAAAAAAAAAAAAAAAAAAAAAAAAAAAAAAAAAAAAAAAAAAAAAAAAAAAAAAAAAAAAAAAAAAAAAAAAAAAAAAAAAAAAAAAAAAAAAAAAAAAAAAAAAAAAAAAAAAAAAAAAAAAAAAAAAAAAAAAAAAAAAAAAAAAAAAAAAAAAAAAAAAAAAAAAAAAAAAAAAAAAAAAAAAAAAAAAAAAAAAAAAAAAAAAAAAAAAAAAAAAAAAAAAAAAAAAAAAAAAAAAAAAAAAAAAAAAAAAAAAAAAAAAAAAAAAAAAAAAAAAAAAAAAAAAAAAAAAAAAAAAAAAAAAAAAAAAAAAAAAAAAAAAAAAAAAAAAAAAAAAAAAAAAAAAAAAAAAAAAAAAAAAAAAAAAAAAAAAAAAAAAAAAAAAAAAAAAAAAAAAAAAAAAAAAAAAAAAAAAAAAAAAAAAAAAAAAAAAAAAAAAAAAAAAAAAAAAAAAAAAAAAAAAAAAAAAAAAAAAAAAAAAAAAAAAAAAAAAAAAAAAAAAAAAAAAAAAAAAAAAAAAAAAAAAAAAAAAAAAAAAAAAAAAAAAAAAAAAAAAAAAAAAAAAAAAAAAAAAAAACTTGAATTTTTCACGTAATTATGAAATTCGGAGACCGAACTTTCTTTTAAGATGCTAGATTGTACATATCAAACACTATTCCACCCACAATTTTTGGCAATTAATTGGAGTAGGAAGGAAACAAACACGAAACTTAACTCCTCACCCAATTTACCTACGATCTGTTTTTTTTTTTTTTTTTTTTTTTTTTTTTTTTTTTTTTTTTTTTTTTTTTTTTTTTTTTTTTTTTTTTTTTTTTTTTTTTTTTTTTTTTTTTTTTTTTTTTTTTTTTTTTTTTTTTTTTTTTTTTTTTTTTTTTTTTTTTTTTTTTTTTTTTTTTTTTTTTTTTTTTTTTTTTTTTTTTTTTTTTTTTTTTTTTTTTTTTTTTTTTTTTTTTTTTTTTTTTTTTTTTTTTTTTTTTTTTTTTTTTTTTTTTTTTTTTTTTTTTTTTTTTTTTTTTTTTTTTTTTTTTTTTTTTTTTTTTTTTTTTTTTTTTTTTTTTTTTTTTTTTTTTTTTTTTTTTTTTTTTTTTTTTTTTTTTTTTTTTTTTTTTTTTTTTTTTTTTTTTTTTTTTTTTTTTTTTTTTTTTTTTTTTTTTTTTTTTTTTTTTTTTTTTTTTTTTTTTTTTTTTTTTTTTTTTTTTTTTTTTTTTTTTTTTTTTTTTTTTTTTTTTTTTTTTTTTTTTTTTTTTTTTTTTTTTTTTTTTTTTTTTTTTTTTTTTTTTTTTTTTTTTTTTTTTTTTTTTTTTTTTTTTTTTTTTTTTTTTTTTTTTTTTTTTTTTTTTTTTTTTTTTTTTTTTTTTTTTTTTTTTTTTTTTTTTTTTTTTTTTTTTTTTTTTTTTTTTTTTTTTTTTTTTTTTTTTTTTTTTTTTTTTTTTTTTTTTTTTTTTTTTTTTTTTTTTTTTTTTTTTTTTTTTTTTTTTTTTTTTTTTTTTTTTTTTTTTTTTTTTTTTTTTTTTTTTTTTTTTTTTTTTTTTTTTTTTTTTTTTTTTTTTTTTTTTTTTTTTTTTTTTTTTTTTTTTTTTTTTTTTTTTTTTTTTTTTTTTTTTTTTTTTTTTTTTTTTTTTTTTTTTTTTTTTTTTTTTTTTTTTTTTTTTTTTTTTTTTTTTT
Source organism: Begonia masoniana (assembly GCA_022432975.1). Taxonomy (NCBI): domain Eukaryota; kingdom Viridiplantae; phylum Streptophyta; class Magnoliopsida; order Cucurbitales; family Begoniaceae; genus Begonia; species Begonia masoniana. The sequence continues at coordinate 43,350,884 of CM039506.1, forward strand.
TTTTTTTTTTTTTTTTTTTTTTTTTTTTTTTTTTTTTTTTTTTTTTTTTTTTTTTTTTTTTTTTTTTTTTTTTTTTTTTTTTTTTTTTTTTTTTTTTTTTTTTTTTTTTTTTTTTTTTTTTTTTTTTTTTTTTTTTTTTTTTTTTTTTTTTTTTTTTTTTTTTTTTTTTTTTTTTTTTTTTTTTTTTTTTTTTTTTTTTTTTTTTTTTTTTTTTTTTTTTTTTTTTTTTTTTTTTTTTTTTTTTTTTTTTTTTTTTTTTTTTTTTTTTTTTTTTTTTTTTTTTTTTTTTTTTTTTTTTTTTTTTTTTTTTTTTTTTTTTTTTTTTTTTTTTTTTTTTTTTTTTTTTTTTTTTTTTTTTTTTTTTTTTTTTTTTTTTTTTTTTTTTTTTTTTTTTTTTTTTTTTTTTTTTTTTTTTTTTTTTTTTTTTTTTTTTTTTTTTTTTTTTTTTTTTTTTTTTTTTTTTTTTTTTTTTTTTTTTTTTTTTTTTTTTTTTTTTTTTTTTTTTTTTTTTTTTTTTTTTTTTTTTTTTTTTTTTTTTTTTTTTTTTTTTTTTTTTTTTTTTTTTTTTTTTTTTTTTTTTTTTTTTTTTTTTTTTTTTTTTTTTTTTTTTTTTTTTTTTTTTTTTTTTTTTTTTTTTTTTTTTTTTTTTTTTTTTTTTTTTTTTTTTTTTTTTTTTTTTTTTTTTTTTTTTTTTTTTTTTTTTTTTTTTTTTTTTTTTTTTTTTTTTTTTTTTTTTTTTTTTTTTTTTTTTTTTTTTTTTTTTTTTTTTTTTTTTTTTTTTTTTTTTTTTTTTTTTTTTTTTTTTTTTTTTTTTTTTTTTTTTTTTTTTTTTTTTTTTTTTTTTTTTTTTTTTTTTTTTTTTTTTTTTTTTTTTTTTTTTTTTTTTTTTTTTTTTTTTTTTTTTTTCGAACACGTATGCCGATGATGTTTGAAGCTACTCCTGCCGATTGACTAAACGACAAAAGGAGATAATAACCAAAGCATGCACATGCCGGTGAAATTTAAGGATGCGTCTGCCGATGGAATTCAACGCCTACACCTGTCGATAGCTTTTAAGCTTGCTCATGCCGATCACTAGACGACAAGTTTCATGAGTTCATCTGCCGATGGTTTTTAAAGAGACTTATGCCGATGGCGCTTTTAAAGAAACATCTGCCGATGGCTTTGAAGATAGAATGTGCCGATGAAGTTTTACGAATTGCTTCTGCCGATCGAAGTTGAAGATGCTTCTGCCGATGGAATTCAAGGATATATCTGCCGATGGCATTTCAAGCAGCATTCACCGATGACGTGTCTCCACTCATAGTTGCCATCTGCCGGTGGGAAACTTCCGCCAGAATTCAAAAATTAGCCGCGAAGCTACAGTAAGTCAATTTTCCGCCATCACTCCAGAAACATTATGGCGACGCCGATTAAACTTAACAACGGCAACGGCTACCTCACTTGTACGGTGCTTCCCAACGGTAACACAAGTTTCATTATGGTTTAGAAGCATTGAAGTCAAGCAGAAAAGGGACAGAGCAAAAGCGAGCTTAGAGCACAAAGGAACAACTTTTGCGATTTGAATTCCTGAGCCCTAACTTGCGAAAAATATTAATACTCTGTAAATGTTAACTATCTCCTCTTCCATTTCAAACTGAGATTCAGATCCTGTGAGGAGTAGTTTTTGTGCAAAACTTTACCAAACTCTAAATTTGTTAAGGCGTGGATTGACGCCCGTAAAGTTCAATCCTGTATTGTGTAAAAGGCTTTGGATCGCCGCCCGAAAGCTAGATCAGGATTTCTGTTGAGGCGAAGTAAGGAATCTTCAAGGAGGAGCCTTGAGGCGTGGACGTAGGCAGTTTTGGCCGAACCACGTAAAATACTGGGGTCGAATTTCTCTCTCTCTCTCTTTACATTATCTGATCACTTGTGATAAATCTATAAGTTCAATCTAGGAGAGAGATTAAGTTGACTAGTAATTAAAATTGAAAAAGGTCTAATTCACCCCCCTCTTAGACAATACCGATCCTACAATTGGTATCAGAGCGAGGTCTATCATTGTCTAAGTTGTATTTGTATTCTGTGATATACTAATCATGGCATTCAACTCAAACTCCTCACACATTGAGGGTCAGTCCATCTCTAGGCCACCTCTATTCGATGGCAGTGATTATGTTTACTGGAAGGCGAGAATGAGAATATTCATTCAAGCCATGGACTATGAGTTATGGAACATTATAGAATATGGTCCATTTAGTGCCATGAAAACTGTAGATGGCAAAAGTGTTCCCCAAGGTCTCTGCTGATTTAACTGAGTCCGACAAGAGGAACTTGAGTCTAAATGCCAAAGCCATTAACACCCTATACTGTGCTCTAAATCGTGATGAATTCAACAGAGTTCAGGGGTGTGATAGTGCTCAGGAAATCTGGCATTTATTAAAAGTAACTCATGAGGGAACAAACCAAGTTAAAGAGAGCAAATTAAGCATGCTTGTTCATGAGTATGAATTGTTCTCCATGGAAAAGGATGAGTCCATATCTTCTATGTTTACTAGATTCACTAATATTACTAATGGATTAAAAGTTCTTGGTAAGATGTATACAGGTGAAGAACTAGTTAGGAAAATTTTGAGATGCCTTCCACGAGCTTGGCAACCTAAAGTGACCGCCATTCAAGAAGCTTGGGATCTGAAGGTTCTTAAACTTGAAGAGCTCGTTGGATCTCTCATGACTCACGAGATTACAATGAGAGCCAATGATAAGGAAGATCTCAAGGAGAAAGAGATCAGCAAGAAAAAGGACATTGCACTCAAAGCCTCATCAAGTAAGCAAGATGACTCTAAAGAAGAGGAAGATAATGATGAGGATATTGCACTCATCACCAGGAGGTTCAGTAATTTCTCCAAAGGAAAAGACTGCAAGGAAGGAAATTTCCGAAAGGTGAAAAGTCTCAAAAGGAAAAGGAAATCACGTGCTTTGGGTGTGGAAAGCCTGGACATATGAAGGCAGATTGTCCACAAGCAAAGAAGTATCCCAAGAAGTTAAGAAAAGGGCAATGAAGGCCACTTGGGATGATAGTGAAGAAGACGCCTCTTCATCAGAAGATGAGGAAGTTGCAAACCTGTGCTTTATGGCACTCGAGGAAAAGGTTAGTACTTCTTCTTCAAATGTATCTAGTGATAGTGATAGTGATGATGAAGAAGGTGAAATAATTAACGCCTTTAATGACTTAGTTAAACAGTTTGGCATGCTGAAAAATAAATACAATCTGTTGAAAAAGGAGAATACAGATCTATTAGAAAAACATGCTAAAGAAGTAGACTTGCATGTCAAGGAAATTGATGAGCTTAAAAGCAAAAACGAAGATCTGAATAATATCATTCTGAACTTCACCAAGGGCGAAAAATTATTTAAGATGATAATAGGAGGTCAGAGAGCAAATTTTGACAGAACAGGATTAGGATATGACAAGTCTAATAAAAAGAAAGCTTTTAAGAATTTCTTTGTTAAATCTACTGTATGTCATAAGTGTAATGAAGTAGGACATAAGTCCTTTGTATGCCCACTAAAAACAAATGGCAAGAAAGATGGTTGTAAGTTACAATGGGTTCCTAAAGGAACCAGGCCTAACACTAGGACCCAAAAGATTTGGGTACCTAAGAAGACAACCTAATTTCTGTGTTGCAGGATAATGCATCTCCTCTAAGAAATCAGTGGTACCTGGACAGTGGTTGTTCAAGGCATATGACTGGAGATGCAACTAAGTTCGCTGTTGTCAACAAGAAGAAAGGAAGTGTCACTTTTGGTGGAAATCAAAAGGGCAAAATTGTTGGCATTGGCAACATAGGTAACCCTATCAATCCTGTTATAGAAAATGTTTTATTAGTTGATGGGTTAAACATAATCTACTTAGCATTAGTCAATTATGTGACAAAGGTTATGAAGTAATATTCAAATCAGATTCATGTATAATTAAAGATGTTGCAAATGGCAAAATTCTCTTTACTGGTTTTAGGAAAGAAAATATTTATGTCATTGACATTGATGATATTGATTGTAGTATTGAAAAATGTTTTGCTGTGAATTCTTCTATTGACGGTTGGATCTGGCATAGGAGATTATGACACGTAGGATAGATACCTTAGCTAAGATTACTAAGGAGAACTTAGTTAGAGGTATTCCTAAGATATCCTTTGAAAAGGATAAAGTCTGTGAAGCTTGTCAAATGGGCAAGCAGATCAAAAGTTCCTTTGTATCTAAGAATGCAATTTCTACTTCTAAGCCTCTCCAACTCCTTCATATGGACCTCTTCGTCCTTCCAACATAGCCAGTCTAGGAGGAAAATTCTATGCATTCGTCATTGTTGATGATTTTTCTAGATTTACTTGGGTTCATTTTCTGAAGTCTAAGGATGAAACCTTTGACACCTTTTCTAGTTTTAGGAAAAGAGTTCAAAATGAAAAGGAGCTCACCATTGTTGCTATTCGTAGTGATCATGGTGGAGAGTTTGAAAATGAGAAATTTGAACTCCTGTGTCTCAAGTATGGAATTGAGCACAATTTCTCTTCTCCTAGGACCCCTCAGCAAAATGGAGTTGTTGAGCGGAAGAATAGATCCCTTTAAGAGCTTGCTAGGACTATGCTTAATGAAAACTCCCTTCCTAAGTATTTCTGGGCCGAAGCTGTAGCAACAGCCTGTTATGTACTTAATCGGGTCTCCATAAGACCTATCCTAGAGAAAACTCCATATGAGCTCTGGAGTGGAAAAACTCCTTCTGTCAAGTATTTTAGAGCCTTTGGCAGTAAATGCTTCATTCTCAATACTAAGGATAAATTAGGAAAATTCGATTCCAAATCTGATATTGGAATTTTTCTTGGTTATTCTCTGTCCAGTAAAGCATATAGGGTTTTCAATAGGAGAACCCTAGTTGTAGAGGAATCCGTTCATGTCAACTTTGATGAGTCCCCTCAGCCCACAATAAATGTGGATGAGGATGGTGGTTTGAATTATCAACTGGATTCTCTTTCCTTAGAAAAACCTACTGATCCCTCTCAAGCAGAAAAATCTTTTGAACCTTCTTCTACATCTCAAGGTATAATTCCTGTCAAGGATGAAAATCCTACTCTCCCTAGAGATTGGAAATATGTTAGAAATCATCCATTAGATGAAGTCTTAGGTGATCCATCACTAGGTGTTAAGACTAGATCCTCTCTTAGGAATCTTTGTGCCAATGTGGCATTTATCTCTCAAGTAGAGCCTAAGAAGTTTGAAGAGGCCGAGAATGATGAGTATTGGATTTTAGCTATGCAAGAGGAGCTAAATCAATTTGAAAGGAGCAAGGTATGGGAACTTGTTCCGAGGCCTATGGTTCATCCCATTATTGGAACTAAGTGGGTCTTTAAGAATAAATTGGATGAAAATGGGATTGTAATAAGGAACAAGGCTAGACTGGTTGCTAAGGGGTACTCTCAAGAAGAGGGTATTGATTTTGAGGAATCTTTTGCCCCTGTTGCTAGATTGGAATCAATTAGGATGCTTCTAGCTTTTGCCTGCTACAAGAACTTCACACTCTTTCAAATGGATGTAAAGAGTGCATTCTTAAATGGTTTCATAAATGAAAGTTTTTGTTGAGCAACCCTTAGGGTTTGAATCTTTTGACAAACCCGATCATGTGTACAAGCATATGAAAGCTCTGTATGGACTTAAGCAGGCTCCTAGAGTTTGGTATGACAGATTGAAGAATTTCCTTGAGGAAAGGAATTTCAAAAAGGGTAACTCCGATTCAACTCTGTTTACCATGCAAAAGGAGAAGGACATTCTGTTGGTTCAAATTTATGTCGATGACATTATTTTTGGCTCAACTAATGTCAATATGTGTAATGAGTTTTCTTCCCTCATGCAGAGTGAATTTGAAATGAGTTTGATGGGGGAGTTAAAGTTCTTCTTAGGATTCCAGATTAGTCAATCTCCTGATGGAATTTTCTTCTGTCAAGAAAAATACATTAAGGAACTCCTTAAGAAATTCGGATTAGAAACTGTCAAATCTTCTAAGACTCCTATGAGCACCACTACTAAGTTGGATAAAGATGAAAAAGGAATCAGTGTAGACATTAAGAAATATCGTGGTATGATTGGATCTTTGCTATATCTGACTGCAAGCAGACCAAATATTCTTTTCAGTGTGTGTCTCTGTGCTAGATTTCAGGCTGCCCCTAAGGAATCTCACTTAACTGCTGTCAAAAGAATCTTTAAGTATTTAAGTGGAACTCCTGACTTAGGATTATGTATCCAAAAGGTACTTCTTTTGATCTGATTGGCTACTCAGATTCTGATTATGCAGGTAGTCTAGTGGATAGGAAAAGCACCAGTGGAACATGTCAATTCCTTGGTGAATCTCTAGTTTCCTGGTATTCTAAGAAACAAAATTCTGTCGCACTATCAACTGCTGAAAGTAAATATATTGCTGCTGGCAGTTGCTGTGCACAAATGTTATGGATGAAACAAACTTTGGAAGATTATAATCTATTTATGATAGGATTCCTATTCGGTGTGATAACACCAGTGCCATAAACATCTCTAAAAATCCTATTCAACACTCTAGAACAAGCATATAGATGTCAGATATCATTTCATTAGAGATCATGTTCAAAGAGGAGATGTTTCTTTAGAGTTTGTCAATTCTGTAGATCAACTTGCAGACATCTTTACCAAGCCTTTGGATGAGAAGACATTCAATAGTATTAGAATAAGGTTAGGTCTCATTCGGGTTGAGAGAAAATGAGATTCTGTCTCTGTTATGAAAAAAAAAAAAAAAAAAAAAAAAAAAAAAAAAAAAAAAAAAAAAAAAAAAAAAAAAAAAAAAAAAAAAAAAAAAAAAAAAAAAAAAAAAAAAAAAAAAAAAAAAAAAAAAAAAAAAAAAAAAAAAAAAAAAAAAAAAAAAAAAAAAAAAAAAAAAAAAAAAAAAAAAAAAAAAAAAAAAAAAAAAAAAAAAAAAAAAAAAAAAAAAAAAAAAAAAAAAAAAAAAAAAAAAAAAAAAAAAAAAAAAAAAAAAAAAAAAAAAAAAAAAAAAAAAAAAAAAAAAAAAAAAAAAAAAAAAAAAAAAAAAAAAAAAAAAAAAAAAAAAAAAAAAAAAAAAAAAAAAAAAAAAAAAAAAAAAAAAAAAAAAAAAAAAAAAAAAAAAAAAAAAAAAAAAAAAAAAAAAAAAAAAAAAAAAAAAAAAAAAAAAAAAAAAAAAAAAAAAAAAAAAAAAAAAAAAAAAAAAAAAAAAAAAAAAAAAAAAAAAAAAAAAAAAAAAAAAAAAAAAAAAAAAAAAAAAAAAAAAAAAAAAAAAAAAAAAAAAAAAAAAAAAAAAAAAAAAAAAAAAAAAAAAAAAAAAAAAAAAAAAAAAAAAAAAAAAAAAAAAAAAAAAAAAAAAAAAAAAAAAAAAAAAAAAAAAAAAAAAAAAAAAAAAAAAAAAAAAAAAAAAAAAAAAAAAAAAAAAAAAAAAAAAAAAAAAAAAAAAAAAAAAAAAAAAAAAAAAAAAAAAAAAAAAAAAAAAAAAAAAAAAAAAAAAAAAAAAAAAAAAAAAAAAAAAAAAAAAAAAAAAAAAAAAAAAAAAAAAAAAAAAAAAAAAAAAAAAAAAAAAAAAAAAAAAAAAAAAAAAAAAAAAAAAAAAAAAAAAAAAAAAAAAAAAAAAAAAAAAAAAAAAAAAAAAAAAAAAAAAAAAAAAAAAAAAAAAAAAAAAAAAAAAAAAAAAAAAAAAAAAAAAAAAAAAAAAAAAAAAAAAAAAAAAAAAAAAAAAAAAAAAAAAAAAAAAAAAAAAAAAAAAAAAAAAAAAAAAAAAAAAAAAAAAAAAAAAAAAAAAAAAAAAAAAAAAAAAAAAAAAAAAAAAAAAAAAAAAAAAAAAAAAAAAAAAAAAAAAAAAAAAAAAAAAAAAAAAAAAAAAAAAAAAAAAAAAAAAAAAAAAAAAAAAAAAAAAAAAAAAAAAAAAAAAGTTCATCATGCCTATCCGTTCTACACGTGTGTCTCCCTCGCGTCGAGCGATGCCCCTTCTTTATTTAAACTATGTGTCTTCTCGAAGACATTTCATTTCGCGCTCTTTCTGAGAGAAAATCCCCCCTGCCCTACCAACCCTCTTTCTCGATTCCTAATCTTTCAATGGAGCATATCGATTCTTCAGATCAAGCCATCTCTGTTCAGGCTAAGAAAAAGGCTAAGGTTTCTGATCGCCCTCCTCGTGAGATTCCAAGGGCAAATGCGTTTCCATCCTTCCACTTTCTCACTAAAGCTGCCGAGAACAAGTTTCATGCCGATTACCAGTTCAGGTCATTAATTCCCAGTAAAGGTATTGATTTTGAAAGTTTAGCTGGGATGAACATTGTAGAACCCTTGACGGATCTTGGGTTAATAGGATTGTTTAAAACTGAATCCTTCTTCTATCCGGAAGCTATCCGGATGTTCTATGTCAATCTTAGCTTTACTGCTGATCCCCCTTCCATTAAAAGCTATGTATATAACAAATGCATAGAAATATCCCCTCAGTCCATAAATGCTCTTCTGGGAGCTCCTCATTTGTATAGATGCCCCTATAAATATGTGACAGGCCATGAGCTACCTTGCTTTGGAACTTCTGATGGTCTACAGTTTCTCAGGGAAATTGCTTTGGACCCTAATGCTTCTCCTGATCAGTTAAAGGGCAGACATTTGACCCCGAGGGCCAAAGTTTTTCGTCATATGATAGATTTCAATATTGTTCCCAAGGGTGGACATTATGATGAGGTGAGCGCAATGGAGCTATTTGTTCTGTTTGCTCTCTATTTCAAGACTCCTTTCAATGTAGGATACATTGTGGTTCGAAGGATGATTTTGGCAGTATCCTCTAAGGCTACATCCTTACCGTATAATTTGCTTCTTATGTGGTTATTTGCTCATCTTGAGGTTGTCCTTCCTGAGGAGGAAGAGCCTGTGAGACTTCTGCCCTCCAATTATTATTCCCAAGCCACTCTCAACAAGATGGGACTAAAAAGAATCGGAAAAGGAGAGCCTTCCTTGATTAAGGCTAAGCAAAAGGTTTCTAAGGCAGTTCCTGTCAGGCGTGGTAAACGCAAGCTTATCCTGCCTGAGGAGTCAACTGCTGAAGGAGGAGATGACACTGTATGTCAATCTCAGATTCAAGCCCCCCACCTTCTCCTTTAGTGCGTAGGCGTAGGATTGCTTCCCTCCTCCATGGCACCCATTTTCAGAGGCCACCTCTGCTCCCTCATTGTATCTCTTCCTATTCCTGAACAGCCTCCTTCTCCTCCACCTTCTCTCGTATTACCTTCTCAGCCTGTTTTTCCTTCCATCTCTCCGGTAATTCGAGCTATTTCTTCAATTTCACTCATGGTCCTCCAGCTCTACCATCTCCAGTTCCTCCCCTCCCTCTCCACCTACTCTTTCCTTACCACCTACGGCTCCTCCAGTCAGTTCAACCACCTTCAGCATCTCCAACACCATGAACCTTCAGCACCTCCATCTCCAATCATGAACCTTCACCTCATCCATCTCCCGATCGCAAGAGGTGCACCCTCCATCACCTGTCCAACCTGCTCCAATTGCTCTGCCAGTCCAACCCCTTCTCTCCAATACTCCTGCAACTCCTGCAACTCTCATAACATATCACAGGAGATTTTCCTTAACAGAGGCTCAGTACAATGAGATGCAAGCCTCTATTACCAACCTTGGCACTGCCCTCAGTACTCTCCAAAGTAAAATTGATAAGAATCATCAGGACATGGGCGTTGCTTGGATATGGTCTTGGCCTGCTGTCTACAAAGATTGATGGTGATAGGCGAATGGTTGTCAGAGAACTTGAGAAACTCCAATTGTCCATTGCCGCGTTGACACCTGAACCTGAGCCTGAACCCGAACCATCATGCTCTGGTCTCAATAATCCCGAGGCCTGCTTTGAAGATTTGCTTCTTCCCCTTTCCAGGCCTGCTGTTTTTGAAGATGTGCGTCTCATGCCCCTAGATATTCATGAGGCTGAGCTCAAGTTCACTCTTCCTACATCTTCCTCAGCTCCTGAATCTTCCTCTCCTCCAGCCTGTCCAATGGAAGCTTCTCCTCCACCTTGTATGGATGTGTGCTCTGGTCCTTCTGTCGAGTCTCCTTCCTGCATGGACGTGGAGTTGTCCCGAGAGCCTTCTCCACCTCCTGCTCCCTGTCTGGCAATGGTGGTCTATCAATCGCCTCTCCCAAGAGATCGTGCTTTCCTTCAAGCTCTGGTGGATGGTTTTTTTCAATCCCCACCGTGACGTGCCCTCTTATGTCCAGAGAGCTTTTTGGAATCGTCATTTAGATCTTTTCAAATAGCGATTTTTAGTTATATCAATTTTTTTTTTTTTTTTTTTTTTTTTTTTTTTTTTTTTTTTTTTTTTTTTTTTTTTTTTTTTTTTTTTTTTTTTTTTTTTTTTTTTTTTTTTTTTTTTTTTTTTTTTTTTTTTTTTTTTTTTTTTTTTTTTTTTTTTTTTTTTTTTTTTTTTTTTTTTTTTTTTTTTTTTTTTTTTTTTTTTTTTTTTTTTTTTTTTTTTTTTTTTTTTTTTTTTTTTTTTTTTTTTTTTTTTTTTTTTTTTTTTTTTTTTTTTTTTTTTTTTTTTTTTTTTTTTTTTTTTTTTTTTTTTTTTTTTTTTTTTTTTTTTTTTTTTTTTTTTTTTTTTTTTTTTTTTTTTTTTTTTTTTTTTTTTTTTTTTTTTTTTTTTTTTTTTTTTTTTTTTTTTTTTTTTTTTTTTTTTTTTTTTTTTTTTTTTTTTTTTTTTTTTTTTTTTTTTTTTTTTTTTTTTTTTTTTTTTTTTTTTTTTTTTTTTTTTTTTTTTTTTTTTTTTTTTTTTTTTTTTTTTTTTTTTTTTTTTTTTTTTTTTTTTTTTTTTTTTTTTTTTTTTTTTTTTTTTTTTTTTTTTTTTTTTTTTTTTTTTTTTTTTTTTTTTTTTTTTTTTTTTTTTTTTTTTTTTTTTTTTTTTTTTTTTTTTTTTTTTTTTTTTTTTTTTTTTTTTTTTTTTTTTTTTTTTTTTTTTTTTTTTTTTTTTTTTTTTTTTTTTTTTTTTTTTTTTTTTTTTTTTTTTTTTTTTTTTTTTTTTTTTTTTTTTTTTTTTTTTTTTTTTTTTTTTTTTTTTTTTTTTTTTTTTTTTTTTTTTTTTTTTTTTTTTTTTTTTTTTTTTTTTTTTTTTTTTTTTTTTTTTTTTTTTTTTTTTTTTTTTTTTTTTTTTTTTTTTTTTTTTTTTTTTTTTTTTTTTTTTTTTTTTTTTTTTTTTTTTTTTTTTTTTTTTTTTTTTTTTTTTTTTTTTTTTTTTTTTTTTTTTTTTTTTTTTTTTTTTTTTTTTTTTTTTTTTTTTTTTTTTTTTTTTTTTTTTTTTTTTTTTTTTTTTTTTTTTTTTTTTTTTTTTTTTTTTTTTTTTTTTTTTTTTTTTTTTTTTTTTTTTTTTTTTTTTTTTTTTTTTTTTTTTTTTTTTTTTTTTTTTTTTTTTTTTTTTTTTTTTTTTTTTTTTTTTTTTTTTTTTTTTTTTTTTTTTTTTTTTTTTTTTTTTTTTTTTTTTTTTTTTTTTTTTTTTTTTTTTTTTTTTTTTTTTTTTTTTTTTTTTTTTTTTTTTTTTTTTTTTTTTTTTTTTTTTTTTTTTTTTTTTTTTTTTTTTTTTTTTTTTTTTTTTTTTTTTTTTTTTTTTTTTTTTTTTTTTTTTTTTTTTTTTTTTTTTTTTTTTTTTTTTTTTTTTTTTTTTTTTTTTTTTTTTTTTTTTTTTTTTTTTTTTTTTTTTTTTTTTTTTTTTTTTTTTTTTTTTTTTTTTTTTTTTTTTTTTTTTTTTTTTTTTTTTTTTTTTTTTTTTTTTTTTTTTTTTTTTTTTTTTTTTTTTTTTTTTTTTTTTTTTTTTTTTTTTTTTTTTTTTTTTTTTTTTTTTTTTTTTTTTTTTTTTTTTTTTTTTTTTTTTTTTTTTTTTTTTTTTTTTTTTTTTTTTTTTTTTTTTTTTTTTTTTTTTTTTTTTTTTTTTTTTTTTTTTTTTTTTTTTTTTTGATGATGTTTGAAGCTACTCCTGCCGATTGACTAAACGACAAAAGGAGATAATAACCAAAGCATGCACATGCCGGTGAAATTTAAGGATGCGTCTGCCGATGGAATTCAACGCCTACACCTGTCGATAGCTTTTAAGCTTGCTCATGCCGATCACTAGACGACAAGTTTCATGAGTTCATCTGCCGATGGTTTTTTAAAGAGACTTATGCCGATGGCGCTTTTAAAGAAACATCTGCCGATGGCTTTGAAGATAGAATGTGCCGATGAAGTTTTACGATGCTTCTGCCGACGAAATTGAGCGCTTCTGCGCTGGGAAATTCAAGGATATATCTGCCATGGCATTTCAAGCCAGCATTCACCGATGACGTGTCTCCGCTCATTAGTTGCATCTGCCGGTGAACTTCCGCCAGAATTCAAATTAGCCGCGAAGCTACAGTGAAGTCGTTTTCAGCCATAACTCCAGAACATTAATGGCGACGACGATTTACAACTACAAACGGCAACGGCTACCTGAACTTGTACGGATGCTTCCCAACGGTAACAAAGTTTCTATTATTGGTTTAGAAGCATTGAAGTCAAGCAGAAAAGGGACAGAGCATAAAAGCCGAGCTTAGAGCACAAAGGAACAACTTTTGCGATTTGAATTCCTGAGCCCTAACTTGCGAAAATATTCATACTCTGTAAATCGTACTACTCTCCTCTTACATTCGAACTTGAGATTCAGATCCTGTGAGAGAGTAGTTTTTGTGCAAAACTTTACAAACTCTAAATTTGTTTAAGGCAGTGGATTGACGCCCGTAAAGTTCAATCCTGTATTGTGTAAAAGGCTTTGGATCGACGCCCGAAAGCTCGATCAGGATTTCTCGTTGAGGAGAAGTAAGGAATCTTCAAGGAGGAGCCTTGGAGCGTGGACGTAGGCAGTTTGGCCGAACCACGTAAAAATACTGATGTCGAATTTCTCTCTCTCTCTCTTTACATTATCTGATCACTTGTGATAAATCTATAAGTTCAATCTAGGAGAGAGATTAAGTTGACTAGTAATTAAAATTGAAAAAGGTCTAATTCACCCCCCTCTTAGACAATACCGATCCTACAAAGCCAAGCTCTCCAGCAACCCTCCTCCGACATGACGAACCTTCACCAACGCGAAGCACCATTGACGAACAGCTGCTTCAACCGAGGACAGAAACACAACCTCTATGTTTCAGACGAGGTGAAAATGCGAGGAAGCTCAACAAGGAGAAGAAGAATAAGGGTTCGGATTCTGTTATTTAAAACAGATCTGGTTGACTTAAAGGAGGTCCAATCAAACCAGTCCAACTGAACTGAACCGACCCGAATTTCGACCCGAATTATACCGAACCGATGTAAGATTTTACCAGTAAAGAATTTTTGGATAAATCGTTATAAAATGGATATATCGAAGTAGAAATTTAATGCCAAATATTTGATGTAGGCATGACAAATATCGAAAGTTGTCCAAATCGATCCGTTTCGACCTAAGAACATAAGAAAATTCTGCCCAAATTATTCTAAATAATTAGATTTATTTAAGTGTGAATTTAATACCAAATATTTTTAGGTAGGACATTATTGAAATATTGGAAAATCTCGATAAACCTTAACCGCTCGGAATATAAGTAAGTGAAAATACCACGTTTTCAAAGTTTTGGTCACGGCCCTACATCACAAAATCTAGGTTATTTTCTTATAATTATTTTATTACTTGTTTTCGATATTTAAGCACGCATGTTTAGACATTGATATAGAATTGTATAAAGATAAAATTGGTAGGACATTTAGCATGTGTATGAATATGATAAATTGACGAAAAGTACGTGATAGCAAAAGATTAAACAAAAGTAAGATCGTTCTGCCTGAACGATAATGAAACGGTTATACATGAACGAAAGCAAGATGACAAAAGCCTGAACGACAATGAAATAGATAAGTCTGATAGAAGGTTGGGAAATAAGTATCAATTAGTATGTAACTATTAAATTAGGATTTAGTAAAAGTAATGTTAATTTTGCACCTGCACATGTTTTCGCTTACTGAGTTATTCTCATAGTTTATAATTTTATGATGTAGGTGAATTTTTATCTGATGAAGAAATAACTGTGATCGAGAACCCTCCAGAGACAAACGAGTACACAGAAAAAGAAAATGTTTTTGGTTTGAAGTACGACATTTAAACTAGTATGTTTCAGTGTTCCAAAGATATTTCATGTTAAGTTAAAATTTTGAATAAAATGTATTGAATCTTATCGTTGAATAAAGTTTTATGAAGTATTTTAATTTCGCATTTATTTTCAATGTTGATCAAATATTTAATGTTTCAAATTCTGTTTAAAGTTTCTGCGCATTTAAGGTTTCAGTTATTATTTAAAGAGGTTTTCAACATTCTGAAAATTAAGGTTTTTAACGCTTGGAATTTAAACCTAAATCAATTTGGAATTTTTTTTTAGAATTTTTAAATTAGGATTTCAAATTAGAAAAAATAAATTGAGAATTTAAAATTTGGGGCGTTACACCTACAAAAAAAAAAAAAAAAAAAAAAAAAAAAAAAAAAAAAAAAAAAAAAAAAAAAAAAAAAAAAAAAAAAAAAAAAAAAAAAAAAAAAAAAAAAAAAAAAAAAAAAAAAAAAAAAAAAAAAAAAAAAAAAAAAAAAAAAAAAAAAAAAAAAAAAAAAAAAAAAAAAAAAAAAAAAAAAAAAAAAAAAAAAAAAAAAAAAAAAAAAAAAAAAAAAAAAAAAAAAAAAAAAAAAAAAAAAAAAAAAAAAAAAAAAAAAAAAAAAAAAAAAAAAAAAAAAAAAAAAAAAAAAAAAAAAAAAAAAAAAAAAAAAAAAAAAAAAAAAAAAAAAAAAAAAAAAAAAAAAAAAAAAAAAAAAAAAAAAAAAAAAAAAAAAAAAAAAAAAAAAAAAAAAAAAAAAAAAAAAAAAAAAAAAAAAAAAAAAAAAAAAAAAAAAAAAAAAAAAAAAAAAAAAAAAAAAAAAAAAAAAAAAAAAAAAAAAAAAAAAAAAAAAAAAAAAAAAAAAAAAAAAAAAAAAAAAAAAAAAAAAAAAAAAAAAAAAAAAAAAAAAAAAAAAAAAAAAAAAAAAAAAAAAAAAAAAAAAAAAAAAAAAAAAAAAAAAAAAAAAAAAAAAAAAAAAAAAAAAAAAAAAAAAAAAAAAAAAAAAAAAAAAAAAAAAAAAAAAAAAAAAAAAAAAAAAAAAAAAAAAAAAAAAAAAAAAAAAAAAAAAAAAAAAAAAAAAAAAAAAAAAAAAAAAAAAAAAAAAAAAAAAAAAAAAAAAAAAAAAAAAAAAAAAAAAAAAAAAAAAAAAAAAAAAAAAAAAAAAAAAAAAAAAAAAAAAAAAAAAAAAAAAAAAAAAAAAAAAAAAAAAAAAAAAAAAAAAAAAAAAAAAAAAAAAAAAAAAAAAAAAAAAAAAAAAAAAAAAAAAAAAAAAAAAAAAAAAAAAAAAAAAAAAAAAAAAAAAAAAAAAAAAAAAAAAAAAAAAAAAAAAAAAAAAAAAAAAAAAAAAAAAAAAAAAAAAAAAAAAAAAAAAAAAAAAAAAAAAAAAAAAAAAAAAAAAAAAAAAAAAAAAAAAAAAAAAAAAAAAAAAAAAAAAAAAAAAAAAAAAAAAAAAAAAAAAAAAAAAAAAAAAAAAAAAAAAAAAAAAAAAAAAAAAAAAAAAAAAAAAAAAAAAAAAAAAAAAAAAAAAAAAAAAAAAAAAAAAAAAAAAAAAAAAAAAAAAAAAAAAAAAAAAAAAAAAAAAAAAAAAAAAAAAAAAAAAAAAAAAAAAAAAAAAAAAAAAAAAAAAAAAAAAAAAAAAAAAAAAAAAAAAAAAAAAAAAAAAAAAAAAAAAAAAAAAAAAAAAAAAAAAAAAAAAAAAAAAAAAAAAAAAAAAAAAAAAAAAAAAAAAAAAAAAAAAAAAAAAAAAAAAAAAAAAAAAAAAAAAAAAAAAAAAAAAAAAAAAAAAAAAAAAAAAAAAAAAAAAAAAAAAAAAAAAAAAAAAAAAAAAAAAAAAAAAAAAAAAAAAAAAAAAAAAAAAAAAAAAAAAAAAAAAAAAAAAAAAAAAAAAAAAAAAAAAAAAAAAAAAAAAAAAAAAAAAAAAAAAAAAAAAAAAAAAAAAAAAAAAAAAAAAAAAAAAAAAAAAAAAAAAAAAAAAAAAAAAAAAAAAAAAAAAAAAAAAAAAAAAAAAAAAAAAAAAAAAAAAAAAAAAAAAAAAAAAAAAAAAAAAAAAAAAAAAAAAAAAAAAAAAAAAAAAAAAAAAAAAAAAAAAAAAAAAAAAAAAAAAAAAAAAAAAAAAAAAAAAAAAAAAAAAAAAAAAAAAAAAAAAAAAAAAAAAAAAAAAAAAAAAAAAAAAAAAAAAAAAAAAAAAAAAAAAAAAAAAAAAAAAAAAAAAAAAAAAAAAAAAAAAAAAAAAAAAAAAAAAAAAAAAAAAAAAAAAAAAAAAAAAAAAAAAAAAAAAAAAAAAAAAAAAAAAAAAAAAAAAAAAAAAAAAAAAAAAAAAAAAAAAAAAAAAAAAAAAAAAAAAAAAAAAAAAAAAAAAAAAAAAAAAAAAAAAAAAAAAAAAAAAAAAAAAAAAAAAAAAAAAAAAAAAAAAAAAAAAAAAAAAAAAAAAAAAAAAAAAAAAAAAAAAAAAAAAAAAAAAAAAAAAAAAAAAAAAAAAAAAAAAAAAAAAAAAAAAAAAAAAAAAAAAAAAAAAAAAAAAAAAAAAAAAAAAAAAAAAAAAAAAAAAAAAAAAAAAAAAAAAAAAAAAAAAAAAAAAAAAAAAAAAAAAAAAAAAAAAAAAAAAAAAAAAAAAAAAAAAAAAAAAAAAAAAAAAAAAAAAAAAAAAAAAAAAAAAAAAAAAAAAAAAAAAAAAAAAAAAAAAAAAAAAAAAAAAAAAAAAAAAAAAAAAAAAAAAAAAAAAAAAAAAAAAAAAAAAAAAAAAAAAAAAAAAAAAAAAAAAAAAAAAAAAAAAAAAAAAAAAAAAAAAAAAAAAAAAAAAAAAAAAAAAAAAAAAAAACAATCCCTCGTATCTACGATGTTATCCTCTTCCGTCTCAGCCTTTGGGAAATGGCAAAGGCTAGTTCAAGCGATTGCGATGCATTCAATCTCGGATCGCAATGCGTGTGATATCTCGAGTTCAAATCATCAAAGGTCACCGTTTTCGAGCCTCCAACACACTCCGTCACATTTTGCCCCGTCATTTCCAAATGTACCCCTCCGGGGTGGCTCCCTTCTTGCTCATGAACGTCGAAAAAAGCTCTTAGCTCGGCCTGAAACGGAAAATAAAATCTCAATTGCAAAAAGAAAACACATTTCAAAGTTTATTTGTTAAATAAGCATTTTACCCTTATCGCATCGAAGGGTCTAGTTTTGAGTCCGCATGGAGCCTTTATCGTGTTTCCATGCATGGGATCGCTGACCCACGTGACAATAAGTCCGGCCCGGCGAACTTCTCGGATAAGATGAGGAAGCTTAATCCGCATGTTGTCTGCTCCCATTCGAGTTATTATCGTAAGCCTTCCGGGTTTGTTGTTGGGATTGAGAATGTCACACAATCTAACAAGCTCTTTTGGGTCCATCTTATCACTCACCTGCACAAATCTTACATATTTATAGGGTCCTCGCCCAATTCACGACTAGTTCGAAAATTCATAAACAAATGAAAACAACATATGCAATCGCGATTTAAATGATGATCAAATGGCTGATTAGTACCGAAAATTTAAATCAACAAAGACGAGGCATAATTTAATAGAAATGAGTGGTAATTTACCTTGATGCCTAAAGAAAGAAGGAGAAGAAAAAAGAAAAAGGGGGGGAAAAAAGACAAAAAAACATGGGGAGGATTGGGATACCCCTCGAAGAAACTCAACATGGGCGCCATCCAACTGTCGAGTTCTCTCACCAACCCAAAGCATGTGACCTGAACAATCATAGTACAGGCCAGTTGTTGAATCCTCCCTTGTCAAGGCTTGCTCGTAAGGCAAGTGAAGACATTCATGAGACGTCCAAAACTCAATTGTGTTCATCAAAGGGTTGTCAACGGTGAGCCCGGCTGCAGCCATGAACCCCAGTGCTTCGTCCACCCGATGTGCAAGTTCTACATACCTGTCCTTGGTAAAATATAATATGTTTCTCTTATCATCATAGCTCCAAGACGATGTTAAACGGGATTGCATAAAAAAAAAAAAAAAAAAAAAAAAAAAAAAAAAAAAAAAAAAAAAAAAAAAAAAAAAAAAAAAAAAAAAAAAAAAAAAAAAAAAAAAAAAAAAAAAAAAAAAAAAAAAAAAAAAAAAAAAAAAAAAAAAAAAAAAAAAAAAAAAAAAAAAAAAAAAAAAAAAAAAAAAAAAAAAAAAAAAAAAAAAAAAAAAAAAAAAAAAAAAAAAAAAAAAAAAAAAAAAAAAAAAAAAAAAAAAAAAAAAAAAAAAAAAAAAAAAAAAAAAAAAAAAAAAAAAAAAAAAAAAAAAAAAAAAAAAAAAAAAAAAAAAAAAAAAAAAAAAAAAAAAAAAAAAAAAAAAAAAAAAAAAAAAAAAAAAAAAAAAAAAAAAAAAAAAAAAAAAAAAAAAAAAAAAAAAAAAAAAAAAAAAAAAAAAAAAAAAAAAAAAAAAAAAAAAAAAAAAAAAAAAAAAAAAAAAAAAAAAAAAAAAAAAAAAAAAAAAAAAAAAAAAAAAAAAAAAAAAAAAAAAAAAAAAAAAAAAAAAAAAAAAAAAAAAAAAAAAAAAAAAAAAAAAAAAAAAAAAAAAAAAAAAAAAAAAAAAAAAAAAAAAAAAAAAAAAAAAAAAAAAAAAAAAAAAAAAAAAAAAAAAAAAAAAAAAAAAAAAAAAAAAAAAAAAAAAAAAAAAAAAAAAAAAAAAAAAAAAAAAAAAAAAAAAAAAAAAAAAAAAAAAAAAAAAAAAAAAAAAAAAAAAAAAAAAAAAAAAAAAAAAAAAAAAAAAAAAAAAAAAAAAAAAAAAAAAAAAAAAAAAAAAAAAAAAAAAAAAAAAAAAAAAAAAAAAAAAAAAAAAAAAAAAAAAAAAAAAAAAAAAAAAAAAAATGCCCGCTGCAGCCATGAACCCCAGTGCTTCGTCCACCCGATGTGCAAGTTCTACATACCTGTCCTTGGTAAAATATAATATGTTTCTCTTATCATCATAGCTCCAAGACGATGTTAAACGGGATTGCATAAAAAAAAAGTTGATATATATATATATATGTATGTATGTACGTATTATTATTTTATTTGCTAGCAGCACAAATCAACACTAAAAGATCTTCAAATCTAATAGTGTTCATACTGGAGGGAATGTTCATGGGCAGTGGGGATTTTATATTGTGCGATGCTGCATTACTACATAAGACGCATAGGATAAGACACAGAAATCTTCAAACTCAAAAAATAGATAGATAAAACGACGGAAATTATTGAAAGAATGATACTGTTTGAAATAAAGACCTGTCTCCTTGCTCACTGTGCTGAACAAAATCAAGATTCCATTGAGACACTCTTTGCATGGCAGCATATCCACCTGTCGCAAATGCTCGTAGGAGATTCAAAGTGCCTACCGATTGAAGGTATGCTCTAATCAACCTCTGAGGGTCTGGTGTTCGAGATTTCTCATCAAAAGCGTCACCGTTGATGTTATCTCCTCTGTAGCTTGGAAGCTTTACCCCATCTTTAATCTCAAA
Source organism: Begonia masoniana (assembly GCA_022432975.1). Classification (NCBI taxonomy): domain Eukaryota; kingdom Viridiplantae; phylum Streptophyta; class Magnoliopsida; order Cucurbitales; family Begoniaceae; genus Begonia; species Begonia masoniana. The sequence continues at coordinate 43,370,523 of CM039506.1, forward strand.
TGATTCGGACCTCGGTTTTGCAAACTGACCCGCCATTCTTCCTACCTGTCAAAATAATTGGACCAAAAAAATCATCATACCTCCAGCTATCAGTAATTTCTCTTTTTCTTAAAAGCCTTGCATATGAAATTGAAAGCTGGTGTTTGAAATTTTCATTTTAGACAAGATTTGACCGGTGGATCAATTTTCAGGTTAAGAGATGCACACTTCAGAGTAAAATTAATAGAAAAAATCAATGATTCAATTCAACTCAACTCATTAAGTGTGGGGAGAATTACTTCCAAATCACCCTTACAGATTCAAGGCTCCACAGTAATCACCCACCATCATTGAGAGATAAAGGGTAGGAAGAAAGTCTCCATGTTAGACTCTGAGTGAAATTTTTTTGTCCGGCTTTAGTTGAGTTCGTGTATGTGTTACACCAAGAAATTAGAATAATCATGGATCGGCGATTCAAATTCAACATTTGAACACAAGATTTAGAACTGATTCCTCTTTTCAAACCTGGTCAATTAATGCCTCTATAATGAATGCATGAAACCAGCTCAAAATCCATGTAAGTGAAACAATGGCAGCAAGAACAACTTAAAATCAATCTAAATTGAAACCATGTCAAATGAAAGCAGTCAAATACTAGCATCAGATGGCTCAATCATCTTCTCTAATCTCATCTTCACATCTTGCCAATTTTTAAATCAAATGCAATCGGAAAAGATGTTAACATTAACAAAATCACGATTCAACGATGGAGCAAGTACAACTAATCACAAAATAAGCTCAACGATGCAAACTCAAGGGTTGGCCAGAAATTAAAATAATACAATTAAATAAAAAAAAGAAACGCTTAACTTCTTTAAAAGATCCTTTCAAACTTGATAATCCCAGAAGATTTTTTAATAGTTAACCTTCATTATCAACAATCTAATGCGATCGTTGCTATTTCTAATTAAAACTCGTCAAAATGTGGAGCAACCAAAACTCAAGATCCAGTTGGGAATGACAGAAATAGACCTTAATGACAGGAATTTGAGCTCCATAAGTAAGAACCACGCCCATCTGAAGCAAAACCCTGAAAGTATCCCTAATATTAGTTCCATTAAACTCCTTGAAGCTTTCGGCGCAATCCCCGCCTTGAAGCAGGAAAGCCTCGCCAACAGCAGCCTTCGCGAGCCGCTCCTCGAGCTTGCGAGCCTCCCCTGCGAACACAATGGGAGGGAAGGACTCGAGCGTCTTGAGAACCGAGGCGAGCTCCTCTTGGTCAGGATAATCAGGGAGCTGGAGAGCCGTTTTCGTTTTCCAGGTTTCAGGAGTCCAATCCGGAGGCCCAAAATCAGTACCTGTAGGAGAAGAAGGAGAGGGAGGAGGAGAAACAGCAAAGGGTATGAAAGAACTCCGTTTGTTCACGGGGAATAATGGAATCGAGAGGAAACGGGGTTTCGAATAGTGAAATCTCGGGGTGGCCTTCGCATGGAGGAAGGAGGAATTCGGGGTCGATAAGTTCACAGAACCCAGTTGCGCCATATCTGCGTCTGAATGTAAGGTGCGTCAGAGATCAGAAATAGATATTGATGGTAAGAACAGAAGAAAGTAAGAAAGACAGAAGATAAGTCGAATTCAGCGAAGAAGACGAAGAAGAAAGATGGAAAGAGACAGCTCTAAATAAAGGAAAGACTTTTCAAACTTCCCAAAAAAATGCTCTTTTTTCAATTATTAAGAAGTAACCCTACATTTAGCCTGTCATAAATTCTTAAGAGATAAAAAGATGAATTTTAATTTGTCATTATAATTTTAATTTTTCATTTTTAATAATAACATATTAAATTAACATCGAACATCACTCACTCCATAACTTGACAAATATTAATTTGTGTTAAACGATTATTGATGTAATTAATTATTTATCTAATTTATTTTATTAATTTATATTTTTACTTTATTTTAGTTTTATGAATTGAACCTTGGTATATCAATATCTCACTTGGTTGGATAAAATCTTGTCTTCCAAAACGACACTGTTCTTGCATATTTGTTTTTCTTTGTCTATTTACATCTATATTTTATTTTGAGTTCATACATGGGTCTTTCAATATTGTTTGTTGTCTATAATACATCATCAAGTTGCGTGTTATCTTTATTTTATCTTATTTTTTAATGTTTTAATAAATTTTATTTTATTTTCATATATATCCATATTTTATTATAATCGAACTGCAACTTATTTTGTTTTTTGTAGTTCAAAATTATTTTGTATTAGTCACTAAAATTTAATGTAAATATAACATTTATTTTGACATAATTATTTTTAATAAAAAAATTATTAATTAAATAAAAATACAATATTAGGTTGATTTATATATATTACTTTCCCATAGAGCGTCCGCGCATCGCACATTTAATGTAGGGTAAAGTACAATTTGGCTACTACAACTAAATAAAAATGGCAATTTGCACCGTAAACTTGAATAATAGGTAAAAACAACATTAATGTATTGATAATGGACAATTTACCTCATACCGTCCTATTTTTTGTTAAAATGTCACGTTTTTTTCACGTGTCTATTTTTTCTTCCCGAAATGACCCTGTCCTAGAGTCAAAACCAGAACAGACCAGTTCTATTCACTAATCAGATTTTTTTTTAAAAAAAAAAAAACTTAATTTCGATATTCCTCTTCTATCGCCACTATGCCCTGCGCCCATTAACTGATTAACTCCATAACCTTCCCCACTAGGTCAATACCCCTCATCGGATGAGGCTTCTTGGCTTCGTATCGACGCTAGCATCCAACATAGACCCAACATTTCTTTCCCAATGCATATCCTGGGTTGATTTGAAATTGTTTGGGAGTTATTCTACAATCATTCAAAAATGGAACTCTAAGTTGAAATTACTAAGTGGAGGACTATCAAGTCTATTAATGTTTTGTTTTGCTAAACTCTAGTGGCTATCTCACTCACCCCAGCACCACCATTTCTCTATCTATGGTTGGCCACTGAATTTTGCCATTTTCTTCATTTTTCTTCTCTTTATGCTCTCATTTCACTTACTAAAACTTTAGCAGCTAGTAAATAGTGGTGATCCTAGCCCTTTGGTTTACAGCCTCTTTGGGGGGTAGAATAGGACATGGAGAAAGATCTTAGTGTTACTGACATGGAAAATTGATCTCCGCTTCCAACTACCGCCAACGACAATTTTTCGAGAAAAATTGTCCCCTGCTCCAGAGCAGGAGACATGTTGAAGAGAGAGGTGTGAAACGAAGTAGCAGTGTCAAGCCTTCTAGAAGCTTACGAAAGCAAATGGATTCTGAGAAATATGGCAAAATTGAAGGGCAATGATTGGGAGGACGTCGTTTGCCATGTTTCATCCCGAGGAAATTCCTGTAAATCGGCGAAAATACAGACACAATGTAAGAACAAATTAAGATTTTTTTTTTTTTTTTTAAATCTGATTAGTGAACCAAACAGGTCCGTTTCGGTTCTAACCCTAAGGCAGAGGCATTTCGAGAAGAAAAAATAGACACGTAAAAAAAAAAGGTAACATTTTAATGAAAAATAGGATGGTAGGGGGTAAATTGCCTATTATCAATACATTAAGGTTGTTTTTGTACATTATCCAAGTTTACGTTGTAAATTGCCATTTTTACTTAGTTGTAAGGGCCAAATTGCACTTTACCCTATAATGTACTAGTATTTATGAAAAATATGATTCCATGTTCGTGTTCGCGTTTCCAAGACTCCTCTCCATTCTTCGCAACCGCAACGAGACGGCTTTCTCCAACACCGACACATTGACATCATTCCACACATCAGATATGGTTGGAAGCTGGGAAATTCTGTCGGCAATGGTCATGGATTCTGGAAGCACAGAACCAAAAGTGTATACTGAGCTCTCCACTCTGAGTGCTCGGCTAGGCTTATGAAAAATTCCGGTCCGGAATCGATCCAAGCGACAGAGCCACGTTTTATAGACGGACAGGATTCGACGGGGATCTTCTTAAACTCGTTACCTTCGACTTCTAGGATTCCTTGAATAAGAGCATAAGGAGGGCCATAAGGAGCCTGTCAAAATAAGCCTTTTTTATTTAATTGTTCATAAAAAATACTCTTACAAAGCAATCCGAGCTTACGTTGTCTACGTGATTTCCTTCCAAATCCACAATTGGGCTCGAGTTTCGGCATGATAGAATTGGCAGCAGGCACAATGCCGTAATTTCATCAACTCCAGTATGTATTTGATGGAATGAGGGCGCAATCAGGTAAAAGCTGTGAAAGTTCCATTAATATTGGATCAGCAAAGTGTTAGGAGATTATATTTGATCCCGGTAAACGAGTTCAAACGAAAAAAAAGATAATGTAAGAACAAATTAAGATTTTTTTTTTTTTTTTTTAAATCTGATTAGTGAACCAAACAGGTCCGTTTCGGTTCTAACCCTAAGGCAGAGGCATTTCGAGAAGAAAAAATAGACACGTAAAAAAAAAAAAAAAAAAAAAAAAAAAAAAAAAAAAAAAAAAAAAAAAAAAAAAAAAAAAAAAAAAAAAAAAAAAAAAAAAAAAAAAAAAAAAAAAAAAAAAAAAAAAAAAAAAAAAAAAAAAAAAAAAAAAAAAAAAAAAAAAAAAAAAAAAAAAAAAAAAAAAAAAAAAAAAAAAAAAAAAAAAAAAAAAAAAAAAAAAAAAAAAAAAAAAAAAAAAAAAAAAAAAAAAAAAAAAAAAAAAAAAAAAAAAAAAAAAAAAAAAAAAAAAAAAAAAAAAAAAAAAAAAAAAAAAAAAAAAAAAAAAAAAAAAAAAAAAAAAAAAAAAAAAAAAAAAAAAAAAAAAAAAAAAAAAAAAAAAAAAAAAAAAAAAAAAAAAAAAAAAAAAAAAAAAAAAAAAAAAAAAAAAAAAAAAAAAAAAAAAAAAAAAAAAAAAAAAAAAAAAAAAAAAAAAAAAAAAAAAAAAAAAAAAAAAAAAAAAAAAAAAAAAAAAAAAAAAAAAAAAAAAAAAAAAAAAAAAAAAAAAAAAAAAAAAAAAAAAAAAAAAAAAAAAAAAAAAAAAAAAAAAAAAAAAAAAAAAAAAAAAAAAAAAAAAAAAAAAAAAAAAAAAAAAAAAAAAAAAAAAAAAAAAAAAAAAAAAAAAAAAAAAAAAAAAAAAAAAAAAAAAAAAAAAAAAAAAAAAAAAAAAAAAAAAAAAAAAAAAAAAAAAAAAAAAAAAAAAAAAAAAAAAAAAAAAAAAAAAAAAAAAAAAAAAAAAAAAAAAAAAAAAAAAAAAAAAAAAAAAAAAAAAAAAAAAAAAAAAAAAAAAAAAAAAAAAAAAAAAAAAAAAAAAAAAAAAAAAAAAAAAAAAAAAAAAAAAAAAAAAAAAAAAAAAAAAAAAAAAAAAAAAAAAAAAAAAAAAAAAAAAAAAAAAAAAAAAAAAAAAAAAAAAAAAAAAAAAAAAAAAAAAAAAAAAAAAAAAAAAAAAAAAAAAAAAAAAAAAAAAAAAAAAAAAAAAAAAAAAAAAAAAAAAAAAAAAAAAAAAAAAAAAAAAAAAAAAAAAAAAAAAAAAAAAAAAAAAAAAAAAAAAAAAAAAAAAAAAAAAAAAAAAAAAAAAAAAAAAAAAAAAAAAAAAAAAAAAAAAAAAAAAAAAAAAAAAAAAAAAAAAAAAAAAAAAAAAAAAAAAAAAAAAAAAAAAAAAAAAAAAAAAAAAAAAAAAAAAAAAAAAAAAAAAAAAAAAAAAAAAAAAAAAAAAAAAAAAAAAAAAAAAAAAAAAAAAAAAAAAAAAAAAAAAAAAAAAAAAAAAAAAAAAAAAAAAAAAAAAAAAAAAAAAAAAAAAAAAAAAAAAAAAAAAAAAAAAAAAAAAAAAAAAAAAAAAAAAAAAAAAAAAAAAAAAAAAAAAAAAAAAAAAAAAAAAAAAAAAAAAAAAAAAAAAAAAAAAAAAAAAAAAAAAAAAAAAAAAAAAAAAAAAAAAAAAAAAAAAAAAAAAAAAAAAAAAAAAAAAAAAAAAAAAAAAAAAAAAAAAAAAAAAAAAAAAAAAAAAAAAAAAAAAAAAAAAAAAAAAAAAAAAAAAAAAAAAAAAAAAAAAAAAAAAAAAAAAAAAAAAAAAAAAAAAAAAAAAAAAAAAAAAAAAAAAAAAAAAAAAAAAAAAAAAAAAAAAAAAAAAAAAAAAAAAAAAAAAAAAAAAAAAAAAAAAAAAAAAAAAAAAAAAAAAAAAAAAAAAAAAAAAAAAAAAAAAAAAAAAAAAAAAAAAAAAAAAAAAAAAAAAAAAAAAAAAAAAAAAAAAAAAAAAAAAAAAAAAAAAAAAAAAAAAAAAAAAAAAAAAAAAAAAAAAAAAAAAAAAAAAAAAAAAAAAAAAAAAAAAAAAAAAATTATATCACCAATTTCATCTTACATGGGAGAGAAACTTGCATTTTGACTTACTTTTATGTGAAGAGTGCCATATTCTGTCTCCAACCCAACAATACCCTCGAAGGAATCAATCCAATATAAAGTGAAATTATGCGAAAATCGAAGAACACGGATACAAAAAGAACAGAACTCCCTTGACCAAATTACAAAGATATTAATGTAAAACACTTGAAAACGATTTAAGAAATTGATTGAAAAGCCTCTCTTTAAGAGTTTATACCTCTCCTCTTCCAAAGATGACACCGGAAGTCCAGATCACCCCAGGCCCTGCTTCCTCCTGATCGGGGGCCATTGCGTCCTTCTGTTTCTTCAACCAGCACTGCAATGTCAAATACCAACATATGACTTCGACTATTTCTTTATAGAAAGTGAAAAATTCGAAATAGGGGTAAAAAAAATTTCCATCAGAGATTACAAAACTTTTTGATATTTATTGGAGTGAAACAAAAGATTAATAGAGTAGGATGATATGAACCTAAGATATTAGAGATCTTAGACCCAACACGCAATACGGAATTCAAAGGGAATAATGCCTTTATTGATTCAAAAGAATAAGAAGAAGGAACTTGACCCCAATCGATAGATAGCGATGGAACCAAAGTTATCAGAAAAAGTAGCTAGACCCGAACCAAACTCGTTGGTTGAACCTAAGCTATCAAGTTCGATCTTTTCAAGAATACACTTGAAGAAGATCAAGTTCTAATCCAAGAACTCAAGAAGAGAATTATAAGGATCTCACCTCAAAGCAAAAGCTTAATAAAAATCAATTCATTCAAAAGTCCCTAAAATCTATTACAAGCCTCCCTTAAATAGGCAAAGGGATAAAACTAATAAGGTAATAACATAATTAGAAATAATCAAAATATCCTAATTAGACAATAGGAAAGTTTCCAAAAATAAGAGAAGGAAAATTGGAAAGTGGTGCAAGTGGATGGTGGCCGCGGAACTTAGGTTAAGTAACGGGAGTCTCGAGTTTAATTCAGATTGTGGGCCTAGCCCAATGGTGTGGCACTTGTAAGAACTTTGAAGTTAAAAACTCTTGGGCTAGAGTAGTGCCATGTTGGGTGACCATGTGGGAAGTCTTTATTTTTGAGACTTCGTTTTGGGCTTCGTTTGGGCTTCTTTTCCAGTCCTTGCTTCTTCATCAACACTTAGTAATATTATTGCTCGTTGCACATTTTGTGATGATTCCTTTCTTGGATGTCTTTGATTAAAATTTGTAGTCTTTTGTTTATTTTCTTCGTTCTTGATCTCGTCATTGGTCCTCCTATATTCATCAATGGATCTTGGCTCCCTATTGCTTCTTGATTGTCCTTAGTTGCTCCTTTGACTACATCATTCCCTCCCTCTTCGAAAAGATTCGTCCTCGAATCTGCATCAAACAAAGATAAGTCACTAACATTAAAAGTAGCGCTTACATTACCATATTCGCTCGGTAAGTCAATCTTATAAGCATTGTCATTGATGCGTTCCAACACTTGGAAGGGACCGTCTCCTCGCGGTTGTAATTTATTCTTTCTCCGCTCCGCAAATCTCTCCTTTCGTAGATGCACCCAAACCCAATCTCCGGGTTCAAAAATGATTTCTTTTCTACTCTTGTTGGCTTGTCGCGCATAGTGCTCGTTCTTTTGTATAATGTTTTCTCGAACCTTCGAGTGTAATTCTCTTACGAATTCAGCCTTTCTTTTTCCATTAAATCAACCAATTCATTAGAAGGTAACGGTAATAAATCAAGCGGTGTAAGAGGGTTAAAGCCATACACAATTTCAAATGGGTGAGTAAGAAGTAGTAGAATGAACAACTCTATTGTAAGCGAACTCAACATGTGGCAAGCAATTTTCCCATTGTTTTAAATTCTTAGAAATTATTGCTCTCAACAAAGTAGATAAAGTTCGATTCACTACCTCGGTTTGGTCCATCCGTTTGGGGGTGTGCCACGGTGGAAAACAACAATTTTGTACCTAGCTTATTCCATAAGGTTCTCCAAAAGTGACTTAGAAACTTCACATCCCTATCACTAACAATTGTTCTAGGTAATCCATGTAAACGCACAATTTCTTTAAAAAATAAATCCGCTATATGTGTAGCATCATTAGTTTAGAACATGCTATAAAATGTGCCATTTTACTAAATCGATCCACAACCACAAAAATACTATCCTTACCTCCTTGTGTTCTTGGTAAACCTAACACAAAGTCCATGGAAATATCCGTCCAAGGGTGCTCGGGCACGGGTAAAGGACTATACAATCCATATGGTTTGATCTTTGACTTTGCCTTCCCTACATTCAATGCATCTTTCACCAATAGTTATAACATCATGCTTCATTTTGGCCAAAAGAAATGTTCTATCAAGACATTCAAAGTTTTGTCAATTCCAAAGTGTCCCATTAATCCTCCACCATGTGTTTTCTCTAACAAGCAATTCACGTAATGAGCATTTAGGTATACAAAGTTTATCCTTTCGAAATAAATACCCATCATGTCTATAATAATCAGCACATGCAATTTCTCACAATCTCTCCATACATGACAAAAATCTATATCCTGATTCATACAAATCCTTAATAAATTCAAATCCTAACAATTTTAGATTGTAGAGAAGTGATTAAAACGTACCTCCTTGACAACGCATCAGCGACTACGTTGTCTTTACCTTTTTTGTAATGGATGACATATGGAAAGGTCTCGATGAATTCCATCCACTTGGCGTGCCTCTTGTGCAATTTACCTTGTGACTTTAGGTGCTTCAAACTCTCGTGATCGGAATGAATAATAAACTCCTTGGGCCACAAGTAGTGTTGCCATGTTTGTAACGTCCTTACCAAAGCTAGAGTTCCTTGTCATATGTTGGATAATTTAATGCGCTCCACTAAGCTTTTCACTGAAGTAAGCAATCGGCTTCATTTCCTGCATCAAAAACACCTCCAATTCCCTTTCCCGACGCGTCACATTCGATTTCCAAATGTTTTATCAAAATTTGGTAAAACTAGAAGGGGAGCATTAGTTAGTTTCTCTTTTAACAAATTAAACGCTTTGTCATGTACTTCGGTCCAGTTAAATTGCAATATTCTTTTTAACTAACTCATTCATAGGTGCCGCAATAGTGCTAAAGTCTCTTACAATCTCCTATAAAGCTAGCCAAGCCATGAAAGCTACGTACCTCATTTGCATTCTTTGGTGTGGGCCATTCCTTGATTGCTCTTATCTTTTCCTCATCTACGGATACCCCCTTGAGCTAACTACAAAACCAAGGAAAACTACCGATTCCATGCAAAAGGGTACACTTTTTAAGATTAGCATACAATAGATTCGATTTTAACACACTAAATACAGATCCAAAATGCTTAACATGTTCGTCAAGTGACTTACTATACACCAAAATATCATCAAAGTAGACCACAACAAATTTCCAATAAATTGCCTTAAACATGATTCATCAATCTCATAAACGTGCTCGGTGCATTAGATAGTCCAAACGGCATAACCAACCATTCATAAGACCATATTTTGTGTTTTAAAAGCTGTTTTCCTTCATCTCCTGTTTCATGCGAATTTGATATATCCATTCTTTAAAATCATTTTGGAAACATACATGCACCATAACAGTTCAATCAAGCATATCATCAAGGACGAGGAATAGGGTTGTCGATACTCTTACCGTAATTTTATTTACCGCTCGACAATCGACGCACATTCTCCAAGTGCCGTCCTTTTTTGGAACCAAAATAACCGGAACCGAGCATGGCTAAGACTCTCCTTCACTAGGCCTTTCTCTACCAACTCATCTACTTGCCTTTGAATTTCCTTGGTTTCCTCTGGATTGCTCGGTATATGCGGGTCGTTTGGGAATCGTCGCTCCGGGGATGAAATCGATTTGATGCTCGATTCCCTAAGTGGGGAACTCCGTTAGGTAATTCCTCTGGAAATATGTCTTCAAATTCCTGCAAAAGAGAGGTAACACTTATGGGAAGAGAATTTGTTAGTTCGTTAGTGGAAAAATAAACATCTTTGTAGAGTAACAAAATCATCTCCTCACCTTTCCTCACAAGTCCACTCTTTTTTCTCTCTTCTCCCTCGTTTCTTTTCCCTTCCTCCAATTTCTTTTCTTCCTCTTTGTCTTTTTTGCTCTCTTTATTTATGACTTTTCTCTCATCGGCTTTTTTGTCTCCTCTTTCTTTTTCGCCTTTTTTCTTCTCTTCTTTCATGCTTGAATTTTCGACTACGCCATTTTTGTCATTTTGGATCTCTTTGGCAATCCTCTCTTGATCCAAGCTTGCTTCCCACGGTGGAAAACAACAATTTTGTACCTAGCTTATTCCATAAGGTTCTCCAAAAGTGACTTAGAAACTTCACATCCCTATCACTAACAATTTAGATTGTAGAGAAGTGATTAAAACGTACCTCCTTGACAACGCATCAGCGACTACGTTGTCTTTACCTTTTTTGTAATGGATGACATATGGAAAGGTCTCGATGAATTCCATCCACTTGGCGTGCCTCTTGTGCAATTTACCTTGTGACTTTAGGTGCTTCAAACTCTCGTGATCGGAATGAATAATAAACTCCTTCATAGGTGCCGCAATAGTGCTAAAGTCTCTTACAAATCTCCTATAAAAGCTAGCCAAGCCATGAAAGCTACGTACCTCATTTGCATTCTTTGGTGTGGGCCATTCCTTGATTGCTCTTATCTTTTCCTCATCTACGGATACCCCCTTTGAGCTAACTACAAAACCAAGGAAAACTACCGATTCCATGCAAAAGGTACACTTTTTAAGATTAGCATACAATAGATTCGATTTTAACACACTAAATACAGATCTCAAATGCTTAACATGTTCGTCAAGTGACTTACTATACACCAAAATATCATCAAAGTAGACCACAACAAATTTTCCAATAAATTGCCTTAAAACATGATTCATCAATCTCATAAACGTGCTCGGTGCATTAGATAGTCCAAACGGCATAACCAACCATTCATAAAGACCATATTTTGTTTTAAAAGCTGTTTTCCATTCATCTCCTTGTTTCATGCGAATTTGATAATATCCATTCTTTAAATCAATTTTGGAAAACATACATGCACCATACAGTTCATCAAGCATATCATCAAGACGAGGAATAGGGTGTCGATACTTTACCGTAATTTTATTTACCGCTCGACAATCGACGCACATTCTCCAAGTGCCGTCCTTTTTTGGAACCAAAATAACCGGAACCGAGCATGGGCTAAGACTCTCCTTCACTAGGCCTTTCTCTACCAACTCATCTACTTGCCTTTGAATTTCCTTGGTTTCCTCTGGATTTGCTCGGTATGCGGGTCGGTTTGGGATCGTCGCTCCGGGGATGAAATCGATTTGATGCTCGATTCCCCTAAGTGGGGGAACTCCTTTAGGTAATTCCTCTGGAAATATGTCTTCAAATTCCTGCAAAAGAGAGGTAACACTTATGGGAAGAGAATTTGTTAGTTCGTTAGTGGAAAAATAAACATCTTTGTAGAGTAACAAAATCATCTCCTCACCTTTCCTCACAAGTCCACTCTTTTTTCTCTCTTCTCCCTCGTTTCTTTTCCCTTCCTCCAATTTCTTTTCTTCCTCTTTGTCTTTTTTGCTCTCTTTATTTATGACTTTTCTCTCATCGGCTTTTTTGTCTCCTCTTTCTTTTTCGCCTTTTTTCTTCTCTTCTTTCATGCTTGAATTTTCGACTACGCCATTTTTGTCATTTTGGATCTCTTTGGCAATCCTCTCTTGATCCAAGCTTGCTTCCCACGGTGGTAATGGTTTTAGTATTACCAACCTCCCATTTTGAGTAAGCGAATACTCATTTTTGTAGCCGTTATGCTTAACCGTTCTATCATATTGCCATGGTCTCCCCAATAGGATGTGAGTTGCTTGCATTGGCACTACGTCACACAAAATCTCATCTTTGTACTTTCCGATTGATAATGTGATGTTTACTTGTCTTGTTACCTTAATTTCGCCACAATCGCTCAACCATTGCAATTTGTACGGCTTTGGGTGTCGCTTGGTTTGCAAATTTAACTTTTGGACCAATAATGTACTAGCCACGTTTGTGCAACTTCCGCTATCGATGATCATGCTACATACCTTGTTGTTGACATGACACCTAGTATGAAAGATGTTTTCCCTTTGGGCTTTGTCGTCGTCCTCCTTAATTTGTACACTTAAGGCTCTCCTTGTGACTAATAAATCTCCTTTGACCGGTTCCTCCACGTCTACGTCACTACAATCTTCGAGTGATGGCATCTCGTTATCGCTTGAACTCACACTTTCTATATCACCATTCTCTAAAAAGACCATTGCACGCTTATTGGGACAATTTGATGCAATGTGCCCAATTCCTTGGCATCGATAACACTTGACTTCTCTAGTCCGAGTTAGTGTTGGAACCTCGCTCTTTCCTTTAGGTGGGTTGAAGTTATTAGCGACGATTTTTCCTTTGTGGTCCTCCCTCGGTTTGGCTTCTCTCCTTTCCAATTTGGTTTCCACGAACTATTTGACGCTGTGTTTACCTTTGCACTTTTCTTGGCATTTAGTTGTCGTTCGATTTTGATCGCCTTGTGTAGTAATTCCTCCATGTCCAAATAGTGTTGTAAATCTACTATGTCGGCAATTTCTCGATTAAGTCCTCCCACAAACCTTGCCATTGTGGCTTCTCCATCCTCGTTAACATCGGCCTTTATCATGGCCATCTCCATTTCTTTATAATACTCCTCCACACTTTTATATCCTTGAGTAAGACCTTGAAGTTTCCGACACAAATCCCTATAGTAATATGATGGGACGTACCTTTTTCTCATAATTGTTTTTACACTTTCCCATGTGCGGATTGGGGTTTCTCCGTTTCGTCTCCGAGTTTTGACTAGTTGATCCCACCAAATGCTGGCATAATCGGTGAACTCCATTGTGACCAACCTAACCTTTTTTTCCTCCGTGTAGTTTCGATACTCGAGTAAAGAATCGACTTTCCTTTCCCATTCCAAATAGGCTTCGGGATCACTTTTCCCTTGAAAGGCTGGGATGTTAACCTTGATATCACTAAGATCTCCATCTTCTCGATCGTTCTTATCGTATCTTTCCTTTCGGTATGGTTTTTCATCATGGTCATAGTAGTCGTCAAACTTTTTTTCACGAGGATTGGTAGGTGACGGTATCTCCAAACGTTCCATCCTTCGATTAAGAGCCTCGTATTGATCGTGTATGGCCCTCATGAACATTTTTATATCAATCTCATTCTCCTCTCCGCTCATGATTCCGAATTTTTCTTTTCTTTTTTTTTTTTTTTGAATTTTCGGAATTTTTTTTTTTTGAATTTTCGGAATTTTTTTTTTTTGAATTTTCGGAATTTTTTTTTTTTGAATTTTCGGAATTTTTTTTTTTTGAATTTTCGGAATTTTTTTTTTTTGAATTTTCGGAATTTTTTTTTTTTGAATTTTCGGAATTTTTTTTTTTTGAATTTTCGGAATTTTTTTTTTTTGAATTTTCGGAATTTTTTTTTTTTGAATTTTCGGAATTTTTTTTTTTTTCGATTTTTTTTTTTTGTTTTTTTTTTTTTGAATTTTCGGAATTTTTTTTTTTTGAATTTTCGGAATTTTTTTTTTTTGAATTTTCGGAATTTTTTTTTTTTGAATTTTCGGAATTTTTTTTTTTTGAATTTTCGGAATTTTTTTTTTTTGAATTTTCGGAATTTTTTTTTTTTGAATTTTCGGAATTTTTTTTTTTTGAATTTTCGGAATTTTTTTTTTTTGAATTTTCGGAATTTTTTTTTTTTGAATTTTCGGAATTTTTTTTTTTTGAATTTTCGGAATTTTTTTTTTTTTTCGATTTTTTTTTTTTTGAATTTTCGGAATTTTTTTTTTTTTTTCGATTTTTTTTTTTTGAATTTTCGGAATTTTTTTTTTTTGAATTTTCGGAATTTTTTTTTTTTGAATTTTCGGAATTTTTTTTTTTTGTTTTTTTTTTTTTGAATTTTCGGAATTTTTTTTTTTTTGAATTTTCGGAATTTTTTTTTTTTGAATTTTCGGAATTTTTTTTTTTTGAATTTTCGGAATTTTTTTTTTTTTTTTTGAATTTTCGGAATTTTTTTTTTTTGAATTTTCGGAATTTTTTTTTTTTTCGATTTTTTTTTTTTGAATTTTCGGAATTTTTTTTTTTTGAATTTTCGGAATTTTTTTTTTTTGAATTTTCGGAATTTTTTTTTTTTGAATTTTCGGAATTTTTTTTTTTTTTTCGATTTTTTTTTTTTGAATTTTCGGAATTTTTTTTTTTTGAATTTTCGGAATTTTTTTTTTTTTCGATTTTTTTTTTTTGAATTTTCGGAATTTTTTTTTTTTTCGATTTTTTTTTTTTGAATTTTCGGAATTTTTTTTTTTTTTCGATTTTTTTTTTTTGAATTTTCGGAATTTTTTTTTTTTTTTTTTTGAATTTTCGGAATTTTTTTTTTTTTTTTGAATTTTCGGAATTTTTTTTTTTTGAATTTTCGGAATTTTTTTTTTTTTCGATTTTTTTTTTTTGAACTAAAACGAAAAATAGAATAATCGAAAGGTTTTGTGGAGAAGAAAAGAAGAATAACAAGAATGATAAAGATAGCTTCTTTGAATCGAAGAACCTTCGCTTTGATACCAAATGATATGAACCTAAGATATTAGAGATCTTAGACCCAACACGCAATACGGAATTCAAAGGGAATAATGCCTTTATTGATTCAAAAGAATAAGAAGAAGGAACTTGACCCCAATCGATAGATAGCGATGGAACCAAAGTTATCAGAAAAAGTAGCTAGACCCGAACCAAACTCGTTGGTTGAACCTAAGCTATCAAGTTCGATCTTTTCAAGAATACACTTGAAGAAGATCAAGTTCTAATCCAAGAACTCAAGAAGAGAATTATAAGGATCTCACCTCAAAGCAAAAGCTTAATAAAAATCAATTCATTCAAAAGTCCCTAAAATCTATTACAAGCCTCCCTTAAATAGGCAAAGGGATAAAACTAATAAGGTAATAACATAATTAGAAATAATCAAAATATCCTAATTAGACAATAGGAAAGTTTCCAAAAATAAGAGAAGGAAAATTGGAAAGTGGTGCAAGTGGATGGTGGCCGCGGAACTTAGGTTTAAGTAACGTGAGTCTCGAGTTTAATTCAGATTGTGGGCCTAGCCCAATGGTGTGGCACTTGTAAGAACTTTGAAGTTAAAAACTCTTGGGCTAGAGTAGTGCCATGTTGGGTGACCATGTGGGAAGTCTTTATTTTTGAGACTTCGTTTTGGGCTTCGTTTTGGGCTTCTTTTCCAGTCCTTGCTTCTTCATCAACACTTAGTAATATTATTGCTCGTTGCACATTTTGTGATGATTCCTTTTCTTGGATGTCTTTGATTAAAATTTGTAGTCTTTTGTTTATTTTCTTCGTTCTTAATCTCGTCATTGGTCCTCTTATATTCATCAATGGATCTTGGCTCCCTATTGCTTCTTGATTGTCCTTAGTTGCTCCTTTGACTACATCATAGGAGCTATCTTCCATCACAAGATAAGAGAATAGCTATCTTAGTTCATATAAAGCTTTGAATTTAATACTTCAAAATCCCACTCAATCCAACACATCCTCACAAAAAAAAAAAAAAAAAAAAAAAAAAAAAAAAAAAAAAAAAAAAAAAAAAAAAAAAAAAAAAAAAAAAAAAAAAAAAAAAAAAAAAAAAAAAAAAAAAAAAAAAAAAAAAAAAAAAAAAAAAAAAAAAAAAAAAAAAAAAAAAAAAAAAAAAAAAAAAAAAAAAAAAAAAAAAAAAAAAAAAAAAAAAAAAAAAAAAAAAAAAAAAAAAAAAAAAAAAAAAAAAAAAAAAAAAAAAAAAAAAAAAAAAAAAAAAAAAAAAAAAAAAAAAAAAAAAAAAAAAAAAAAAAAAAAAAAAAAAAAAAAAAAAAAAAAAAAAAAAAAAAAAAAAAAAAAAAAAAAAAAAAAAAAAAAAAAAAAAAAAAAAAAAAAAAAAAAAAAAAAAAAAAAAAAAAAAAAAAAAAAAAAAAAAAAAAAAAAAAAAAAAAAAAAAAAAAAAAAAAAAAAAAAAAAAAAAAAAAAAAAAAAAAAAAAAAAAAAAAAAAAAAAAAAAAAAAAAAAAAAAAAAAAAAAAAAAAAAAAAAAAAAAAAAAAAAAAAAAAAAAAAAAAAAAAAAAAAAAAAAAAAAAAAAAAAAAAAAAAAAAAAAAAAAAAAAAAAAAAAAAAAAAAAAAAAAAAAAAAAAAAAAAAAAAAAAAAAAAAAAAAAAAAAAAAAAAAAAAAAAAAAAAAAAAAAAAAAAAAAAAAAAAAAAAAAAAAAAAAAAAAAAAAAAAAAAAAAAAAAAAAAAAAAAAAAAAAAAAAAAAAAAAAAAAAAAAAAAAAAAAAAAAAAAAAAAAAAAAAAAAAAAAAAAAAAAAAAAAAAAAAAAAAAAAAAAAAAAAAAAAAAAAAAAAAAAAAAAAAAAAAAAAAAAAAAAAAAAAAAAAAAAAAAAAAAAAAAAAAAAAAAAAAAAAAAAAAAAAAAAAAAAAAAAAAAAAAAAAAAAAAAAAAAAAAAAAAAAAAAAAAAAAAAAAAAAAAAAAAAAAAAAAAAAAAAAAAAAAAAAAAAAAAAAAAAAAAAAAAAAAAAAAAAAAAAAAAAAAAAAAAAAAAAAAAAAAAAAAAAAAAAAAAAAAAAAAAAAAAAAAAAAAAAAAAAAAAAAAAAAAAAAAAAAAAAAAAAAAAAAAAAAAAAAAAAAAAAAAAAAAAAAAAAAAAAAAAAAAAAAAAAAAAAAAAAAAAAAAAAAAAAAAAAAAAAAAAAAAAAAAAAAAAAAAAAAAAAAAAAAAAAAAAAAAAAAAAAAAAAAAAAAAAAAAAAAAAAAAAAAAAAAAAAAAAAAAAAAAAAAAAAAAAAAAAAAAAAAAAAAAAAAAAAAAAAAAAAAAAAAAAAAAAAAAAAAAAAAAAAAAAAAAAAAAAAAAAAAAAAAAAAAAAAAAAAAAAAAAAAAAAAAAAAAAAAAAAAAAAAAAAAAAAAAAAAAAAAAAAAAAAAAAAAAAAAAAAAAAAAAAAAAAAAAAAAAAAAAAAAAAAAAAAAAAAAAAAAAAAAAAAAAAAAAAAAAAAAAAAAAAAAAAAAAAAAAAAAAAAAAAAAAAAAAAAAAAAAAAAAAAAAAAAAAAAAAAAAAAAAAAAAAAAAAAAAAAAAAAAAAAAAAAAAAAAAAAAAAAAAAAAAAAAAAAAAAAAAAAAAAAAAAAAAAAAAAAAAAAAAAAAAAAAAAAAAAAAAAAAAAAAAAAAAAAAAAAAAAAAAAAAAAAAAAAAAAAAAAAAAAAAAAAAAAAAAAAAAAAAAAAAAAAAAAAAAAAAAAAAAAAAAAAAAAAAAAAAAAAAAAAAAAAAAAAAAAAAAAAAAAAAAAAAAAAAAAAAAAAAAAAAAAAAAAAAAAAAAAAAAAAAAAAAAAAAAAAAAAAAAAAAAAAAAAAAAAAAAAAAAAAAAAAAAAAAAAAAAAAAAAAAAAAAAAAAAAAAAAAAAAAAAAAAAAAAAAAAAAAAAAAAAAAAAAAAAAAAAAAAAAAAAAAAAAAAAAAAAAAAAAAAAAAAAAAAAAAAAAAAAAAAAAAAAAAAAAAAAAAAAAAAAAAAAAAAAAAAAAAAAAAAAAAAAAAAAAAAAAAAAAAAAAAAAAAAAAAAAAAAAAAAAAAAAAAAAAAAAAAAAAAAAAAAAAAAAAAAAAAAAAAAAAAAAAAAAAAAAAAAAAAAAAAAAAAAAAAAAAAAAAAAAAAAAAAAAAAAAAAAAAAAAAAAAAAAAAAAAAAAAAAAAAAAAAAAAAAAAAAAAAAAAAAAAAAAAAAAAAAAAAAAAAAAAAAAAAAAAAAAAAAAAAAAAAAAAAAAAAAAAAAAAAAAAAAAAAAAAAAAAAAAAAAAAAAAAAAAAAAAAAAAAAAAAAAAAAAAAAAAAAAAAAAAAAAAAAAAAAAAAAAAAAAAAAAAAAAAAAAAAAAAAAAAAAAAAAAAAAAAAAAAAAAAAAAAAAAAAAAAAAAAAAAAAAAAAAAAAAAAAAAAAAAAAAAAAAAAAAAAAAAAAAAAAAAAAAAAAAAAAAAAAAAAAAAAAAAAAAAAAAAAAAAAAAAAAAAAAAAAAAAAAACATTAGAGACGAATATATTTGAAAGAAGATGATGACAATCCGCCGAGATGCGCACATAATCCGGTATGGAATATTGAACGCTTAGGATCCTCTGTTTTAACATGAAAAATGATTAGAAAATTTCCCTTATAGTTGAAGATTGGATAGGAAAATATTTTGTTTTTTACCATGTTATGATAAACTGACCTCAATGGTTTTTCGAAAGTTTCTTGGGTCATTGGGATCTTCAAAAGGGTATGCTCCAACCAACATAACGTACAACGTTACACCACAAGACCAAACATCCGCAATCTAAAAATAACGATAAATTTCATTCGCGTTTACACACATGGAAGAAATTTCTTAGCAAAAATAACTTTAGGTGGAATTATTACATACTTTCCCGTTGTATTCCTTCCGGGACAAAACTTCCGGTGCAATGTATGCAGGCGTTCCAACTGTAGATTTCGGTTGCGAATGTAACAGAGCAGACTGAAATGAATGAAAACTCGTAATAAGCGAACGATGATGATATTTATTAGGAGAATCGAGAACAAACAAAGAGTGATAAGTAGGTAGTATTATAGATGCATAATAAACTAATAAACTCGTTTCATTTTTTCAAACCATAACATATTTTGATAAGAAAGTCCAAATGATCACACCTTTGAGTAACCAAAATCACATATTTTAAGCCGAGGTGTAGGGCTTCCGTCCAAGAGAGTGTTCTCGAGTTTCAAATCTCGATGGCAAATTTCCTGCATAGAAGTAATTAACCGATGAGCAAAAATACCGAATAAAATACACAGATGAACAATAATTTGAATTATATACCATGTAGTGGCAGTAACTGACCCCTGATATTAGCTGCTGGAAGAAAAATCTTGCCTGAAATCAATCGATTATAAGAAGTCATAACATGCACAAAAACCGGCACAATAAAAATAAAAACTGAACAAAAATCCAACCTCATCTTCGCTAAATCGGCCTGCACTGCAAATTCTTGCAAAGAGTTCACCTCCGGCTGCATATTCCATAACTATGGCTAAATGTGTTGGAGTCAACAAGACCTGCATAAACAAAACCGTCACAGCCCTTTTCATCTACGATTTTTTTTCTTCTTTATCGGGTTTTAGTTGAAATTTATCGGGAATTCTAGAAAGTCGGAGATGCAGCCGAGGTACTAGCTCATACGTGTTACTTTCTGGAGCAGTAACATGCTGCAATATTCGCGTAAACTTTGTTTCTAAAGATAAGATGCAATCATATTTTCAGATTTGTTGGAAAAAAAAAAAAAAAAAAAAAAAAAAAAAAAAAAAAAAAAAAAAAAAAAAAAAAAAAAAAAAAAAAAAAAAAAAAAAAAAAAAAAAAAAAAAAAAAAAAAAAAAAAAAAAAAAAAAAAAAAAAAAAAAAAAAAAAAAAAAAAAAAAAAAAAAAAAAAAAAAAAAAAAAAAAAAAAAAAAAAAAAAAAAAAAAAAAAAAAAAAAAAAAAAAAAAAAAAAAAAAAAAAAAAAAAAAAAAAAAAAAAAAAAAAAAAAAAAAAAAAAAAAAAAAAAAAAAAAAAAAAAAAAAAAAAAAAAAAAAAAAAAAAAAAAAAAAAAAAAAAAAAAAAAAAAAAAAAAAAAAAAAAAAAAAAAAAAAAAAAAAAAAAAAAAAAAAAAAAAAAAAAAAAAAAAAAAAAAAAAAAAAAAAAAAAAAAAAAAAAAAAAAAAAAAAAAAAAAAAAAAAAAAAAAAAAAAAAAAAAAAAAAAAAAAAAAAAAAAAAAAAAAAAAAAAAAAAAAAAAAAAAAAAAAAAAAAAAAAAAAAAAAAAAAAAAAAAAAAAAAAAAAAAAAAAAAAAAAAAAAAAAAAAAAAAAAAAAAAAAAAAAAAAAAAAAAAAAAAAAAAAAAAAAAAAAAAAAAAAAAAAAAAAAAAAAAAAAAAAAAAAAAAAAAAAAAAAAAAAAAAAAAAAAAAAAAAAAAAAAAAAAAAAAAAAAAAAAAAAAAAAAAAAAAAAAAAAAAAAAAAAAAAAAAAAAAAAAAAAAAAAAAAAAAAAAAAAAAAAAAAAAAAAAAAAAAAAAAAAAAAAAAAAAAAAAAAAAAAAAAAAAAAAAAAAAAAAAAAAAAAAAAAAAAAAAAAAAAAAAAAAAAAAAAAAAAAAAAAAAAAAAAAAAAAAAAAAAAAAAAAAAAAAAAAAAAAAAAAAAAAAAAAAAAAAAAAAAAAAAAAAAAAAAAAAAAAAAAAAAAAAAAAAAAAAAAAAAAAAAAAAAAAAAAAAAAAAAAAAAAAAAAAAAAAAAAAAAAAAAAAAAAAAAAAAAAAAAAAAAAAAAAAAAAAAAAAAAAAAAAAAAAAAAAAAAAAAAAAAAAAAAAAAAAAAAAAAAAAAAAAAAAAAAAAAAAAAAAAAAAAAAAAAAAAAAAAAAAAAAAAAAAAAAAAAAAAAAAAAAAAAAAAAAAAAAAAAAAAAAAAAAAAAAAAAAAAAAAAAAAAAAAAAAAAAAAAAAAAAAAAAAAAAAAAAAAAAAAAAAAAAAAAAAAAAAAAAAAAAAAAAAAAAAAAAAAAAAAAAAAAAAAAAAAAAAAAAAAAAAAAAAAAAAAAAAAAAAAAAAAAAAAAAAAAAAAAAAAAAAAAAAAAAAAAAAAAAAAAAAAAAAAAAAAAAAAAAAAAAAAAAAAAAAAAAAAAAAAAAAAAAAAAAAAAAAAAAAAAAAAAAAAAAAAAAAAAAAAAAAAAAAAAAAAAAAAAAAAAAAAAAAAAAAAAAAAAAAAAAAAAAAAAAAAAAAAAAAAAAAAAAAAAAAAAAAAAAAAAAAAAAAAAAAAAAAAAAAAAAAAAAAAAAAAAAAAAAAAAAAAAAAAAAAAAAAAAAAAAAAAAAAAAAAAAAAAAAAAAAAAAAAAAAAAAAAAAAAAAAAAAAAAAAAAAAAAAAAAAAAAAAAAAAAAAAAAAAAAAAAAAAAAAAAAAAAAAAAAAAAAAAAAAAAAAAAAAAAAAAAAAAAAAAAAAAAAAAAAAAAAAAAAAAAAAAAAAAAAAAAAAAAAAAAAAAAAAAAAAAAAAAAAAAAAAAAAAAAAAAAAAAAAAAAAAAAAAAAAAAAAAAAAAAAAAAAAAAAAAAAAAAAAAAAAAAAAAAAAAAAAAAAAAAAAAAAATTGGGATCCAGTAAACCTCGCAAGAATTAAACGACACGTTATGCCACTCAGAATTGCTTCCAAGTGTCGCTCAGCCAACGAATGTTGTTCACTCTGACATTCTGACGACCATCTCTTCAGAGCTTCAAATCACACGTGCAGACATCTCATTCGTTGTTGCGCCGGTTAATGACATGCGCAGGATGCGTCGCTCAATTTTAAAAGACTAACTTAACCTAGCACGTGGGTCCTACATAAACTGAGTATGCTTTTCTTGCGAAAATGGAATTCCTTCATTCTACACGTCGGTTACGAGATACTCCAAACGGGACCCACTGCCGACACTGTCTTTCTCCTGTTTCTATGTCGGATGCATAATCTCACGCGCCTAATCTTTTTAATTAATATCATTATTAACAATTTTTAATCTTAATATATTCTATCAAAAGGTTTTAATTTGAAAATGTTTATTGTCTATTTCTATAGATTTAAAATAATTTCTTACATGTTTATACTTCATCAAATTTGAAATTTACCTTCAACTATTACGTTTACTTTCTTATTTTGATCTTAAAATATGACAGCAGACCATGTGAAAATTACGAAAGCTCATGATAAGAATCTAGCTCATATAATATGAGTGCACATTTTCACATTGTTTTACAGAGTTAAAAATGTATAATTTTATAAGTAAGGTTCCTTTTCGCGAGCTACTACTAAAAATAGTCAATATTATATTGGGAGTACCAAAGATGTTACATTAAATATACTCGCTGACGTGTCAAATAATAATTGATACAATTAATATAATAAGTTACAAACAATTAATTTATAACATTAATTATATCAATCATTATTTGACATGTCAACTAGTATGTTAAAAGAATAAAATAAAGAAGTAAACACGATATTATTATAAATTTATCGTTAATTCAAGTAATTAATTAATTTGGTAAATCTACTAATTGGTGAATAAAAAGCAAGTACGACATTATTGATTTGTGGGTGGCACGCGCGAATGGAGTAGTGGTTGGCTGAGACTAAAGAGGCTGAATGTTAGTTGATCTCTCTGATTCTGGATTCTTGGGTCCCACGAGGCCACGACATACAGTTGAAAACTCATTCCCGTTCGATTTAGGACGCGTGTCTTCAATCATGAGTCCTTTAACTTCTGACGTCCCCACATCCTGAACGGTTGAGATTAAGACAGTATATTTTACAAAAACAATTAAAATTAAATATCGATGTTTATTAGGTGATACCACGTCGTTTTGCTGCATCCCTTCTAAAAAGGATGACAATACAGTATTAATATTTATATTAAACATAAAAATAATTAAAGAAATATAATATTTGATTAATTATTTGGATTTAATACGTGTCACGTTGAATTACTAGGAATGTAAAATAAAGTTTATGACAAAAAAAATTTGTATTTAATTAGATTAAAATAATTAACTGTAATTAGGCGTCTAATTCTAACTTAACTGCTGTTGGCCTGTTGGCTTTATTGACAAACCCGAAATGCCCGCTTTTAAAGTTAATCTCAGCCGTTAGATCAATTCCCATTGTCCCCCATCTATAAACTCGCTTCTGAAGCTTGTCGTTTCTCCCGTCACATCATTCTCTCTCTCTCTCTCTCTCTCTCTCTCTCTCTCTCTCTCTCTCTCTCTCTCTCTCTCTCTCTCTCTCTCTCTCTCTCTCTCTCTCTCTCTCTCTCTCTCTCTCTCTCTCTCTCTCTCTCTCTCTCTCTCTCTCTCTCTCTCTCTCTCTCTCTCTCTCTCTCTCTCTCTCTCTCTCTCTCTCTCTCTCTCTCTCTCTCTCTCTCTCTCTCTCTCTCTCTCTCTCTCTCTCTCTCTCTCTCTCTCTCTCTCTCTCTCTCTCTCTCTCTCTCTCTCTCTCTCTCTCTCTCTCTCTCTCTCTCTCTCTCTCTCTCTCTCTCTCTCTCTCTCTCTCTCTCTCTCTCTCTCTCTCTCTCTCTCTCTCTCTCTCTCTCTCTCTCTCTCTCTCTCTCTCTCTCTCTCTCTCTCTCTCTCTCTCTCTCTCTCTCTCTCTCTCTCTCTCTCTCTCTCTCTCTCTCTCTCTCTCTCTCTCTCTCTCTCTCTCTCTCTCTCTCTCTCTCTCTCTCTCTCTCTCTCTCTCTCTCTCTCTCTCTCTCTCTCTCTCTCTCTCTCTCTCTCTCTCTCTCTCTCTCTCTCTCTCTCTCTCTCTCTCTCTCTCTCTCTCTCTCTCTCTCTCTCTCTCTCTCTCTCTCTCTCTCTCTCTCTCTCTCTCTCTCTCTCTCTCTCTCTCTCTCTCTCTCTCTCTCTCTCTCTCTCTCTCTCTCTCTCTCTCTCTCTCTCTCTCTCTCTCTCTCTCTCTCTCTCTCTCTCTCTCTCTCTCTCTCTCTCTCTCTCTCTCTCTCTCTCTCTCTCTCTCTCTCTCTCTCTCTCTCTCTCTCTCTCTCTCTCTCTCTCTCTCTCTCTCTCTCTCTCTCTCTCTCTCTCTCTCTCTCTCTCTCTCTCTCTCTCTCTCTCTCTCTCTCTCTCTCTCTCTCTCTCTCTCTCTCTCTCTCTCTCTCTCTCTCTCTCTCTCTCTCTCTCTCTCTCTCTCTCTCTCTCTCTCTCTCTCTCTCTCTCTCTCTCTCTCTCTCTCTCTCTCTCTCTCTCTCTCTCTCTCTCTCTCTCTCTCTCTCTCTCTCTCTCTCTCTCTCTCTCTCTCTCTCTCTCTCTCTCTCTCTCTCTCTCTCTCTCTCTCTCTCTCTCTCTCTCTCTCTCTCTCTCTCTCTCTCTCTCTCTCTCTCTCTCTCTCTCTCTCTCTCTCTCTCTCTCTCTCTCTCTCTCTCTCTCTCTCTCTCTCTCTCTCTCTCTCTCTCTCTCTCTCTCTCTCTCTCTCTCTCTCTCTCTCTCTCTCTCTCTCTCTCTCTCTCTCTCTCTCTCTCTCTCTCTCTCTCTCTCTCTCTCTCTCTCTCTCTCTCTCTCTCTCTCTCTCTCTCTCTCTCTCTCTCTCTCTCTCTCTCTCTCTCTCTCTCTCTCTCTCTCTCTCTCTGATGGAAACAGGAAAAAAATGAAGAGCGATAAAGACTCACGAGGTTGATTTGATTATGGCTCTTTGCTTGTTTGCCTTTTGACTGATAAATTTATTATACTTTCGTAACTAGCATGCCTATTTGACTTGCTGTTTTTAGAAGTTTTATGAGGAAATTGTTTTCTACTACGCGCTGTCATTGATCGTTCCTCTGATATGTTTTGATGATTCGAATTTTCTTTTTTTTTTTTTTTTTTTTTTTTTTTTTTTTTTTTTTTTTTTTTTTTTTTTTTTTTTTTTTTTTTTTTTTTTTTTTTTTTTTTTTTTTTTTTTTTTTTTTTTTTTTTTTTTTTTTTTTTTTTTTTTTTTTTTTTTTTTTTTTTTTTTTTTTTTTTTTTTTTTTTTTTTTTTTTTTTTTTTTTTTTTTTTTTTTTTTTTTTTTTTTTTTTTTTTTTTTTTTTTTTTTTTTTTTTTTTTTTTTTTTTTTTTTTTTTTTTTTTTTTTTTTTTTTTTTTTTTTTTTTTTTTTTTTTTTTTTTTTTTTTTTTTTTTTTTTTTTTTTTTTTTTTTTCACCCTGTCGTTGTCTTTTAAATATAGAGATTGATGTGCAGTGTCAAGAGACTTTTGGTTTTATGTTGCAGTGCCAAGGGACCTTTCTGCTCCGTAGCAGGCGTGTCATTTTCTTCAGTAAATGGGCTGTTTCCAGTCTAAAGCAAGAATAGAAATTCCTGGACACGAAAACCCTGTATTGCTTGCTTCACAAACAGCATGTGAGTCACTGTCTCCATGAGCATCTTTATTACTTGTCAAAATCATGATACTTAATAACTTTTACAAGGTGGAAAAAAATGGTTAAAAAACAATTTAACCATCGATTAGGGTCATTTGCAGTTGACACCTCAAACTTTTTCTTGAACAAATTAGATATCATTCTCTTGGCCGTGAGTAAAGATTGCTCGTCATTATAAAATTTGTTAAATTCCTCACGTGCACAACACATGAGGTTATCTCTGTTTTTTTTTTTTGCAGTCCTTCACTACCTAGGTTATAGCGATTTGACTCAAATCGAGCAGTAATCATTTGGGATTGGAGATTCTTGGGCATTTGTTGTTTGCTTGATTTTTCAAACCATACTAAGGTATTTGCCATCTGCGTAGCTACCCACTCAAGGATGATATCGACAAAGAGTATTCAGCAAAGTTAATTCCTTACTTCGTTGATACTGAAATGCCTTTTAGCTATTAAAGATTACCCTTTTGCCAATCCTCAAGGAGTCCAAGACATCAATGAAAACCTTAGTGATTTTTTTTTTGGGAAATTGAGTTGATAACTCACCCTATCAATTTAAAACGTCCACGAACAAGGCATTTTATTTTTTTTTTTTTTTTTTTTTTTTTTTTTTTTTTTTTTTTTTTTTTTTTTTTTTTTTTTTTTTTTTTTTTTTTTTTTTTTTTTTTTTTTTTTTTTTTTTTTTTTTTTTTTTTTTTTTTTTTTTTTTTTTTTTTTTTTTTTTTTTTTTTTTTTTTTTTTTTTTTTTTTTTTTTTTTTTTTTTTTTTTTTTTTTTTTTTTTTTTTTTTTTTTTTTTTTTTTTTTTTTTTTTTTTTTTTTTTTTTTTTTTTTTTTTTTTTTTTTTTTTTTTTTTTTTTTTTTTTTTTTTTTTTTTTTTTTTTTTTTTTTTTTTTTTTTTTTTTTTTTTTTTTTTTTTTTTTTTTTTTTTTTTTTTTTTTTTTTTTTTTTTTTTTTTTTTTTTTTTTTTTTTTTTTTTTTTTTTTTTTTTTTTTTTTTTTTTTTTTTTTTTTTTTTTTTTTTTTTTTTTTTTTTTTTTTTTTTTTTTTTTTTTTTTTTTTTTTTTTTTTTTTTTTTTTTTTTTTTTTTTTTTTTTTTTTTTTTTTTTTTTTTTTTTTTTTTTTTTTTTTTTTTTTTTTTTTTTTTTTTTTTTTTTTTTTTTTTTTTTTTTTTTTTTTTTTTTTTTTTTTTTTTTTTTTTTTTTTTTTTTTTTTTTTTTTTTTTTTTTTTTTTTTTTTTTTTTTTTTTTTTTTTTTTTTTTTTTTTTTTTTTTTTTTTTTTTTTTTTTTTTTTTTTTTTTTTTTTTTTTTTTTTTTTTTTTTTTTTTTTTTTTTTTTTTTTTTTTTTTTTTTTTTTTTTTTTTTTTTTTTTTTTTTTTTTTTTTTTTTTTTTTTTTTTTTTTTTTTTTTTTTTTTTTTTTTTTTTTTTTTTTTTTTTTTTTTTTTTTTTTTTTTTTTTTTTTTTTTTTTTTTTTTTTTTTTTTTTTTTTTTTTTTTTTTTTTTTTTTTTTTTTTTTTTTTTTTTTTTTTTTTTTTTTTTTTTTTTTTTTTTTTTTTTTTTTTTTTTTTTTTTTTTTTTTTTTTTTTTTTTTTTTTTTTTTTTTTTTTTTTTTTTTTTTTTTTTTTTTTTTTTTTTTTTTTTTTTTTTTTTTTTTTTTTTTTTTTTTTTTTTTTTTTTTTTTTTTTTTTTTTTTTTTTTTTTTTTTTTTTTTTTTTTTTTTTTTTTTTTTTTTTTTTTTTTTTTTTTTTTTTTTTTTTTTTTTTTTTTTTTTTTTTTTTTTTTTTTTTTTTTTTTTTTTTTTTTTTTTTTTTTTTTTTTTTTTTTTTTTTTTTTTTTTTTTTTTTTTTTTTTTTTTTTTTTTTTTTTTTTTTTTTTTTTTTTTTTTTTTTTTTTTTTTTTTTTTTTTTTTTTTTTTTTTTTTTTTTTTTTTTTTTTTTTTTTTTTTTTTTTTTTTTTTTTTTTTTTTTTTTTTTTTTTTTTTTTTTTTTTTTTTTTTTTTTTTTTTTTTTTTTTTTTTTTTTTTTTTTTTTTTTTTTTTTTTTTTTTTTTTTTTTTTTTTTTTTTTTTTTGTAAACCAGCCATGAGTTTTGCCTTCAATTCTAAGAGCCAATTTGTTAATGATGTCATGTCACTTTTCAAACTTTTTTCCTATACTGCCTCTCTCTCTCTCTCTCTCTCTCTCTCTCTCTCTCTCTCTCTCTCTCTCTTATGGAGGCTCAAGCACAGATGAATGAGGAATTTCATTGTTGGAAGCTTGTTGTAGGTGTCGTCTTCCTTGCCCCTTCAAAGTCTGCACTCTTATGCGTTAGGGTTTAGATTCTTGGAATGGCAGCTGTGACCATTCTTTTTGCTGCTCTTGGGTGTACGTCTCCTGGTGGACACTAATTATAGGTATGCCATCCTCTCATAATTCTCAGGGTTGCATGTGGTTATGTTGCAATCCATCTATGGCGGACAGTTGGCTCAATTGACTGTAGAGGGTTTCTGGCTCCTCGAATTTCATTTTTGATTCTAACCTTTTTAAATTTGCTATAGTTGAGCAGTGATAACACTGGCGCAAGATCTTAGCCAGCAAATGCCCATTTCTTACATCGACTAAAGAACTCCGTTCCTGAATATTCCCTTTCGATTTGAGTCCAATCTGAATTACCCAGGTCAATAGCATGAGTGAAGCACAAGAGCAACACGTTATGTGCACTTGATGAACTTAACATATTTTATAACAACAATGACCCTTTTTCTTACAGTCAAAAGGGTGAGCTCCAATTTGTTAAAAGAAAAAAAAGTTGAAGTGTCTGCTGCAAATGACTTCTAAAGTCAGGGCTTTAAAGCTCACTTTACCAAAAAAATATGTGTAACCTTTGACTATAGATGTATATTCTTTATCTGATTCAAGTTTACAGAGAAGGATGAAAAACTTTGCACTCTTGTCATATTGCTTTCTTTTATTAAGTTCCTTCCCCACGAATTGGGATCTAAAATTGTTTTTGTGCTTCTGGCTTTTTTTGGTGTTTCTGTTTTTATGTAGGATAAAATGTTGCCTTAAAT
Organism: Begonia masoniana; assembly: GCA_022432975.1. NCBI lineage: Eukaryota > Viridiplantae > Streptophyta > Magnoliopsida > Cucurbitales > Begoniaceae > Begonia > Begonia masoniana. Next base: position 43,398,910 of record CM039506.1, read on the forward strand.
TAAAGAGCATTGCCGTTTATTTTTTTATCTTGTTATTTTTTTTTGTAAACCAGCCATGAGTTTTTGCCTTCAATTCTAAGAGCCAATTTGTTAATGATGTCATGTCACTTTTCAAACTTTTTTCCTATACTGCCTCTCTCTCTCTCTTATAATTGTGTTATCTTTATTTTGCATGCTCATATTATATTATTCAGTTAGTGTAAGTGAAGTTGAAGCACTGTTTGAGCTATTCAAGAGTATAAGCTGTTCAGTGATAGATGATGGGTTGATAAACAAGGTATTTACATTTTTATGTTATTATTTTCAACGATGTTTATGTATTGATGTAGTTTTTGTTTCCATGTTCTTGTGTTCCGAAATTGTATGTGTATGAAGACATGACAGGCTTTCTTTTTATTGTGGCTCATGCTTTATTCTTGTGGGATAATATGTTTAAACATATATTGCCGATGAAAATCTTATACTTATGGTTGTTTAGTTAGGTAATTTAATAAAAAGTGATTATTAAATCTTATGTTAAAACAATTAAATATGAATGAGTATTTTTTTTTTAATTTACCGTGAAATATTTTTTTTCTGCTCACGCAGGAGGAATTTCTACTGGCCCTTTTCAAGAATAGTAAGAAGGAAAATCTCTTTGCAAATCGGGTAATTGTAGTACCTTTAGTTTGTTGATGGTTAACTATTAGTCAATATCCGTATTAAAATTGGGTATCTGACATAATCTCTCTAATTTCTCTACTGACAATTTAAAAATTTATGGAATATCAGATTAAGACAGTGTTCATGTTTTGTTTTTCATTCTCATATCTTTCTATTTATCGAATGATCTTTTTGAACGTCCCCGACACTCCTAATGAGATAATATTGTTTTATAACTAATGTTTGCATTTGATCTGTATTTGCATTATGTTAACCATTTTATATTATATACATGCCTGCAGATATTTGATTTATTTGATATCAAGCAAAAGGGAGTCCTTGATTTTGGTGACTTTGTAAGGTCACTAAATGTTTTTCATCCAAATACTCCGCAGGAAGATAAAATTGATTGTAAGATCAAGTGCATATTTTTCAAATATTATAATAACGTTACCTATGTTCTAAACAAGTAAATGCTTGCTACTTTCTTTGATATTTTCTTCTGTGTACAGTTGGTTTTTTTTTTTTTTTTTTTTTTTTTTTTTTTTTTTTTTTTTTTTTTTTTTTTTTTTTTTTTTTTTTTTTTTTTTTTTTTTTTTTTTTTTTTTTTTTTTTTTTTTTTTTTTTTTTTTTTTTTTTTTTTTTTTTTTTTTTTTTTTTTTTTTTTTTTTTTTTTTTTTTTTTTTTTTTTTTTTTTTTTTTTTTTTTTTTTTTTTTTTTTTTTTTTTTTTTTTTTTTTTTTTTTTTTTTTTTTTTTTTTTTTTTTTTTTTTTTTTTTTTTTTTTTTTTTTTTTTTTTTTTTTTTTTTTTTTTTTTTTTTTTTTTTTTTTTTTTTTTTTTTTTTTTTTTTTTTTTTTTTTTTTTTTTTTTTTTTTTTTTTTTTTTTTTTTTTTTTTTTTTTTTTTTTTTTTTTTTTTTTTTTTTTTTTTTTTTTTTTTTTTTTTTTTTTTTTTTTTTTTTTTTTTTTTTTTTTTTTTTTTTTTTTTTTTTTTTTTTTTTTTTTTTTTTTTTTTTTTTTTTTTTTTTTTTTTTTTTTTTTTTTTTTTTTTTTTTTTTTTTTTTTTTTTTTTTTTTTTTTTTTTTTTTTTTTTTTTTTTTTTTTTTTTTTTTTTTTTTTTTTTTTTTTTTTTTTTTTTTTTTTTTTTTTTTTTTTTTTTTTTTTTTTTTTTTTTTTTTTTTTTTTTTTTTTTTTTTTTTTTTTTTTTTTTTTTTTTTTTTTTTTTTTTTTTTTTTTTTTTTTTTTTTTTTTTTTTTTTTTTTTTTTTTTTTTTTTTTTTTTTTTTTTTTTTTTTTTTTTTTTTTTTTTTTTTTTTTTTTTTTTTTTTTTTTTTTTTTTTTTTTTTTTTTTTTTTTTTTTTTTTTTTTTTTTTTTTTTTTTTTTTTTTTTTCCCCCCATTTTTACATTAACTAACTTTTCACACTTCCTTCTATCTTAGTGGTTATATTTGGTTGTGGCAGGTTAAGCAAATGTTAATTGCACTTCTCTATGAGTCTGAAATGAAGTTGTCAGACGAAACAATCGATGTAATACTCGATAAGGTTAGTTTACATTATTTCCTTTTGCTGGTGGAGATTAGTCTAAAATCTGCAGGCTTATGTAAAATGCTGACAATTTTTTTTACAGACTTTCTTACAAGCAGATGTAGACAACGATGGGAAGATTGATAAATCAGAATGGCGGAGCTTTGTTACAAAGAACCCATCATTGTTAAAGATAATGACTCTTCCTTACTTGAGGTAAGCAAAAACCCATTCAATTCTGTGTTTAAATATGGTACATAGTTAACTCATGGTTTTATAAAAAGTTACCTCAAATATAGATACTTGTGGACATATTTGGCACAGAGTAAATCTTTTAAAGAAAACAAAGCTCAATACAATTCAATACTTGCTTTTATGCTGGTTCAAATTTTGTTCCTTCCTACAGCAGAACTTAATGCTCCATCCTTGTCTGAACTTGTTAATGGTCTATTTTAAATAACAAAAGAGCAAAAGGAAAATGGACGATGATGTTTCGATTGGGTTTTGAGGTGTCTAACTAAAATAGATCGTCCTTACCACATTTGCAGGGATATAACGACGACGTTTCCGAGTTTTGTGTTTCATTCAGAGGTAGATGAGATTGCTACATGAGTGTAAATAGCGGTAGGAGTCAAGATTATTAGCTCGGACAAGAAATGCGAAATCATTTGGTGGTTTGGAATTATACGATAGGTTGAAGTAGTTAGATGCCAAGGAAGCCACCATCTGTTACTCACTTTGACTCCCGCTAAAACTTGTGTGGAAAAAAGGTGAAATACTTTTGTTAGCATTTATAAGTAGAATTATTTGATAATTACATATGTTGGTTTTGTTGTGTAATTCTCCGTGGTCTTATTTTATGCAATTATAATGTATTAGTAGATTTTTTGTATATGAAGTCGTAATTAGAATTTATGACAGTTAAAATTAGGTACACACTAACACACTGGAGTAGAACAACAAGATGAACACGTTTTTCGACATTAAAGGTATTTAAGTCCGCATGGAAAACACAATCATATTGGTGCTGTGAGTCTCTTAAAGTTCACACAATACTTATTTGTCACACATTAATTGATATACTAATAATATATATTATAAATAGATAAATTAATATATGAATTGTATCATTAATGAGCACTGGTAAAATTAAGGGTAATCTAACATTAATCATTTTTTAAACACAAAATTTATATTTTACTTGCTCTTTTTTTTTTGTTCTCCTCCAATCCAACTCACTATGTATTAATAACGAACTCTATAATTATATATTAATACTTTATTTTCCATTGTTTTTTTTTATCACAATATCCATTTATTGCATTAATAAATTATTATTCATTTTTTTTATCTTTTAGAATTTCTACATCTATGATTTTCATTAAAGATAATAAATTTGATAAATCAAGCAATTTGGTGTTTTAAAAGTAAATAAATATTATGATTTACTAAACATTTAATTACATAAAATCACTTTTTTTTTTGTACAGTGCACCTGAGACGATGATTTTTGAAAAAGTTGTAACAATATCAAAGATAGCCTGAATCACATTGCTAGATGTGGACATAAATTTTTTTTTTTACACAAGTGACCCCCGTCTATTTGTCCTTGGAAACAGTTTAGCTGGTGGAAATAAAAAATGGTATGGTAATGGTGATGGAGGGTTTGTTCTTAGGCTTCCACGGCTCTGTCTTGCATAATATTATATTTATAAATATTATTTTCTAGGATACAATAGCTCATCATCATGTGCTGCTTTCTAGGTCTTTAGGGATAATGAGTAAGATTGGTAGTTTTGTATACTTAAGTGGATACAGCCAGAAGAAGAAAAAAAGAACAGTTTTCTCAATATTCTCATATGGTATTAGAACGGTTTCCTCTGGCTGGAACCTTCGTCTCTGTCGCACTTGCGAGATCGTAACTAGCGGAGAGAGCAGAGGCTCTGGAAGAGAGAGTAGATTTTTTGGAGAGTTTCTTCACTTTCAGGAGCAGAAGGGTATGAAGATCTAGTTTTGGCTCCACGAATAGAAGGACGAAGATGCGCCAAAGAGATGCAGTAAGAGAGCTAGTATTTTCTTTCCTTGGGGACGAAGCGAAAAATCGACTAGAGCAGAGGAGGCAAAATAGAGACGAGCAGTAACAGTGCGAATACTGTTGAGGTTGTCTTGCAGTAATTTGTCCGCCAGGTCCATTGGCTTCTACACTATTTTTCAGCTACTCATCGGTAATACTCTTCATCTTAGATAGCCGCAAAACCACTGATCTTACTCTCGGAGATGACGATTTTTTTTTCTTGGTCCCCCTATTACCGATAACCGACTTCATCATACCATTTCCCTCTATTCAACTCAAATTTTTTTTTCATGTTGTTCAATCGTGTTCCAGCGATTGAAATCTCCTGTCATCCAACATGAAATCCAACTACCAATATCTCGTCACGGGTGACGACAAGATCACTAAACCTCTCTATTATACTTCACCCTACTATCTTCATCCCTCCGATGGACCACAAATCATAATCTGTCCTATTGTGTTGCGTGGTGAGAACTACAATGAATGAGTTCGTTCGATGCGTAACAACTTCTGAGCAAAGAACAAGTTAGGCTTCCTCAATGGAACCATAACCAATCCAAAGCAAAGAACGCCAGAAGCGACTTTATGGGTAACTATTAATTCCGCTCTCGTGGGGTGGATCCATAATGCTCTGGATCCAGCTCTTCGATCATCTGTCACCCAACCCGACGACATGAGAGACATATGGGAAGACATTAGACAACGGTTTTCCATAGGAAACGACCCGAGAATTCATGAGTTAAAGACACTTTTAAGTGCTTGTAAGCAACTGGGCAACTATGTGGTACAGCACTACAATGAATTGCGGAAAATATGGGATGAACTTGTGGGATATTCCACTGTTCCGATGTGTACTTATGCCGCCGCCGCCGCTGCATTTGATCAAGAGAAGAAAAATGAAAAGGTACATGATTTTCTTGTTGGTTTAGATTCAACTCTTTATGACACTGTTGTCTCATATATTCTGATGATGGATCCTTTGCCGAACTTAAACACGATTTTTGCTAAAATTGTGACTGAAGAGCGTCACCAAACTATTGCTCAAGACCACGAAACCAATTCGGTTGTTGTCCGTTTGCAACACATGAGATTGCTAAAGGGCGTAATGAACGACCTCGAACTAATATGGTCTACTCTCATTGTGGCAAACCTGGACATGAAAAAGAAAGTTGCTTTCAAAGAATTGGTTTCCTAGATTTGTGAAATTTTGAGAACCGCACTAATAGAGGGCGGGGAAAAGGTGGAGCCCAAAGTCGGAGCCCCGTCCACACGAGGGGGAGGAAAGAGTTCAGGTTGCGGGTAGGTAGCTTATGCCACAACCACCCCGAATTATGTGTTCCCAGCACCTGTACAAGAGTCAGATTGTCGTGGTATTCCTAGTCTCTCAGATGATCAGTGGGCTACGCTGATAAATATGCTAAACACTTCGAAAGCACAATATTCGTCAACGAATAATTGAGTGGTAAGCTTGATTCTTCTGCTCAATGGATCATCAATACAAGATGCTCGAATCACATGACCGGTAATGCTAGACTATTTAGCAAATTGTTTGATGTTTCTCCTATTTTGGTTAGGCTGCCTAATTGAAAGCAAACAATTGCCACTAAGGAAGACACAGTTCTTTTGAGCAAAACTATGGTGCTCTATAATGTTTTATATGTTTCAGATCTTATTTGTAATTTGCTATCTGTGTCTCACCTACTTGCCGATCTATCTTATTCTGTCACGTTTACTAATAAACTCTGTATCGTACAAGACCAAGCATTGAGGACTATGATTGGAGCGGGTGAACAATGTGACGGGGTTTATTGGTTTCGTCATTTGCAACAACTTCATGCTTATCAAACAATTGCGGGGCTAAAAGAAAATTGTGGTATCAAAGGTTGGGACACCATTCTCAGAAAATTGATTTAATTTTGTCATATAGTATTAGAAATACTTGAAATCAAGATGTTAACGTTACTCATGAACCTTGTGATATTTGCTTAAGAGCCAAACAAACGAGATGTGTGTTTCCTTTGAGTAATAGTAGAGGAAATGATGTTTTTGATTTAATCCACAGTGATATATGGGGTGCTTATAGTGTGCCTACTAGTTCTGATGCTCGTTATTTTTTAACTATTGTTTATGACTATTCTCGAGCCGTATGAATGTACTTGATGTCTACGAAATTTGAGGTGCCTCAACTTATTCAGGATTTTTGCAAAATGGTTAAAACTCAATTTGATAAGCATGTTAAAATTCTATGAAGTGATAATGGAAAAGAATTTACATGTATCTATCGATTTGATGCTGACAATGATATTATTCATCAAACTTCTTGCGTTGATACTCCACAAAAAAACAGGAGGGTAGAATGGAAACATAGACATATTCTTAATGTGGCTCTTGCATTTCTTTTTCAAGCTAATCTTCTCATTAATTTTTGGGGTGAGAGTATATTAACGGCTGTCTATGTCATCAACCGAACTCCTATTCCATTGCTTGATAATAAAATGCCACATGAAATTCTTTTTGGTTTACCTCCTCAATATGATGCCCTTCGTGTATTCGGTTGTCTTTGTTTTGTCAAAAATCAACCTCGTGTAAAGGATAAGTTTGACACTCGCTGTCATAAATGTGTGTTTCTGGGATATCCATTTGGTAAAAAATGGTGGCATTTGTATGACTTAGAGAAACAAGTCTTCTTTATATCTCGAGATGTTTTTTTTGTGAACAACAATTTCCTTTTGCCAATAATGTCTACTTGCCTAATACTGACGAAATATTCAAAAAAAAAAAAGAATATTATGACATTTTAACATGAGGATACTCCTTTAGCAAGAGGAACCGTTGACTATGACAGACGATATTGATAATGCAGGATCTCCCAACTATGAATGATGACTTAGAAAAAAATGTTTAGCATGAAACTGGTCGAGATCATCGAATAAAGAAACTCTGTAGTAAACTCAAAGATTTCATCACCAACACTGATTGTGTTACAAAACCCTGTCACATCATTGATTACTGCTCCGTCAAAGTCATCAGGTATTCCTTATCCCATTGCTTATTATGTAAATTGTGATAAGTTTTTTGTGCGACACGCCTTTTTTTTTTTTGTAGCAATTACTGCAGACACTGAACCCACCTCCTTTAAAGAAGCGATTAAAGATCTTTGTTGGTGGAAAGCAATGCAAGAAGAAATAGATGCACTTGAGAGAAATAAGACGTGGACTTTAGAAGACATTCCACCTAGGAAGAAAACTATTGGGTCTAAGTGGGTCTATAAAATCAAGTATCAATCTAATGGTACAATTGAAAGATTAAAGGGGGGACTAGTAGTGTTCGGGAATCGACAAATTCCCAGAATTGACTTTAATGAAACATTTGCCCCCGTCGCTAAAATGGTCACGGTTCGTATGTTTTTTGCTATAGCAGTGGCAAGAAAGTGAGAACTGCACCAGATGGACGTGCATAATGCTTTTCTTCATGGAGATCTTGATAAGGAGGTATGTATGTAACTCCCTTCTGGTTTTAAATCTGATGCTTCGGGTAAAGTGTGTCGATTATGTAAGTCATTATATGGTCTTCGACAAGTTCCTAGAAATTGGTTTGCTAAACTCTTAACTACCTTAAAGGATATTGATTTTTAACAATCTTATGCTGATTACTCATTGTTTAGCTACATCAAGGATGATGTTGTTTTACATGTCCTTGTACATGTGGATGACATTATAATCACAGGTTCATCTTTTTTTGCAATTGGAAAATTCAAGCAACAACTCAATGAGAGATTTCATACAAAAGACTTGGGTACTCTCAAGTATTTTCTCGATATTGAAGTGGCACGTGGAAATGATGGTTTGTTTCTTTCATAAAGCATATATGTCCTTGACATCATAAGTGAGACTGGCTGGCTTGGAGCTCGTCCTGCTTCTACACCCATGGAACATAATCACCATCTTTCCACCATCAATGACGTCGCCTTTGAGTATCTAGAGAAGTATCGACGCCTTGTAGGTCATCTAATCTACTCAACGATTACTCGACCTGAGTTGTGCTACTCCGTTCATATATCAGCACAGTTAATGGGTGATCCTCGTGCTGAATATTGATATGCAGCTTTGAGAGTTTTGCGTTATTTAAAAGGTTGTCCTTGACAAGGTATTCTGCTGCGTGGAGAGAGTAACTTTCAACTCTATGTTTTTTGTGATAGTGATTAGGCAGGTTGTCCTCTGACTCAAAAATCATTAACTGGTTACTTTGTTCTTCTAGGTGTAGAATCGAGATTGTCTAAGAGGGGGGTTAATTAGACCTATTTCAAATTTTCTTAATTACTAAACACAAGCAATCAATCAGTAATAGTAAGTGAGAGAGAGAAAAAATCAACACCAGATTTTTACGTGGTTCGGCCAAACCTTGCCTACATCCACGCTTCAAGGTTCACCCCTTGAAGATCCTTAACCTTCTCCTCAGAGAGAAAAATAGATCGGAATTCCGGGCTCCGATCAACTGCCTTTACAATTCAGGATTGAACTTCACGGGCGTCAATCCACTGCCTTATACACAATGTTGAGTTCATAAATGGAAAGCTCAGACTACACTCTCACAAGGATTGAATCTCAAGTTAGAATCGAGAGGTGTACGAAAATAATACAGAGTATGATAAAATTTCGCAGGTTAGGGCTCAGGAAATCAAATTCGCAAAAGTTGTATCTTCGTGCTCTAACCTCGGCTTAAATACTCTATCTTCAGAATCGGCTTGACTTCAATGCTCCTTATCCAATAATAGAAACTTTGTTACTGTTGGAGCAGCTTTCGTACAATTTCAGGTAGCCGTTGCCGTCTGTAGTTGCAAGTCGTCGTTGCCATTAAAGTTCTAGAGTTAATGCTGAAAACGACGGCACTGTAGCTTCGCGGCTATTTTAAATTTCTGGCGGAAGATCATAGGTAGAAGCAGCTTCAAAACAGATCGCCACGTCATCGGTATGTGTTGCTCTAAGTGTCCATCGGTATATGCAACTTAAAAGTTATCGGCAGATGTATCTTCAACGCCATCGGTAGATGCAGCTTGAAAGGCCATCGGCAGATGCAGCTTCAAACGCCATCAGCAGATGCATCTTGAAAGTTATCGGTAGATGAAGGCTTTGAATTCCATCGGTAGATGCACCTTGAAAAATCGTCGGCAGATGCATCTTGAACTTTATCGGCTTGATGACTCCATCGGCAGATGCACGTCGATATGTCATCGGCAGATGAAGGCTTTGGAGATCATCGGCAGATGCAAGCTTTGAAATCCATCGGTAGATGCACGCCTTGTACACTTAACCAATATTATTAGAACACTAAAATACTCTTTTCAAGGGTATTTCCAAAGGATTAAAATCAAATGCATAATTCAATATTCTCATTTTTTTAAACATAATCAACATAATCAAATTACTTACTTATCATTCAAAAACATCATCAAAAACATATTTAGACTTAAATCCTATTTAGGTCAACAATCTCCCCCTTTTTGATGATGACAAAATATAAATTTGATTAAGTAACTCTCCCCCATAATCCTAGCTCCCCCACAGCATATGCATATATTCCAATAACATTCCAGTTTTTCAAAGAACATACACACACTATTCATAGCATATCATTACTCAAGCAGCATCAGTAATCAAATATGTTCTCCCCCATTGACATTATCAAAAATAAAAATCAGAGATATAAGCAGAACCAATGCATTCATCACAAAGAAGAGAGACATCAGAAAAAATGAAGTAGAATTCAATAAAAGTGTTTTCACAGAAAAGTATCTATTTAAAGAAAGCTACAAAATGATTCCAAAAAGCTTGACTAATGCAATCAGTCACTTCAAATTCTGAGGAGAAGTAAGCCTCCACAAGTGCTTGAAGTGAAGCAATATTGAGGGGGACAGGAGGTTGAGAAGGCACTAGTTCTAGACATGGAGTAGACTCTGGCTGAGGTGTAGCAGATGTAGAGGGGCCTTGATACACTACCATAGCCATACATGGAGGAGTTTCCACAGAAGGAGTAGTAGGAGAATCAGCAGGAAGAGAGGAAGATGCAGGAGTAGATGAAGATACAGAAGGTGTGAACTTCAACTAAGCTTCATGAATATCCAGAGACATGAAGCACACGTCTTCATAAACTTCAGACCTGGAGAATGGAAGAAAGAGATCTTCATAGTGAGCCTCTGAGACATCGATTGAACAGGATGGATCAGGTTCGGGTGCAGGAGTCAGATTGTCAATAGAAGATCGGAATGACTCAAGTTCCCTGACAACCATGCGCCTATCAGCATCCACTTTCTGAGACAGCAAACCAAGACTAGTATCTAAATCAGTGCGCATGACTTGGTGATTCTTGGCTAGCTTGGCATCAAGAGACTGATCAATCCTACTTTCAATGGAGCTAAGAGCAGTCTCAATGCGGTCAATAGAGGCCTTCAGCTCATTAAACTGAGTTGCACTCATCGAAGATCTCCTCTGATAAGTTAGAGGAGTGGCAGGTGGTACTGAGGGAATGGGTGAGAATACTAGTTCTTGAGGAGTGAGGGAAATATGTGGAAGGGCAGGTAGTGAAGGCATCAAGAATGCAGGTGAAGGAGGTGAAGGGATTGGGACTTGTGAAGCAGTTGTACTTGGAGGAGGTAATTGGACTGAAGGAGGTGGTTGGACTGGTGATGGAGGACCAATATCCTGTTGGACTGGAGATGGAGGAGCAAGAGGTAGAGTCGGTATTAGAAGTGCAGGTGGAGGAGATGGAGGATTCACAGGAATGAGACGAGGCACAGATGAAGGAGTAGAAATTGCCTCTAAAACAGGTGCTCTTGAGATAGGGGCACGACGCCTTCGCACAAGAGGAGGAGGTTGGAAACTAGACGCCTGAGATTGAGAAGGGGAATTATTGAATACAGGTATCTCAGATTCATCCCCACCCTCAGTAGTAGACTCCTCTGGCAGGCTAAGTTTTCTCTTCCCTTTCTTGGCAGCTACAGCCTTAACAGTACCTTGCTTAGAAACATCCAGAACAAGATTCCCTGTTCTTGTTCTCTTGATTCCCATTTTCTTAAGAGTGGTTTGGGAATAGTAACTTGAAGGTTGAAGACGGAAGGGGTCTTCATCCTCTGGAAAAACAACCTCAAGCTGCATAAATATCTTCATGAGCAGCAGATTGTAGGGAAAAGAGGTAGCTCGTGATGACACTGCTTGAATCATCCTTCGAACAACAATGAAGCCAAGATTGAAGGGTGTCTTGAAGTAAATGGCAAACAGAACAAAAAACTCCATTGCACTGATTTCATCATGATGACCACCCTTAGAGACAATATTGTACCCAATCATTTGATGAAATAACCTGGCCCTTGCGGTAAGGTGTTTACCTTTAAGAGGATCAGGAGTGTGATTGGGGTCATTTACTATAAGCCGTAGAAAACTCTCACCATCAAATGTACCAAAGAAAGGAAGCTCAGTGCCGGATACATATTTATAGGGGCAGCTATCCAAATGGGAGACTTCTAGAAGAGCATTAATGTACTGGGGATTGATTTTTATGTGATTGTTATACACATAGCTCCTAATGATGGAGAAATCAGAGGTGAAACTAAGATTGGCGTAGAACATTTTGATGGCTTCTGGATAATAATAGGACTCTACATTAAACAAACCTAATAACCCGAGATCCTTCAAGGGTTCAATAATGTCCATCCCAGCTAAATCATCAAAATCAATCCCTCGACTGGGTATAAGAGATTTAAACTGATAATCTTCATGATACCTTAATTCCACAGCTTTAATGAGAAAGTAGAGAGAGGGCCACTCTTTTGCACGGGGAATTGCACGTGGAGGACGAGCAGAAACTTTGGCCTTCTTCTTGGCCGGATCCTTAGCAGCGTGAGAAGATGAACCCTGAAAGTCCATTGAACGAATAGACCTTGCGAGAGAGAGAGAACTGGTAGGGCAAGGGTTTTTCAGAAAGAGCGCGAAATGTGAAGCGTCTTTGGGAAGAAAAACAGAGTTTAAATGAAAGAGGGGCATCGCCCGACGAGATGAAGTCACACATGTATGACAGATTAACCCGATGGGTCACACGTGTCGGTAGATTAAGGAAATGCAAATGCATCTTCCGATGCCTATAGAATAACACAGTATCTACCGATGCCTTCCGATAGACATGCATCATCCGATGCCTATTGAAAACACAGCATCTACCGATGCCATCACAGAAGAAAATGCTCTAACACTTAGGATTTTCTAACAGAGAAATAAACTTAGTTTTTCTCAACCTGAATGAGGCCTAGCCTTATTCTAATATTATTGAATGTCTTTTCATCCAAAGGCTTGGTAAAGATGTCGGCCAATTGATCAACAGAATTGACAAATTCTAAAGATATATCACCTCTTTGAACATGATCACGGATGAAGTGATATCTTACATCAATATGTTTGGTTCTAGAATGCTAAATAGGATTTTTAGAAATGTTAATTGCACTGGTGTTATCACACCGAATAGGAATCCTATCATAGAACATATTATAATCTTCTAAAGTCTGTTTCATCTAAAGCATTTGTGCACAGCAACTGCCTGCAGCAATATATTCACTTTCAGCAGCTGACAATGCAACAGAATTCTGTTTCTTTGAGTACCAGGAAACTAAGGATTCACCAAGGAATTGTGTAACGCCCCGAGTTATCTGAACCCGGTTCGCTACTCATTACTTGATCATAACTAAGAAATTTCGAATAAATTTAAAACTTCATTCGACATTCAAAATTTGACATTTTCTAAACGTTCAAAACATTTGAAAACTTTGCAGCGGAAAATTATTTAAAACTACAATGGGGATTTAACTAGCTGTGAAAATATTGTTGGAAAGGTTAATGGAAATGTTTAAAGTATTCGGTCAAGAGAAAATAAGGTTTTAAAATGATGGACTACTCAAGGAATTACAAAAGTCGAATTCATCTGCCAACGACAAAGTCAACGGAAGGAGCAGAAGCAGAAAACCAAAGGCTTCTGCCGATGACGTCCACACAACTTCACCCACAACTTCATCTGCCGATGAAATCATGGTAACTTCACACACCACTTCATCTGCCGATGAAGTTAACATAACTTCATCTGCCGATGAAGTCAGCACAATTTCATCTCCCAATAGACAAACACACGTCATCTTCCGATAACAACAATATGACTCCACGCCTTCCGATTCGCTAAACGACAAACGGGTTACTCTACACCTTCCGATTCGCTAAACGACAAACGGGTTTCTCCCTCTTCCGATGGAATGGACTACATCTGCCGACACGTGCTACTCACGTAACTCCTTAAAGCATCTACTGATAGACTTTAAAATCTACATCTTCCGATGGCTTTTCTGAAGACATCTTCCGATAGAATTTAAAAATTTACTCAACATCTACCGACAGATATCATCTGTCGATAGAGAGCAAAACAACAACTCTAATCGCTTCACTTGCAAATCCAGTAATAAACCAACAGAATACTAAATTCAGAGAAAACTAAGATTACTTTTGAAAACTTCAAGTAACTCATTCTTGCTAAAACTAACCAGAGACAATCCAAACCTTTGTGTCACTAGAAACTCATAAGTACTATCTTGAAATCCCAACAGAATATCGTTATCAGAGAAGAAACTCAAAAGCGAATTCCAAAACATTAAAATTTCTACTGTCATGAAAGCTCAGTATAATAAATTTGAAATACTGTCAATTAATCTTTGTTAGTCAATGACACCAGTCATGCCGCCCCATCAGATGCCTGACCGTAGCACAGCCGTGCTCCACCAACCTCATCTACTCGGTTATGCTCTCAGGGAAATCACCTGCTGTATCCTCAACACCTACATCACAAAACTCATCTATTAGCCTAATGCTAAGCAAGTAAAGCATAATGAAATGTATGCTGAAACATAAACCCTGATCATGCAGTTTCTAATTTTCTCAACTCAGTTGTGCATCGTTCATAAACTGGTCTGATCCCTAAGTTCCCTTGGGAGTGGGATCGGTTCTCCCAATGTAATAAATCCTCTACTCAGTTAAGGGGCGGATTACTTCCCTTAACAGCTAATACAGATCCCTTAATTCCCTTGGGAGTGGGATCGGTTCTCCCAATGTAATAAATCCTCTACTCAGTTAAGGGGCGGATTACTTCCCTTAACAGTTACTCTGTTTCATTCAATTCATACTCATCATAACCTTGCACATAAATTCATTTTCGTAATTCTTCAAAAACTTAATGCATGACATAAAGAAAAGAAACACTCAAACATGCATAAACCTACTGTTTTGTGATGTAGGCCCGAAGGCTCACACATTACTTTACTTACCTGGCTCCTGGAAATCGCTCGGCTATATGTTACTCCAAAAATCTGCTCACCTAAAACCATTGACAGATTATGGATTAGATCTTCACTAAACTTTATCTAACTACTGAAGTCTAAGGAAGCCAGTTTGGGGCTCTACTGATTAAGCATTCCTGATACATCACTAAACCCCAAAACCCAAATCTCTCACCCGCAGCTTATCGAAGATACATACATTGCAATCCTTCAGCTACCCTAGCACTAGAACGGCAAGTAGTTGATTCAAAACTCACCTTGGTTGGGGAAAACCGGAGGGGAAATCGCCCAGAGGTAGTCTGCTTGAGCTGAGAGGTAAGAGTAATAATACAGTGGCGGCTAAACCTCACTAAACCTTTCCTTAAATACCTTATCCACAATATAAATTTGCAATTACCACTTTGCCCCTGCCTAGTCATTTACAACCTAATCAACATTTCACTAAATTTTAACCATAAAAATTATATTCCACCGTTTAATAACTTATTTTGATTTATTGAAACCGGGTGCTACAATCTACCCTCCTTAAAAGAATTTGTCCTCAAAATTCAGTACCTGAATAACTCCGGATGTTGATCCATCATGTCTTGCTGGCGTTCCCAAGTTGTCTCCTCCAAGTTCTGGTTGTGCCATAAGACTTTCACTAGTGGCACTTCTTTGTTGCGCAATACCTTCACTGCATAATCTAGAATCTTTACTGGCTTTTCTTCATAGGTGAGTGTAGGTTGAATCTCAATGTTCTGCTGTTCAACGACATGAGTTGGATCCCGTATACACTTCTTTAGCATAGAAACATGGAACACATCATGTATTCCTTCCATAGAAGCTGGTAGCAATAATTGATAGGCTGCTTTCCCAACTCTCTTCAGGATAGTGAACGGTCCAATAAATCTGGGGTTCAACTTTTCTCTTTTTCCAAATCTCACGACTCCTTTGAAAGGTGACACCTTAAGGAAAACTTCATCCTCTACTTCAAATTCCAGTTCTCTTCTCCTCTTGTCTGCATAGCTTTTCTGTCGGCTTTGAGCTGTCAAAATTCTCTGTCGGATGAGGGCAATCTTCTCCACTGTTTGCTGCACGATATCAGGACCTAGTAGTTGTGCTTCACCAACTTCATCCCAGTACAACGGTGATCTGCATTTTCGTCCATATAATGCCTCATACGGTGCCATTCCTATTGTCGCCTGAAAACTGTTGTTGTAAGAGAACTCTACCAATGGTAAATACTTACTCCAAGATCCTTGAAAATCTAATATGCACGCTCGGAGCATATCCTCTAAGGTCTGAATAGTTCTCTCGGATTGTCCATCTGTTTGAGGGTGAAAGGCTGTGCTAAAGTTAAGTTGTGTTCCCATAGCCTTATGCAAACTTTTCCAAAACTTAGATGTAAATTTAGAGTCTCGGTCTGAAACTATAGTGCTTGGAACTCCATGTAATCTAATGATCTCTTGCACATACAACTCTGCTAGTTGATCCATCGAATATGTTATCTTAATAGGCAGAAAATGGGCGGATTTGGTCAAACGATCAACTATTACCCAAATTGCATCGTGTCCTTTTGCTGTTCTAGGCAATCCTGTAACAAAATCCATTGTCACTTGTTCCCACTTCCATTCCGGAACTGGTAGGGGTTGCAATGTTCCTGCAGGCCTCTGATGTTCAGCTTTGACCTGCTGGCAGACCAAACATGACTCCACGTACTCCGCCACACATCTTTTCATACTTGGCCACCAAAAATGCTGCTTGAGATCCCTGTACATCTTAGTACTTCCAGGATGAATAGAGAGTCTAGAAGAATGAGCCTCGGATAGAATTTCCTTTCGAAGCTCGACATTAGCTGGAACAAACCATCTATTTCTAAACTTAAGGATTCCATCAGCCGAGCAGTTGAAGTCTGTCTTGACAGTAGAATCTATGTACAGCTTATACTTATTGCATTCAGCGTCATTCATTTGAACTTCCTTTATTCTCCCCAAAATAGTAGGCCTCAAAGATATGGCCGAAAGCATGGCTGACACGCTAGATACTGCTTCAAGGTTAAACCTTAGGAATTCAGTCTCTAAGGCTATCGGTATGTCTAGAATCAACGTAGAAACCGATGGAGTCACCCTGCTCAAAGCGTCCGCCACTACATTCGCTTTGCCGGGATGATACTTAATCTCAAAGTCATAGTCTTTTACAAATTCCAACCATCTACGTTGCCTCATGTTTAGCTCCTTCTGTGTGAAAATGTACTTCAGACTCTTATGATCTGAAAATATTTCGCAAGTTTGTCCATACAGGTAGTGCCTCCAAATCTTTAATGCAAAAACCACTGCAGCTAATTCTAAGTCATGAGTAGGATAATTCTTCTCGTGCACTTTTAATTGCCTAGATGCATAAGCTATAACTTTTTCGTCTTGCATCAAAACACAGCCAAGTCCAATTTTGGAAGCATCGCAATAAATACTAAACTTACCATTTTCAACAGGAAGGGTTAGTATAGGTGCATTGGTCAATTTCTGCTTTAAGGTTTGGAAACTGAACTCACACTTATCAGTCCAAATATACTTTACATTTTTCCTTGTTAACATAGTGAGGGGTGTGGCAATCTTCGAAAACCCCTCAATGAACTTTCTGTAGTACCCTGCTAGTCCAAGAAAGCTCCTGATATCTGTAGCATTCTTCGGTTGGGGCCATTCCTTAACTGCTTGAACTTTAGCTGGATCGACAGATATTCTATCACCAGAGATCACGTGACCAAGAAAGTGAACTCTGTCCAACCAAAATTCACACTTGGAAAACTTAGCATAAAGTTGGTGCTGTCTTAGTAACTCCAACACCAAACCCAAATGCCTTGCATGCTCGTCCTCAGTTTTAGAGTAGATTAGGATGTCATCAATGAATACAATAACAAACTTATCTAAATACTCACGAAACACCCTATTCATGAGATCCATGAAGGCTGCTGGTGCATTTGTCAAACCAAAAGACATGACCAAAAACTCATAGTGTCCATACCTTGTACGAAAAGCAGTCTTTGGGATGTCTTCGGATTTAACCTTCAATTGGTAATAACCGGACCTTAAGTCACCCTTAAGTTGGTCAAATAAGTCGTCAATCCTCGGTAGAGGGTACTTATTCTTGACAGTTAACTTATTCAATTCTCTATAATCAATGCACATACGCATTGATCCATCCTTCTTCTTGACAAAGAGGACAGGTGCACCCCACGGTGAGAAGCTTGGGCGTATGAATCCCTTCTCCAACAAGTCCTCCAACTGTTTCTTTAACTCTTTAAGTTCTGTTGGTGCTAGTCTATATGGATTTTTAGACACAGGCTCGGCTCCGGGGTAAACATCTACAACAAATTCGATTTCTCTATCGGGTGGTAAACCAGGAAGGTCATCTAAAAACACTTCAGGAAAGTCTCGGACAGTTAGGACATTCTGAGGATTTGCCTTTCCTACAAGCCGTGCGTCTAAAACGCTAGCTAAGAAGCACAAATACTCTTTACACAGGGAAGGTCTAGTGTTAATGGAAGTCATCACAGACATCACCTCACTCTTCCTTGAGGCCTGAAAGGTATGTTTCAAATTACCAGGGGGTTGGAAACTAACTATTCCAGTCCTACAATCAATTGTGGCATAATGTTTAAACAACCAATCCATTCCTAGGATTACATCAAATCCCATTATGTCCATAATAATGAGATCGGCAGGTAAATTCATGTTCCCTACCAATACATTGCTATCAGGAATTACTTGGTTAGAGTGCATATGTTCACCAGAGGGTAAGGCAACATCAAATACATGCACAGTAGAGGTAAGCTTTACATCTAACTTATCAGCAAATGTCAATGCTACGAATGAATGTGTTGCACCAGAATCTATCAATGTAAAAGCGGGTAGGGAATTGACCAGTATAGTACCTGACACCACAGCAGGCTGCTCATCATCGCCTGGCTCAACCATGGAGAATATTCTTGGCTTAATCACAGCAGGGCCATTCTTCAAGGCCGGACAGTCTCTGTTAAAGTGACCAACCTTGCCGCAGTTGAAACACCGAGTGACTCTGGGTCTCGGGCAATCTCTGAAAGCATGCCCAACTTCATCGCAATTGAAACACTTTCCCGATCCAAACCTGCATTCACCCAAATGACTTTTCATACACTTCGGACACTGGGGATACTTCTGACTATCCGGTACTTTCCTCCTTGATCTTTGGCTATTCTGGCCTTCATTCGGCCTCTTCATCCCTCTCTGTTGTTGTGGTTGAACAAACCTTTGTGGGACTTCCTTTGTTCCAGCACACATCCTTTCAGCCTCTTCCACTTCCAGAGCAGTGGACACTACTTCACTTAACGCCAAACCTTTAATACCGCAAAATTTAACTCCTCGGTAAATTTCTGGTTTCAGTCCATGCACAAACTTGAACACCTTATCCTCGTCTTTGTGAGCAAAGTGTCCAGCAAACCTGGACAGGGACTCAAACTGCCTACTATACTCGGCCACAGACCCTGTCTGCTTCAAGTTCAGAAACTCTAACTTCTTTGCAGTTTGGACGGTGCTATTGAAATACTTCCCGTAGAAAATGTCTTTGAATCGTGACCATTGCATTGTCAAAACATCTGTGGTGGTTTCTATTGTCTCCCACCAGAGCTGAGCTTCTCCAGCCAAATGAAAGGTTGCCAATGTGACTTTCTCTTCTTCTCCTATGTTGGCACACCTGAACATACTTTCAATCTTCCTAAGCCATCCCTCAGCAATGACTGGATCGGAGGAATGTCCATCAAATGTGGGTGGTCTCAGTCTCCGGAATCTATCTCCAGAATGTTCACTGTTAGAACCTGAGTTAGCACTCCCTTGTGCTTCCCGATTCAACAGCACTCCTAATTGATCAGATTGTTGACGCACAATATCAGTCTGTTGACGCATTAATTCTGTCAGCTGCCTAATTACACTAGAGTCCTCCTCACGTCTAGGACTCGGTATCTCTCTTGGTATTCTTGGTCTTCCTGGGCGCCTAGCCATTTTACTAATTTCCTGCACAGGGTTAACTACTCTCATAAACATTTTATAACTAAAGCTAACATAAACACTTACAGTTGTTGGAGTACTTCCATGCAACGATTGGCACTGATGAGTAATCTTTTGAACGGTTTAACTGAATGTCTCTGATACCATACTGTAACGCCCCGAGTTATCTGAACCCGGTTCGCTACTCATTACTTGATCATAACTAAGAAATTTCGAATAAATTTAAAACTTCATTCGACATTCAAAATTTGACATTTTCTAAATGTTCAAAACATTTGAAAACTTTGCAGCGGAAAATTATTTAAAACTACAATGGGGATTTAACTAGCTGTGAAAATATTGTTGGAAAGGTTAATGGAAATGTTTAAAGTATTCGGTCAAGAGAAAATAAGGTTTTAAAATGATGGACTACTTAAGGAATTACAAAAGTCGAATTCATCTGCCGACGACAAAGTCAACGGAAGGAGCAGAAGCAGAAAACCAAAGGCTTCTGCCGATGACGTCCACACAACTTCACCCACAACTTCATCTGCCGATGAAATCACGGTAACTTCACACACCACTTCATCTGCCGATGAAGTTAACATAACTTCATCTGCCGATGAAGTCAGCACAATTTCATCTCCCAATAGACAAACACACGTCATCTTCCGATAACAACAATATGACTCCACGCCTTCCGATTCGCTAAACGACAAACAGGTTTCTCCCTCTTCCGATGGAATGGACTACATCTGCCGACACGTGCTACTCACGTAACTCCTTAAAGCATCTACTGATAGACTTTAAAATCTACATCTTCCGATGGCTTTTCTGAAGACATCTTCCGATAGAATTTAAAAATTTACTCAACATCTACCGACAGATATCATCTGTCGATAGAGAGCAAAACAACAACTCTAATCGCTTCACTTGCAAATCCAGTAATAAACCAACAGAATACTAAATTCAGAGAAAACTAAGATTACTTTTGAAAACTTCAAGTAACTCATTCTTGCTAAAACTAACCAGAGACAATCCAAACCTTTGTGTCACTAGAAACTCATAAGTACTATCTTGAAATCCCAACAGAATATCGTTATCAGAGAAGAAACTCAAAAGCGAATTCCAAAACATTAAAATTTCTACTGTCATGAAAGCTCAGTATAATAAATTTGAAATACTGTCAATTAATCTTTGTTAGTCAATGACACCAGTCATGCCGCCCCATCAGATGCCTGACCGTAGCACGGCCGTGCTCCACCAACCTCATCTACTCGGTTATGCTCTCAGGGAAATCACCTGCTGTATCCTCAACACCTACATCACAAAACTCATCTATTAGCCTAATGCTAAGCAAGTAAAGCATTAATGAAATGTATGCTGAAACATAAACCCTGATCATGCAGTTCTAATTTTCTCAACTCCGTTGTGCATCGTTCATAAACTGGTCTGATCCCTAAGTTCCCTTGGGAGTGGGATCGGTTCTCCCAATGTAATAAATCCTCTACTCAGTTAAGGGGCGGATTACTTCCCTTAACAGCTATACAGATCCCTTAATTCCCTGGGAGTGGGATCGGTTCTCCAATGTAATAAATCTCACTCCGTTAATGGGCGGATACTTCCCTAACGTTCCTGGGAGTGGGATCGGTTCTCCCAATGTAATAAATCCTCTACTCAGTTAAGGGGCGGATTACTTCCCTTAACAGCTACTCTGTTTCATTCAATTCATACTCATCATAACCTTGCACATAAATTCATTTTCGTAATTCTTCAAAAACTTAATGCATGACATAAAGAAAAGAAACACTCAAACATGCATAAACCTACTGTTTTGTGATGTAGGCCCGAAGGCTCACACATTACTTTACTTACCTGGCTCCTGGAAATCGCTCGGCTATATGTTACTCCAAAAATCTGCTCACCTAAACCATTGACAGATTATGGATTAGATCTCCACTAAACTTTATCTAACTACTGAAGTCTAAGGAAGCAGTTTGGGGCTCTACTGATTAAGCATTCCCGATACATCACTAAACCCCAAAACCCAAATCTCTCACCCGCAGCTTATCGAAGATACATACATTGCAATCCTTCAGCTACCCTAGCACTAGAACGGCAAGTAGTTGATTCAAAACTCACCTTGGTTGGGGAAAACCGGAGGGGAAATCGCCCAGAGGTAGTCTGCTTGAGCTGAGAGGTAAGAGTAATAATACAGTGGCGGCTAAACCTCACTAAACCTTTCCTTAAATACCTTATCCACAATATAAATTCGCAATTACCACTTTGCCCCTGCCTAGTCATTTACAACCTAATCAACATTTCACTAAATTTTAACCATAAAAATTATATTCCACCGTTTAATAACTTATTTTGATTTATTGAAACCGGGTGCTACAAATTGACATGTTCCACTGGTGCTTTTCCTATCAACTAAACTTCCTGCATAATCGGAATCTGAATATCTTATCAGATCAAAGGAAGTGCCTTTAGGATACCATAAACCAAGATCATAGGTTCTACTTAGATATTTAAAAATCCTCTTGACAGCATTTAAGTGGGATTTCTTAGGAGCAGCCTGAAACCTAGCACATAGACACACACTAAAGAGTATATATGGCCGACTTGCAGTCAGATATAACAGTGAACCAATCATACCACGATATTTCTTGATATCCACACTTATACCATTTTCATCCTTGTCCAATTTAGTAGTGGTACTCATGGGAGTTCTAGAGGATTTGACAAATTCTAAACCAAATTTCTTAAGGAGTTCCTTAATGTACTTTTCTTGACAGAAAAAAATTCCATCAGGAGATTGACTTATTTGAAATCCTAAGAAGAATTTTAACTTCCCCATCATACTCATTTCAAATTCACTTTGCATGAGGGAGGAAAAACCATTACACATATTGACATTAGTAGAACCAAAAATAATGTCATCAATATAAATTTGTACTAAAATAATATCCTTATCCTTTTGCATGGTAAATAGAGTTGAGTCGGTGTTACCCTTTTTGAAATTCCTTTCCTCAAGGAAGTTCCTCAACCTATCATACGAAGCTCTAGGAGCCTGCTTAAGTCCATAAAGAGCCTTCTTAAGTCTATACACATAATCAGGTTTTGCAAAATCTTCAAATCCTAAGGGATGCTCTACATAAACTTCTTCCTGAATATAACCATTTAAGAAGGCACTCTTCACATCCATTTGGAAGAGTGTGAAGTTTTTGTAGCAAGTATAAGCCAAGAGCATCTAATTGACTCTAATCTCGCAACAGGTGCAAAGGTTTCCTCAAAATCTATTCCTTCTTCTTGATTGTAACCTTTAGCAACCAGTTTAGCTTTATTTCTAACCACAATCCCATTTTCATCTAATTTGTTCTTGTAAACTCATTTAGTTCCAATAATGGGATGATCCTTAGGCCTTGGAACAAGTTCCCATACGTTGCTCCTTTCAAATTGATTTAACTCTTCTTGCATGGCCAAGATCCAATTTTCATCACCCTCGGCTTCTTCAAATTTCTTAGGCTCTACTTGTGAAATGAATGTCACATTGGCACAGAGATTCCTAAGAGAAGCTTTAGTCTTAACTCCTAAAGAAGGATCACCTAAAACTTCATCTATTGGATGATTTTTGACATATTTCCAATCTTTAGGAAGAGCAGGATTTTCATCCTTGACAGGAACAATTTCTAGAGATGTAGAAGAAGGTTCTATTGGTTTTTCTACTTGAGAAGAATCACTTGGTTTTTCTAAGGAAAGAGAATCCAGTTGTTTATCTAAAATATCATCCTCATCCACATTGATTGTGGGTTGAGGAGACTCATCAAAGTTAACATGAACTGATTCCTCTACAACTAGAGTTCTCCTATTGAATACTCTATAAGCTTTGCTAGAAAGAAAATAACCCAGAAAAATTCCAAGATCAGATTTGGAATCGAATTTACCTAAGTTATCCTTAGTGTTTAGAATAAAACATTTGCTTCTAAAAGCTCTAAAATACTTAACAGAAGGTGTTTTACCATTCCAAAGCTCATAGGGAGTTTTCTCAAGAATAGGTCTTATGGAGACCCGATTAAGCACATAACAAGTTGTTGACACAGCTTCTGTCCAGAAATATTTTGGAAGGGAATTCTCATTAAGCATAGTCCGAGCTAGCTCTTGGAGAGACCTATTTTTTCTCTCAACAACACCATTTTGCTGAGGGGTCCTAGGAGAAGAGAAATTGTGCTCAATTCTATACTTGAGACATAAGAGTTCAAATTTCTCATTTTCAAATTCTCTACCATGATCACTACGAATAGCAACTATGGTGAGCTCCTTTTCATTTTGAACTCTTTTCCTAAAATTAGAAAAGGTGTCAAAAGTCTCATCCTTAGACTTCAGAAAATGTACCCAGGTGAATCTAGAGAGGTCATCTACAATAACAAAGGCATAGAATTTGCCACCTAGGCTGGCTATATTGGAAGGACTGAAGAGGTCCATATGAAGGAGTTGGAGAGGCTTAGAAGTTGAAATTGCATTCTTCGATGCAAAGGAACTCTTGATCTGCTTACCCATTTGGCAAGTTTCACAGACCTTATCCTTTTCAAAGGAAATCTTAGGGATTCCTCTAACTAAATTCTCCTTAGTAATCTTAGCAAAAGTATCCATCCCTACATGTCCTAATCTCCTATGTCAAATCCAAGAATCATGGGAAGAATTAACAGCAAAGTATTTTTCATCAGACACAGCAATATTATCTAAGTCAATAATGTAAATATTATCTTTCCTATAGCCAGAAAATAGAATTTTGCCATTTGAAGCATCTTTAATTATGCAAAAATTTGACTTAAAAATTACTTTATATCCTTTATCACATAACTGGCTAATACTAAGTAAATTATTTTTTAATCCATCTACTAATAAAATATTCTCAATAATAGGATTAATACTGTTACCTATGTTGCCAATGCCAACAATTTTTCCTTTTTGGTTTCCACCAAAAGTAACACTTCCTTTCTTCTTGTTGACACTTGCAAACTTGGTTGAGTCTTCTGTCATATGCCTCGAACATCCATTGTCGAGATACCATTGATTTTTCCCAGGAGAACAGTCAACCTGCAAAACAGAGATCAGGTTGTCTTCTTAGGTACCCAAATCTTTTGGGTCCTAGTGTTAGGTCTGGTCCCCTTAGGAACCCATTGCAGTTTACTGCTAGATTTTATATTGTTTGATTTTAAGGAACACTCAAAGGATTTGTGTCCTACTTCGTTACATGCATGACAAGTGGATGGTTTAACAAAGAAATTCTTGAAAACTTTCCTTTTATTGAACTTATCATAACCTATACCTGCCTTATCATGAGTAGCTCTATGATTTCCTATCAGCAGAGTTAGGTTTTTGCTACCATTTGAGAACCAAAGAACAAGTTTATTCAACGACTCATTTTTCTTCTTAAGTTCAGTAATTTCTTTTTCATGCAAGTCCACTTCTTTAGCATGCTTTTCTAATAACCCTACATTTTCCTTTTTCAACATATTATACTTAGTCTTAAGCATGCCAAATTGTTCAACCAAGTCATTAAATGCGTCAATTAGTTCACCTTCTTCATTATCACTATCGCTATCACTTAAAATACTTGAGGAAGAAGTACTAACATTTTCCTCGTGTGCCATGAAGCACAGATTTGCAACTTCCTCATCTTCTGAAGAGGAGGTGTCACCTTCACTGTCATCCCAAGTGGCCTTCATAGCCTTCTTCTTAAGGTTCTTGGGATACTTCTTTGTCTGTGGACAATCTGCCTTCATGTGGCCAGGCTTTCCACATCCAAAGCAAGTGATTTCTTTCTCCTTGTGAGATTTCTCACCCTTTGGAAATCTCCTTCCTTGCATTCTTTTTCTTTGGAGGAATTTGCTGAACCTCCTTGTAATGAAGGTTATATCTTCATCATCATCTTCTTCTTCTTCTTCCTCAGACACATCTTGTTTACTAGAAGAAGCTTTCATAGCAATGTCTTTTCTTTTTGTAGCCTCTTTTTCCTTGAGGTCTTCCTTCTCGTTTGACCTCATTGTGATCTCATGTGTCATAAGAGATCCAATGAGTTCCTCAAGTTTCAGAGCCTTGAGATCCTTTGCTTCCTGTATGGCAGTCACCTTTGGCTGCCAGCTTCTTGGAAGACATCTGAGGATCTTCCTGATCTGTTCTTCACTAGAATAAGATTTACCAAGAGCTTTCAAACCATTAGTAATGTTAGTAAATCTTGTAAACATGGAAGAAACAGACTCATCCTTAGGCATAGAGAATAGTTCATACTCGTGTATGAGCATATTTAATTTACTCTCTTTAACCAGGTTTGTGCCTTCGTGTGTGATCTCTAATAAGTGCCAAATTTCTTGATCACTCTCACACCCTTGTACTCTATTAAATTCGTCTCTATTTAGAGCACAGTACAAGGTGTTTTGTAACGACCCAGACACTGTACCCTATTTCTCGTACGAAATTCTTTTCTTTTTATACTTAGCGTTTAAGTGGAAAACGATTTAATAAAACGTTTAAAAAATTTCAAAACTATTATTTAAACTAACACGCGCACAAACACCTACAAAATACACCTCACCATTTCACTAACGCAATTCTATCTATACCACGAATTATAACTACATCACAAACATACACTTCCCAATACGACTTAACTTTAAACCACCGATACTCCTACATCTCCGAAATCTCATTCAGAACGACTCGAGATATAATTAAACAAAACACATTTTCACGAAAACAAACTGCATGGTTCCGTTTAAAAGTTTAACATATCCTCCTGTTTACAAAATACCAAGCAGTTCATAAAAATCCAAACAAAAACCTTAACAAACGTTTTATAAAACAAATCTATCAACTAAACAGAACCAAACACCCTAATATGATCAACTATACATTTTATAATACCATTAACATAAATCTATCACCTAACCAGATCCAAGCATCCTAATATGATCAACTATACATTTCATAATACCATTAACTCCTCCAAAATACTTACATACATCCCAAAATACCAACTCCTCCAAAACACTCACATACATCCCAAAATACCTTTACATCATTCCCCACGGGTCAAAACGCGCCTCGACTGCCCAGCGCACTCCCACGGCCATCATCCATCAGCTGCATCATACGTCAGGAGGAGGAACGCCATCCTTACCTGGTTCGATGTCACCTATACGTCACCTACACCATACAGACACCTATGAGATAATTAAATCTCAGTAAGCTACGTAAATGCAGATGCATGCGTGCAGATGCTATTTAGAAAACATGCTCAGATTCAGATACAGAAACAGATACAGATTCAGATTACAGATTCATTTTCATTACGTCGCAGACAGATTGTTACCGAGATATCAACCCACTAAATGGAAAGGATACATTCCGCGGTCGAACTACCACTTTCCACCTAGAGAGGGGGGGTACATGCTCACAAATCCTACAGCCATGCCTGAGCCCCATCTCGCGTAACCAGATACAGACAGATTACGTTTATTCATTACAGACATTCATTCATTATCTTAAAACACGTGCAGAAATTCGTTTTCATGACATTTGAAATACGTGATGCATGAACAGTTCATATAACAGTAAACATGCAGACAAAGCATACCATCAAAACTCAACAATCAACCTATACACATATAGACAGAGCATACCATCAAAACCGAAATAGAGTAACATATAAACAATTTAAACCTAACTACCCAACCAAAAGCGATTTAAAGCAAACAACTCTTCAAGGATCCTCGACGCGACATCGAAGTATGGTGTAGACCGATTGGTCAGAGTAAGTCACGAAGACTTACCTGTCGTCCGTAGCTTGCTGGTTTTGGCACATCCGGTCACATATGGCTCGACCTATGTCAAACATTCAAACTTCATTAAAATCAAGCTTACATTCTCCAATTACTCTCAAATTACTATTTCTAGTCTAATCCAATTAAAACCTAACTTAACGGGCCACTAATTCGGGTTGGGTAAAACCGACCCGAAACTTTGAACGCGCGTAACTTTCGCGTCGGTTACCGGAATCGAACGATTCCAGCGGCCACGTACTCCTCTAATAACCTATTTTAATATGCCACAAGGAATTTAAAAACAAACGACCGGAGCTAGGTCAATTTATCAAAAACCCGAACTGCCCCTTTCTCCCAAAATTCCTCTTTTTGATTTTTCATCAAATTCCATCAATTTCTTCACCAATCTATCCTTTTAACATCCAATTAACAACAACTAACCTAAAATCGAAGTTACAAAGCACAAACCCGAATTGCCCTAATTCGGGCATCACTGATTTTCGCCCAATTCGGGCGCTCCACAGCCAATCGACAATAGCCGGCCTTAGGGTTGACAAACCCACGCCGGAAGTGACCGAAAACGGCCGGCGATCGGAGCTCAATCGAGCTCGCCACCGCCAGCCTCAAACCGAACAAAAACAGGGCCGAAGTCGAGCTTACCGTTCGGGTTGCGCGCGGAGATGGCCGGAGGTCGCACGCCGCCGTCGTCTGGCCGGAGAGGGGCGGAAGTCACCGGCGTTCGTCGTTCGTCGGAGGGTCGCGCTCCCTTCTCTCTCTCGGCGTCGGGCTCGGGTTCGTCGAAATCAACTGAATGGTTTAACCATTCAGTTGATTTTAATTATTATTATTAATAATAATAATCCTAATATTCTATTTTATTGAACGTCACTACCTCTCGTGTTTTCAACCGTTTCGAATTTCTTATCTCGCCAGTAAATCCAACTTATTATCTGGGTTCTATTAAAACTGTCCGTTCGCAAATCGGACCTCGTTTACTATTTTTACTAAAATTATATTATGAGAAACGTAATTACCCGGAATATAGCGTTATTATTCCGAAAATTCTCGTAAATTCTTTAAAATTCCTATTAATTGCTAGGATCGTCATGACACATTTCTTTTGTAAAACGGACCTGATTTGACATATTTACAAAAATGTCATCCGAAAATATAATAATAATATTCTCAAAATCCGTACGAGCCGGATATTACATGTTTACTGCCTTGGCATTATGGCTCAGATTTCTCTTATCAGACTCAGTCAATTCAGAAGAGTCCTTAGGGATACTTTTCTCATTTACAGTTTTCATGGCCTTAAAAGGACCATTCTCTATAATACACCAAGTCTCATAGTCTATGGCTTGAATGAATATTTTCATTCTAGCCTTCCAATAGACATAATCACTACCATCAAAGAATGGAGGTCTATTTGTTGCTTGACCTTCTATTTGTGTGGTGTTAATGTTGAATGCCATTGTGAACAAATATAACACAGAGTGTTTAAACGGAGCTTAGACAATGATAAACCTTGCTCTGATACCAATTGTAGAATCGAGATTGTCTAAGAGGGGGGGTGAATTAGACCTATTTCAAATTTTCTTAATTACTAAACACAAGCAATCAATCAGTAATAGTAAGTGAGAGAGAGAAAAAATCAACACCAGATTTTTACGTGGTTCGGCAAAACCTTGCCTACATCTACGCTTCAAGGTTCACCCCTTGAAGATCCTTAACCTTCTCCTCAGAGAAAAAAACAGATCGGAATTCCGGGCTCCGATCAACTACCTTTACAATTCAGGATCAAACTTCACAGGCGTCAATCCACTGCCTTATACACAATGTTGAGTTCGTAAATGGAAAGCTCAGACTACACTCTCACAAGGATTGAATCTCAAGTTAGAATCGAGAGGTGTAGGAAAATAATATAGAGTATGATAAAATTTCGCAGGTTAGGGCTTAGGAAATCAAATTCGCAAAAGTTGTATCTTCGTGCTCTAACCTTGGCTTAAATACTCTATCTTCAGAATCGGCTGACTTCAATGCTCCTTATCCAATAATAGAAACTTTGTTACCGTTGGAGCAGCTTTCGTACAATTTCAGGTAGCCGTTGCCGTCTGTAGTTGCAAGTCGTCGTTGCCATTAAAGTTCTGGAGTTAATGCTGAAAACGACGTCACTGTAGCTTCGCGGCTATTTTAAATTTCTGGCGGAAGATCATCGGTAGAAGCAGCTTCAAAACAGATCGCCTCGTCATCGGTATGTGTTGCTCTAAGTGTCCATCGGTATATGCAACTTAAAAGTTATCGGCAGATGTATCTTCAACGCCATCGGTAGATGCAGCTTGAAAGGCCATCGGCAGATGTAGCTTCAAACGCCATCGGCAGATGCATCTTGAAAGTTATCGGCAGATGAAGGCTTTGAATTCCATCGGTAGATGCACCTTGAAAAATCGTCGGCAGATGCATCTTGAACTTCATCGGCTTGATGACTCCATCGGCAGATGCATGATAAGTGTGTATTTTACACACTTATTTATACTTGTTACACTTGATTTGATAAGTTTATCTCAAGTGTTTGAACGAATTTGATGAATTTTGTTTAAATGTGCAGAAAATTTAATTAAAACAGGAAATATCTACAAATTTGGATCGATATCTATACATGCCAGTCAGCAAATAAAAGAGATCGCCTATCAATCTTCAAAGTTGGAAAGTGAATCAAGAGGCAATCAATTGCTTACCAAATTGGAAAGTTTACTTAATTTAATCTCCGTCATTTACCTAAGGAAAGAAAAAAAAATCAAAGCCACTGATCAACGCCAAAGAAGGAAGTAAAGAAAATAAAAAAAAAAAAACCTAAAGGAGAGAAATCTGCAGAACGGGATTCAGCGAATTAGAGAGCAATAAACGGGGCTTTTCGGCGATTTCTCCACGGAGGCATTCTGGATTCGGAGTCAGCGAATTTGGAAAGAAACAGAGATTCGGTTTTGGACGATTTAAAGAGCCTGGATCAGAGAGAGAAAAAAAAAGAGGAGAGCCGATTTTTACAGAGAGAGCAAGAAATAGCTGGAGGTGCGGCGACTTTGAGGGCAGTCTGCGATTCCGAGAACGCGGCAGAGGGGAGCGACTTTGAGAGCACGGCAGCGAGGATCCGACTTCGGCGATTGAGGAACGAGCGACGACTGGCGAGATTCAGGCGAGCGTGGTCGGCGGATTCTGGCGAGCAGGATTCTGATCTCGGTCTTCGGCGTTGGGTGATTCTGGCGAGAGGGAAGTCGGCGATTTGGACAGCATTCTCTGAGACGATCTTCGACGAAGAGAAGAAATTTCTTACAAAATATTTTTTCTTTTTATTTCTATTACTTTTTATTTCTATTAATTGATTATGCAATATTTTATTTTTGTTGTTTTTATTTATTTTAGCATGAACTAACTTTTCTACTAGGGGCTACGATGTAGCCAGACTATGTTTATTTTTATGTTCTTCGTTTAATTATATTTTATGATTATTTCTTTCAATATTGTTGGCGCATTTAATTTCTGTTCTTAAAGCCTGTAAATTTCTGGCCAATCTTTACTTGATTATTGGGGAGTTTTGAGACCGAGAGGTGATAAACAACCGTGCACTGAAATTAATGTCATGAATATACGTAGGCTAGAGATAGTTACGGTATTTGTGTGATCACTGTGATTTCTTGATTTATTTGTATTTGATTAATGCAGGATTTGAGACTGAGAAGTGATAACCCATTAATCAAATAAACTATGCAATGCTCGAGAGAGATTGTATTAGAATTTAGTGAAATCGATCATCAACATAGGAAGAATATTTATGAATATAATTACGAAGAATTGAAATAAATATTGTCTTGGTGAAATCGTAGTACCTAGGCTTTTATCAATTTGATTTAATCTCAGTTTATTTGTTTTGCTATTTTAATTTAGTTTATTTTTATTGTTTTAATTATTTTAGTTGTTTATTTTAATTTCAATCCTTGAAAACCATAAAAACGTGTGTTCAATTTAGAATTAAGAGTAGTTATTTCGATTATTAATTACAAGTCCTCGTGGGTTCGACACTCTATTTTATCACTATATTACTTGTTGCGACTCGTACACTTGCGAAATATTTTGCACAACAAGTTTTTGGCGCCGTTGCCGGGGACTTAATTATTAATATCGAATTAATTATTTTTAGTTTTATTTTGAATTCTATTTCTTTCATTTCTTTATTTTCGTGATATTTTCAGGTGCATGCGTAAAGAGGGAAACGATAATCTTCTCCCGCTGAATCTTGAGATCGAACGTACGTGTCGACGCAATCGTAAAGAGAGAAGAGAACTTATTCAACTAGCGCTTGTCATTATGGGGGATAACAGAGCAGACAATATTGAAAATCCTCCACTCGTTATTGACAATCATCCACTTGTAAATGCTGAAACCCGGACCTTACTGGATTATGTTATACCGACTATATCTGGAGTGCATTCAGCTATTCGCAGACCGGCCATCAATGCCAATTTTGAAATTAAACCGGGCACCCTGCATATGATTCAACAATCTCAATTCAGTGGATTACCTTCAGAAGACCCCAAGGATCACATTGCCAATTTCTTAGAGGTATGCGACACTTTCAAATTTCACAATGTGGGGGATGATGCATTGAGACTACGGCTATTTCCATTTTCATTACGAGATCGTGCGAAGAACTGGCTTAACTCTTTGCCCGCTAATTCTATTACTACTTGGGAAGATTTATGTCAGAAATTTCTTTCCAAATTCTTTCCATTCGAGAAGACAGCTAGACTTCGCAATGATATAATTAATTTTACTCAGTTCGATGGGGAGACATTATATGAGGCATGGGCTCGTTTTAAGGAAATGTTGAGAAAGTGTCCCAATCATGGTCTACCAATGTGGATGCATATTCAGACTTTTTATATGGGATTATCAGCTTCTACAAAGACTCTGGTTAATGCAGCAGCAGGTGGAGCTTTAATGAGAAAAACGGAAGACGCCGCTTATGAATTATTAGAGGAATTAGCACTTAACAATGACCAGTGTCCAGTGGAGCGATCGATTATGAGGCGCACATCGGGTACTCCAGAACTCGAAGCTATGAAAGCTCTGACTCTACAAGTGGCCTCATTAACCAAGCAACTACAAGAATCTCATATGGCAGCAAGTGTTGGGAAATCGATGAAGGTTAATTGTCAGTGGTGTCATGGGCCGCATTTGAGTGAAAATTGTCAAGAGGGTAATCCTATGTCGAATGAAACTACGGAGCAAGCTAATTATATGGGAAATTTTAATCGTCAAGGCAATCCCAATTCTAATACTTATAATCCAGGATGGCAGCAACACCCAAATTTTTCATGGAGGAATTCTCAAAATGCTATGCATCCACCTCAAGCATCTCAACCTGGTCCATCTCAACAAGTTGACAAGAAAAATGATCTTGAATCGGTCCTTATGCAATTTATGAATGAGACTCGTACTGCAATGCAAAATCAATCAGCCCAAATTCGCAGTATTGAAAATCAACTGGGTCAATTCGCTAGCCTCAATAATGGAAGACCTCAAGGCTCACTACCAAGTAACACCGAAGTAAATCCGATAGAGCATTGTCAGGCAATTACCACTCGAAAGGGAACAGTTATTGAACCAGTGCACAAAGAGAAAAATATGCCTACAGTGGTCAGTGAGGAGTCCAGTGCAGAAACAGTTCAAAAGTCATCACCGATTCTTGCCAACCCAACTCCGGTACCGTTTCCACAACGATTGAAAAATGTGAAGCTCGACAAGCAATTCTCTCAATTCCTTGAAGTCTTCAAGAAGCTCCACATTAATATTCTGTTTGCCGAAGCTTTGGAACAAATGCCGATTTATGCTAAATTTTTGAAAGATATTCTTTCCCACAAGCGCAAAATAGATGAGTGTGGTTTTATAGCTCTTACAGAAGAATGCAGTGCTATTATTCAGAAAAAGCTACCTCAAAAATTAAAAGATCCAGGAAGTTTTACTGTACCATGCAAGATTGGCAGTTCTGTCTCTACCAGGGCACAATGCGATTTGGGGGCGAGCATTAATTTGATGCCTTTGTCTATATTTCGGAAACTCAATTTAGGCGAAGCAAAGCCGACAGAGGTTACATTATTGATGGCCGATCGTTCTATTAAACACCCGAGGGGAATCATTGAAGATGTTCTCGTAAAGGTCGATAAATTTATATTCCCTGCCGATTTTATTGTGCTTGATATGGAAGAAGATCAAAATGTGCCGATAATATTTGGGCGACCATTCTTAGCTACAGGTGGTGCTGTCATTGATCTTAGAAAGGGGGAGCTCAAATTGCAAGTACATGATGAAGAGGTGACATTCAAGGTGTATAGGTCAATGGAGTACCCAATATCTAGCGCTGACATATTTCGGGTGGAACTCCCTGACACTGTTACAATGGAAGCCTCACGTCAACTAAGCGACTCTCTTGAGCTGAATAAGATGCAATACGTTGAAAATCTGGGAGAATCGACATTACGGGTCATACCACCTATTGAGAAACCACCTGACCATAAAAAGATTCTGGCGAATGATAAGCTGGTAAATGGGCAACAATGGTTACCATATTGGGGCGGTACAGTTAAAAAAGCAAATTCCATTATATATCTTGACCCAACATGACGCAGCATATCGTCAAGCTGATGACGTTAAAACACGCACTCGGTAGGAGGTAACCCATTAGTTATTTATTTTCCTTTATTCATTTTTCTTTATTTTTATTTCTATTTATTTTTGTTTTTGTTATTTCATTTTCGTTTTACTTAGTTGTAGTTTCCTTGTTATTTCGTTTTCGTTTTCATTGTATTTTCATTTGTTTTTATGTTTTAGTTTCTTATTTCATTTTATTTTCTCTTTTTACTTTATTTCACTTCTTTTATTTTTATTTTTATTTTTATTTTTTCCCTTTTTAAATAGGTTTCGATTAAGTCATTTTATTTCCTTGTTATCATTTTATTTATTTCATGTTAAAATAATAATAATAATAATTTCTTCGTTTATTTTTATTTTTATTTTATGTTACTTTATTTTATTTTATTCTCTTACTGTTATTTTTATTTTTCTTTAGTTTCTTATTTTATTTTATTTTTATTTATTTTTCTTATTTTATTTTATTTATTTTTCTTCCTTTAAATAGGGTCCGATTCAGTTATCTTAAATTTTTTTTATCGTTTTATCATTTTATTTTATTTTATTTAGTTAATAAAAAACATAAAAAAATAAAAAAATAAAAAAAAAAAATAAAAAAAAAGCTCTTCTGCTCGATTACTCTTTCGACCACCACTCCACGATCAGCTCAAGACATTATGAGGTACGCGACTTTTATCCTATATTTTTTATACATTGAGGACAATGTCTATTTTAAGTTTGGGGGTGATTTTAGCGTATCTTAGCACTTTGATATATTTTGGTATTACAATCTGAAATCTTGGTTGAGGTGTCGATGATGATTTAAATGATTGATTCATGCTTTAATTCCTTGAGAAATGCTGAGTAAAAGAATGACTTGTTTTAGTTGCATTGATTAGAATTTACATAGTTATCTTCAAAAATCTGAACACGTTTTATTCTTGTTTGATTCTATTTGTTGGTGATATTTGTGTAGTCTACTGAGAGTGAAACCCAAACACAGTAAGGGAGTGATTGAGCGTAAACACGGTGAGGGAGTGTAACTCCAGTCAAAGGCTTTGATAGTGAGGACATTGAGAGGAAAATCTTTCTTAGTTTTGCCCATTATTCACGAATGCAATTGAAATTTTTCAGAAATAAAAGAATGATTTAGGCCATCTTTGAACCGTTTGAGCTTTATGAGCCTACCTTATTGTGTCATTTCATGACACCCATAGTCACCCTTTTGAGCCTATTATTTACAATTCATTTGTCACCTGAAATTAGCCTAGCTTTATATATTTCTCTTACCTTATTTATTGAGCACGGGGATATTGATCTAAATTAAGGGAAAATTGGAGGAAATGGTGAAAATCAAAAGCAACTCCTTTGTCATCTGTTTCGTTTTAGAATATTAAGTTGTTGTATTTACGTTATTTGTCAATTGAAAAAAAAAAAAAAAAAAAGAGAAAAAGAAAAAGAAAAAGAAAAAAAAAAGAAAAAGAAAAGAAGCAAGTTTGACAATTTAGTTTTCTTTCTAGTATTTTTTTTATTCTCCGTGAATAATATGTTTGTATTGATTTAGTTTTGTAATAATGACAAAGGAGTTGAGTTGAGTGATATTGAGTGAATCAAGTTTGGGGGTGAACAAATAAAAGAAAGTTTGAGCGAATTCAATAAGTAAGTAAGTGAATGGAAGAAATTTTTGATTGGATGAAATAAGGAGGAATGAGTGGTGCTCTAGGTATTCGTTTGAATCCATAAAATTCCTACCCTTTAACCCGGCCTTTCATTACAAACTTGTGAAGACCTATTGACTTTTGTTTTTGATTTATGGATATTTGCTATTAGTTGGATAGTGGGCAAAGCTAATGACTGATTAGAGTGATTGGAGTGATTTCCGAGTGAAATGAAATTGTTGTCCTTACCTGTAGCTACATTAGTTGAACCAACAATTAGAAGAAAATAAGAATGAACACACATACACACGAAGATTTCCAAGTGAGTTATTTTCAATGCGCTAATATGAGTTATTTCTTTTGCAAAGTGTTACACTTGGTGTTTTTAGTATGAGTTTTTCTAGCTGAGACAAATTACCGAAAGCTTTGATTCAGATTGTTTTACCATTATATTACATTGAGCATTTTATATTTGATCGAGATTATCTCTGTGTTAACTGAGTTATATTTTGTTCGCTTGAGGACAAGCTTTCATTCAAGTTTGGGGGTGTGATAAGTGTGTATTTTACACACTTATTTATACTTGTTACACTTGATTTGATAAGTTTATCTCAAGTGTTTGAACGAATTTGATGAATTTTGTTTAAATGTGCAGAAAATTTAATTATATCTACAAATTTGGATCGATATCTATACATGCCAGTCAGCAAATAAAAGAGATCGCCTATCAATCTTCAAAGTTGGAAAGTGAATCAAGAGGCAATCAATTGCTTACCAAATTGGAAAGTTTACTTAATTTAATCTCCGACATTTACCTAAGGAAAGAAAAAAAAATCAAAGCCACTGATCAACGCCAAAGAAGGAAGTAAAGAAAATAAAAAAAAAAACCTAAAGGAGAGAAATCTGCAGAACGGGATTCAGCGAATTAGAGAGCAATAAACGGGGCTTTTCGGCGATTTCTCCACGGAGGCATTCTGGATTCGGAGTCAGCGAATTTGGAAAGAAACAGAGATTCGGTTTTGGACGATTTAAAGAGCCTGGATCAGAGAGAGAAAAAAAAAAGAGGAGAGCCGATTTTTACAGAGAGAGCAAGAAATAGCTGGAGGTGCGGCGACTTTGAGGGCAGTCTGCGATTCCGAGAACGCGGCAGAGGGGAGCGACTTTGAGAGCACGGCAGCGAGGATCCGACTTCGGCGATTGAGGAACGAGCGACGACTGGCGAGATTCAGGCGAGCGTGGTCGGCGGATTCTGGCGAGCAGGATTCTGATCTCGGTCTTCGGCGTTGGGTGATTCTGGCGAGAGGGAAGTCGGCGATTTGGACAGCATTCTCTGAGACGATCTTCGACGAAGAGAAGAAATTTCTTACAAAATATTTTTTCTTTTTATTTCTATTACTTTTTATTTCTATTAATTGATTATGCAATATTTTATTTTTGTTGTTTTTATTTATTTTAGCATGAACTAACTTTTCTACTAGGGGCTACGATGTAGCCAGACTATGTTTATTTTTATGTTCTTCGTTTAATTATATTTTATGATTATTTCTTTCAATATTGTTGGCGCATTTAATTTCTGTTCTTAAAGCCTGTAAATTTCTGGCCAATCTTTACTTGATTATTGGGGAGTTTTAAGACCGAGAGGTGATAAACAACCGTGCACTGAAATTAATGTCATGAATATACGTAGGCTAGAGATAGTTACGGTATTTGTGTGATCACTGTGATTTCTTGATTTATTTGTATTTGATTAATGCAGGATTTGAGACTGAGAAGTGATAACCCATTAATCAAATAAACTATGCAATGCTCGAGAGAGATTGTATTAGAATTTAGTGAAATCGATCATCAACATAGGAAGAATATTTATGAATATAATTACGAAGAATTGAAATAAATATTGTCTTGGTGAAATCGTAGTACCTAGGCTTTTATCAATTTGATTTAATCTCAGTTTATTTGTTTTGCTATTTTAATTTAGTTTATTTTTATTGTTTTAATTATTTTAGTTGTTTATTTTAATTTCAATCCTTGAAAACCATAAAAACATGTGTTCAATTTAGAATTAAGAGTAGTTATTTCGATTATTAATTACAAGTCCTCGTGGGTTCGACACTCTATTTTATCACTATATTACTTGTTGCGACTCGTACACTTGCGAAATATTTTGCACAACAATGCACGTCGATATGTCATCGGCAGATGAAGGCTTTGGAGACCATCGGCAGATGCAAGCTTTGAAATCCATCTGTAGATGCACGCCTTGTACTCTATCGGCAGATGCACGCCTTGTACACTTAACCAATATTATTAGAACACTAAAATACCCTTTTCAAGGGTATTTTCAAAGGATTAAAATCAAATGCATAATTCAATATTCTCATTTTTTTAAACATAATCAACATAATCAAATTACTTACTTATCATTCAAAAACATCATCAAAAACATATTTAGACTTAAATCCTATTTAGATCAACAATAGGCTCTTCTCCTGTCTCTTGGAAAACGATAAAAAATCGAACTGTTTCTTGATCTTCTACAAAAGCTAAGTATAGATCTATGGCCACTACTACTTGTGATTTAAAATGGTTGAAGTCAATTTTAGCCTGTTTTGAGATACAACATGAGCATTATATGCGATTGTTTTGTGATAGTCAAGCTGCTCTTTATATATCAGCTAATCCAGTTTTTCATGAACGAACAAAATATATAGAAAAGGATTGTCATTTTGTTCGTGATGCATTTCAGGATGGAATGATTTCAATGTTTCATATTCAGACCGGTGCTCAGCTACCAGATATCTTGACCAAAGCTCTTAATAAATATCAATTTTCTTTGCTTCTTAGCAAGTTAGGTATTTGTGATCTCTCTACTCCAACTTGAGGGGGAATATTATATTTGTAAATATTATTTTCTAGCATACAGTAGCTCATCATGTGCTGCTTTCTAGGTCTTTAGATGTGATGACTCGAATGTGTACGTATGAGTATGATTGCGGGGCAAATCTCAAAATACAGGGCAAACCTCAGCACTTAAGCCAAGTGTAGGCAAATCCCAGACTCGAGTATAGGAAAATCCCGGGTAGTAAAAAATGGGTCGTCACAATCCCACATTGCTTGGGGAGGTATATGAAAATAAAACATATGTAAGGAAACCCTCCCAAGATAATAAGACACGTTTTGGAGCACAATTGACAACGGATCTCATAAGAACTCCGAAGTTAAAAGTACTCCGGTGAGAGCAATACCATGTTGGGTGACCGAGTGAGAAGTCCTCGCCATACAAATCCGTGAGGGAAGGATATTGGGCTACAGCCCAATCCTTAGAGCGGACAATATCTTACTAGGAAAATAGGTCGTTATATTAGGGATAATGAGTAGATTTGTAGTTTTGTACACTTAAGTGGCTACAACAAGAAGA
Source organism: Begonia masoniana (assembly GCA_022432975.1). Lineage (NCBI taxonomy): Eukaryota > Viridiplantae > Streptophyta > Magnoliopsida > Cucurbitales > Begoniaceae > Begonia > Begonia masoniana. Next base: position 43,438,090 of record CM039506.1, read on the forward strand.
AGAAGAAAGAAAGAAAAGTGTAACACTCGGGAATTTCCTCTAACGCACGTAGGCCTTGGATTAGATGGTTAGGGGAGTTTAACATGCACCCTAGAGTTATGCTAAGTATAGAAGTCAAGAAGTGAAAATTTGAGAGAAACCCTAGGATTTTTAGTGGTTAGAAATTTGTGTTAAGTGGAAATTGAATTAATAAAAAATTTAAGTGAAAGAAAAATGAGGGAAAAGGAAGCCTTCACGTTGGAAAATGAGAGAGCAAAGGTGAGGTTAACTTATAAAAGAAGAATAAGGAAACGAAGTTATGAGTAGGTGCTAGGTTTTGAAAAGTCAAAATAAATTATGCACCAGTAGGAAGTGAAATCAAGGAAAAAGGAAAGTAAATTAAATGATTGAAAGAAAAGTGATTTAAGGATAGAAATCACGTTGGCTTAAAAGTGAAAAGAAAAGTGTGAGTTATTTCATAAAAAAAGGAAGAATTGGTGGAATAAGTTAAAAGAAGAAAATTTGATTTTTATAAATGAGTAAAGTGGATGGTTAAAATGGCAAAAAGCCATCTTCTTCCCCATTTGTTCTCCACGAAGGGCAGCCACCATTGAAGACTCGTCTCCTCTATTTCCATCAAAATCTTCTTGAGTTATAAGGTAAGAATTAAGTGGGGTTTTGGTTTTATGCATACTAGTAGTGGATTTCAGTGTTTTGAATGAGTTTTAGTGAGTTTTGGAGGGAGTTTAGGAAACCCTAAGATGGAGCTCCGAAATTCTTCTTTTCTTTGCTAGATTTCTTCCTACTTTTGATTGTTTACACCTTAAATAAGTTGGTTTAGATTGTTTACGAAGTTAGATAGGAGAATAGGTGGAAGTTTTGCAAAAACCATCTTTGGACATTATGTGCACCGATTCTGTTTTGCTATGTAGTTGGCCATAGTGTTTGGATGGTTAATTTGTTTGCTTCAATGGATAGTAGACTTGGAGAGGTTTACGAAATGGGGTGAATTGTCAAAATCCGTTGAAAAAAGAGTAAGTTATGGCCGATTGAAGTTATGTGATAGAAATTGTAGGAAAATCGGGTTTTGTAGTTTAGTTTAGGATTTCTAGAATGTTGTGTGTTGATTGGACTTAGTTTAGGATTTCTAGAATGTTGCTAACTTATTTCCCATAACGTGCTAGGTTGACGAGCACGCTTTTAGCCTAGTTGAAGTAAGTTAATACGTGCGGAGAATCCAGGTAAGTAGTGGAGTGTATGTGTTTTGCCTTCGGGCCTACACCATGGAACGGTAAGGAATTGTTGGTTTGTTTGCTTGTTGTTGTGTTTGTTTTGTGTTGTGCATTGTGCGTGACATGCATCATTGTTTTTCAACTACGAAAATACGTGTTTTGAACATTGTTTGCAAACTGTGAGAGTGGAATGTAAAAAGATAAGAAGATACGTAATGCAATGCGGTCTTTTGGTGGAGTCGCCTCGTCGATATACGATGCATGAAATAGGGCAATTCGAGAGGGTCTCTACAAAAGAAACGCGGAAGAAAATACGTAAGACGAGAACGCTTCGATGTTAAGTGCTAGTTAGAAAGTACTAGAAGGTTCCGTGAACGCTTCGATGATAAAGTGCTAGTAAGAAAGCACTAGAAGGTTCAGCGATCGAGTATAACGCTTCGATGTTGAAGTGCTAGTTAGAAAAAACTAGAAGGTTATGTGATCGAGTATGGGAGGAGATCGTGTATGGTCGTCCCTTGTGTGAACACGATGTGTGCCTCGGATCTAGCCTTGCAGGGTCAATGCGTGACCATCCTATGGATAAGTATCTGCTTGATTCCCAAGTGAAAGTGAAAGAGTAATGAAAAGAAAATGAAATGAACACAACCGAGAGTTAGAAACCGCATGTGTTAGGGTTGTGTGTGAGGGTGGTGTGCATTGTGCATTGTGCATTGTTTTGACTTGCATTGTTCCCTACTTACTAATCATTTAGCTTATGTTTTGTGTTCTGTGGTGTAGGTGGTGAAGTCATTACAGGTGAGAGCTACGAGAAAAGCTAGGATTGGGACGCAGTCGGTGATGTACGCGGTATGCCGGTGCGGGCAGTTGTCGGGGCGTCTCGACCATGGTCTTCGGGAGGTGTGAGTGATTTGTATTTTGGTAGATTATGGATTTTATTTGTGTAAAGATGGTATTTTATAAACTCTTGTACATGTTGTTTGGAATGGGTTTGAATATGTTTTATAAACTGTTTGATTTTCAAGTTTTGGTTTTAAAATATTTAGTCGTTATGCTGCTCGACTTTTAGTAAAGCAAACGACATCAATTTTTAACTATTTTCATGTTTTTGTTGACAATTTGGAGTTGACTTTCTGGGAATTTTGCGTGTCACCGAGTCAAGGATGTCGGGAAAGGTTTGGGACAAGTTTTAGGTGTTTTGATGAGGTGTGATTTGAAGAAAAGTGAAGAAATGAGAGAAACGGCCGCTGGTGGCCGAGGGTGCTGGAGAGGAACGCAGGGCGCGGCCTGGAGGCGCGGGCTGGGGGCGCACCGATCGATCGGCACATGTTACTGTGCCTCAATCGCGCACCCGAGAACGTGCCGATCGATTGGCACCAGCGCGCGCATTGTGGCGCGCGGTGCACTGCTGCTTGCGCAGCGAGCATAGCGCGAGGCGCGCGCGTGGTGCCTTGGATTAGCCACTTTATTTTTTTAAAAATTTTCCTATTTCTAAAATGTTTTCACCCTATCTTTTTCGATGCATTTTAAACATATTTTACGCATGTTTTCCAACTGTTTTCGAGGGTTCGAAAAACCCAAAAAATTGAGTCGAAATTTTACCGAATATGATTTTAAACGTCATTTTAAATGTGGTATGTGTGAGCCAAGTAGCGCACTGAGCCGAGGTAGGTGAGAGGGTGCCGATCGATTGGCACCAGCGCGCGTTGTGGTGCGCGGTTCACTGCTGCTTGCGCAGCGAGCATAGCGCGAGGCGCGCACGTGGTGCCTTGGATGAGCCACTTAATTTTTTAAAAAATTTTCCTATTTCTAAAATGTTTTCACCCTATCTTTTTCGATGCATTTTAAACATATTTTACGCATGTTTTCCAACTGTTTTCGAGGGTTCGAAAAACCCAAAAAATCGAGTCGAAATTTTACCGAATATGATTTTAAACGTCGTTTTAAATGTGGTATGTGTGAGCCAAGTAGCGCACTGAGCCGGGGTAGGTTCGGGGGCGTTACAAAAAGTTTTCTCAATCTTCTCATACATAATGAATACTTTGATCGACTTGAGGTACGAGATCCCACCATTGATAAACCTTCTCAATCTTGCACTCTTTCTTTTTCTTATATTCTGCCTCCTTCTCCTCCTCGTTTCTCTGAAACTCCCGCTGGACATTCCCCCCGTCCCATCGCTGCTCAACCCACTTCATTTTCGAGTAGGAGACTTCTCCGTTCCTTTGAGCTTTTCATTGCTGGCCTCCCTCCTCTTCGCTTTACATCTGTTCTGATAGAAAGTGAGATGGTAGAATTCACTTCAAAAGCTAGATCAATGAGTGAGGGAATCCCCCTCATATTTATACTGGATTGTTTGCTTTTGTTCTTTCAATGTGGGATAACACCTGCCCACACGTCTAGCGTGATAGATTTTTTTTCCTTCACGTCTAGCTTGTTTAATCGGTCCTCACATCGTACAAATTTAACTATGATACCTTGATAGAAAGTGATATAGTAGAACTCAATCCAAAAGCTAGCTCAATGAGTGAGGGAATCCCCCTCATATTTATACAGAACCGTTTGCTTTGGTTATATCGATGTGGAACAACATGTTCTGGGGTTTTCTGCTATCCTATCTTCTCACGATGGCTTCCTTTGGAAACGCCTCGTATCTCTAGTTTGTCGAGTTTTGCGTGAAATTCCAACCATCATCGTCACTTTCGCTCTCTCCGATGGCCATCCTCTAGAAACTATAGATCCACCATCTTCTTTTCAACTCAGACGGTAACGGAGCTCGAAATGGTGGAGATACAACCCTAGTGCCTCCAAGAAGATGACCGACTGGGAAAAGCAAGGTTCGACTATGTATTCTGCTAAAATTGTATAATAAATGAAGTGTTGTATTCAAATATTTACTTGTGTATATCTATGTTTTTTTTTTCCACTTTGCATGCATGAGATATGCTTTTAGATTTAGGGTAAACAATCATTTGGATTTTGCTTTAACCTAGCCCCAACGATGGCCTCTTTTTCAAGCCTTTTAAAAAAGGGAAAACGACGGGGAATTTTAGGTCGTGTAAATGAATATTTTTTCTTTTTATTTTTGAAAATAGTTTTCTAAAAGAGTTTAAATTAATATTAGAGATGTAAAGACTACACACACACACATGATTGAATAAACAAAAGGGTTTCAAAATTAATCTTTTTAATATAAGTTGATATATGTAATCAATAGCCAATAAGATTGCTTGTACAAACCAATAAGATTTCTTAGTTATGCCAATACGATGATTTGATTATACCAACACAATTCTTCTAACTCTTTCTGTGTATTTTTACGTTGAGGTTTCGTATGTCATAGTGATTTGATAAAACTTTAGAGTCAATTTTTTGAATATCAAGTCGGGGTGTTTGCCGTTTTGCCGGGATAGCTGTTAGGCGTGTTTGCCCAATAACGTGGTTGAAGAATAACTAAAAAGTTTTATGAAATTAGTCTCTTAGAGATAGGATTCGGTAATGACTCATAAATTGTAAAGTTTACATAGGAAGAATTAGAGGATCAATATGGTTTAGTTGAAAAATCAATAAGGTTTGAATAAGTTCTCAATATGGTCTGATTATAAATTCTAACTTATCGTTTAAAGATTAGTTTTGAAAATGTTTATTTGTTTATTCAAAAGTGAATTAACAATATCTTTCAATGACATTTTCTGCTCTTATAAATCCATCAAATATTTTTATCAAAAAGGAAGAAATTGTTGAATTTTCACAAGCACAACAACTAAATCAATGGACTATTCCAGAAGTAGAATTTAAAAAGATCTATAAATTAGGAATATTTGAATCTATATCAAAAAGAGTTGTTAAAACTTCTGAGCAAACTATTTGTTTAGATACAATCTATAAAACAATTAAATTTTTATGTTTAAATGATATTGAAAGATATTTATTAAAACATAAATATATTCATATAGGATTAATTCAAATAGCTTTTAAGCCATTAATTTTACCAGGGCTTAATTCAAGTATTCTTGCTAATCTTAGAGACACAATAAATCAAAATTGGAAAAATTCACTTATGAGAGTTATTCAAACAAGTCTATGTTATGAACCAATATATTTTAATGAATTTTCAAATTTGACTTTATTATTGTCTGATCCAAATCTATTTGAAGCTATATCCTTGAACATTCAAACCCATGGTCATGAATTTCTTCCAGGATCTGAAACTATAGCTGTTATTTACCGAATTAATTATAAGGTTATGAACACATTATGTCCAAATGCTATTCTTAGAAGTATTCCAGGAAAAATCGTAGTTATTGAAAGTAATTTACTACCAACAAATGTTGTTGTTCCTCGTCTCATTAATTGGGAAGAAGTTATTTTTTCAACCAATTGGACGATTCAAAATGCTGTAACACCACAACCTATTCTTAGTAATCAGGTTGATCAAATTATTCAAACAGCTGATGGAAATGTTGAAATCAAATTCACTCAAGATAATACGAGAAGAATATTTTTATCTAGAAGTTTATCCTCTAGGCAAAGTTTTCATTCTTCATCTTATAGAATTTCTGTTCCAACTAGTTCTAGGCATTCAGTCTCAGAACAACCAAATGAAAACGAATCAGTTTTAGAATCAAAAATTGAAGGTATTCGTATATTTGAACAACAAATTCCACATGGGATTTATACCCATAATACAAAGTCTCCAACTGTATTCGAAATGAATTTTAATTTATAAAATTAAAATGGATTTTTCTCCAAGATCAGTTATTAAACAATATTGCAATCAGGAATTTCATTCTTCCAAAAATAAGATATTTAGAGAATGTTTTTCAAAAAATATAATAAAAGTCAAATAAAAGATTTAAAAAATAGATATTATTGTGATTAGCCCAAGGCCTCGTCACCAATCAAGGTAAGTGCGTTTATTAACAATGACGAATTTATTAATGCATTTGCCTCTCATTTTGTAGGAGTTGAATATATAAAGGCTTGGATTGGAAGCATGAAGATAAAGAGAGAATTTTTTGTCTCTAATTCAACTCATTGTAACCAAACATTATGTATGTTCTATTGGTTACTTTTTGTGTGTTTTATTTGGAAAACATTGGCCTTTTTGTAATGCTTTATAGTTGCATGCATCCTTAGGCATTAGAATTAAATGTATGTTAAGTTAGATGGTGGTTGGAAGTTGGTTGAAGCAAAGGAAATGGAGAAAAACCAACATGGGCCGAAGATTGGAGAGAAGCCCAACATTGGCCACACATAATGGCCTCTTTTTGAAGCCCAAGCCCAACTCAAAAACCAGTCCACCTTAGGTCTATAAATTCATGGTTATTAGTGCTTGTAATGGTTGTTAATGCTATGAGAATAACCTAATTTTGGCTGAAGAGTTCGGAGTTGAAGATCGGTGCACGATAAGGCTCGGTTCAGTCAAGAACCGAGAAGGAGTTCTCTTCTTTGAGCTTTCAAGCCCACGGTTGCTTGAATAGCTTTCGTTCCACTCTTCTTCCCTCTCTTTTCAGAGTAGGATACACAAAGAAAGTGGCCATTAACCTGTTTCATTTGCTGTCATTCTTCCACGGAAGAGTGTATGACGAAAGCTTACAAAAATTGCTTATCGGACAGCATCCGACGTTCTTCACATATCTTTCGATTTTCTCATTGTTTGGACCTGAAACTTTAAGGAAATATTGTTAACACATATAATAAGAAACCCTTAAAATTTCGCTGCATTTCATTATCGGCTGCATTTCATTATCGTTTGGTCACCCAAATCGGATCTAGTTTTTCTGTTATTTTTGGACCAGCAGATTTGTTGCTGATTCTTCTTTCATCCATTCAATTTGTAGGAAGAACACGAGCCATTCGAAGGCGAAATCATGTCATGTGGTATCAGAGCCATGGATAGCTTTTCCCCAAAGGCTGGTAATCGATTGGTTTGCATTTTCTTACACATATTTTACCTGCATTTTGAATCTGCATTTTGAATCTGTTCAATATTTCTAATCCGATTTTCTAGTGCTTTAATCTTGCTTCTTATTGTGTGTTAATGTTCTCAGCACTTATCCGAACTTGTTATAGATGGAATACAAAATTTTATATTTGGAAATAGAGTGTTATTCTGATAAGTTTCAAAGTTAAAATCGATATTATTTTGTTTTTGAAAATCCAGCATATTCCTTTGTTATTCCAGCATATTCCTTTACTATTCCAGAATATTCCTTTGCATAAAATTTATTCCAGAATATTCCTTGAGCTGTTAATGAACATGTCTAAAATGAAACGTGATTGAATCGGTTGTTTGCTGTTTGATTAAATCTACAGTTTGGTGATTTATGCAAAACTGAGAATATTCCTAAATGCTAACCATAACCATTGCCTAAACCGAGAATATTCCTTTATGCTTCTTGTTTTGTTTACTTTTCAAAAATGTGCTGGTTGCATTTCTTTTGTTGAGTGAGCTTCAATTCGTAAATGAGCTGAGTGTTTATTTAAACAGTCATTGGTGAAGTATAGGGTAATTGGCAAATAGTGAATTTGACATTTCTCCCTTAAAACAGTCATAACTTTGGCCAAAAGTGTCAGATTTTTACATGCTACCTGGAAAATTGAAGCTCTCGAAAAGATCTACAACGGTGTCACACGCTATGCCTGAGACAATCACGTTTTGATCCAAAAAAAAATGTCGTTTAGACCCTTAAAAATGTGTTTCAAAATTTTTAGGTTGGAATTCTAGTTAGGTTCACCACCTTTACCTTTCCTAACACCTAGGATCATCTTAAACCTAATCAAAATTTTTCTTCTTAAAACTTTAGAAATCACATGAATGAAGACTATGAGCGGAATTAACCGAGAGCATGCCACAATCTAAAATATGATAAGATGTTGCACCAATGTTCTTACACCGATGTTTGCTAAATTATTCTCCTATGTTATAAGGATTACAAGTGCTATCAAATGCATCTAATTTGGTTGATAATGAGCTGCAATTGAACATTAAAATCGTGCATAATTATGTGTCTTAATCTTAGTGTTCTTTAATTGTTGTTCTGTACCAATTTGTGATAACCGAGAAATAATCTTCTGCTTTGTTATTTGTTTGTAAGGTAAAGTGCAATTTGGCCCCTACAACTAGGTGAAATGAGCAATTTACACCGTAAACTTGGGTAAAGTACAATTTGGCCCCTACAACTAGGTGAAATAGGTAATTTACACCGTAAACTTGAATAATAGGTAAGAACAACCTTAATGTATTGATAATGGGCAATATGGCCCCTATCGTCATATTTTCTATCAAAAAATAATATTTTTTCACTTATTCATTTTTTTTTTTAAATGCCCCTCACTGGACCGAACCGGACCAGACCAGTTCAGCTAATTCCACTATTATTTATTTATTTTTTTAAATCCTATTTGTCGAAAAAGAGAAGACAGATGAATAGAATTAAAAAAAAATAAAAAATCAAAGTACAATTAGTCGAACCGGTCCAGTTCGGTTCGGTCCAGTGAGGGGCATTTCGGGAAAAAAAATGAACAAGTGAAAAAAATATTATTTTTTTGATGGAAAATATGACGGTAGGGGCCATATTGCCCATTATCAATACATTAAGGTTGTTCTTGCCTATTATTCAAATTTACGGTGTAAATTGCTCATTTCACCTAGTTGTAGGGGCCAAATTGCACTTTACCCAAGTTTACGGTGTAAATTGTCCATTTCACCTAGTTGTAGGGGCCAAATTGCACTTTACCCTTGTTTGTAACACCCAGAATTTTTCTACCACGTGTGTGACATTAGACTTAGACCTTAAGGTGAAGCGATGATGGTTTAAGTTTTGAACAAATAAAGAGTCAAAAGAAGGTTGACAAGTCAAAAGAAAAAGTATGTTGAAAATTCAAAGGAAATAAGAACCAATAGAAAGCTAGGAATTTAGATGTATTAAAAGGATGAAAAAGTGGGCTTTAAAGATGCATGTCACGTTGGAATCCATGAGAGAAAGAGGGTTGTTTTTTTAAATTATAAGAAATTGGTTGTAAAAATAAAAAGTAAGAAATGGTGTAGGTTAACCAGAACGTAGAGGAGGCAACTTGGGAACGCCAGCAGGACATGATGGACCAGCATCCAGAATTGTTCAGGTGCTAAATTTTGAGGACAAAATTCTTTTAAGAAGGGTAGATTGTAACACCTGGTTCTATTGAACCAATTTATTTTATCAACTATTGGTGTACGTTTTATGGAAGAAATTGGGAGAAATGGTGGTTAGGTTAAAGCGTAACTAGGCAAGGGCACAATTGTAATTGAGGATTTATTTGTGGATAACGTATTTAAGGAAAAGGGTTCTGTGATTAATGCTTAGTAGCCGCCACATTACTTCTCTCCCTTATTCGGTGCTCTGCCAACTTCTCTCCCGGCGACTTCCTTCCCGATTTCTCCCACCTAGGTGAGTTCTTGCTTTGATTTCTTGTTATTTTAGTGGTTAGATAACAGAGAAGTTGTAAATGTGTGTTTTGAGAATGCTATGAGTGAGTGTTGGATTCGGGTTTTGTGATAAATCGGGGAATGCTCAAAGAACAGAGCTCCCAACTAGCTTCCTTAGATTTATGGATGGTTTAGAATGAAGTTTAGTGAAGATTTAATTAATACTCTGTCTATGGTTTTAGGTTTGAGAAAACTTCCGAAGTAGCTTACAACCAAACATTTTTCAGGAAGCCAGGTAAGTAGAGTATGTGTGTGTCTTCGAGCCTATATCACAAAACAGTAGGATATATGTATGTTTGTATGATTTTTAGTTTGGCATGTATCATGTTTTTGAAAGAATACGAAAATACATTTACATATATAATAGCATGGTAAGGCGTGAGCAGATTGAATCAGATTAACTATTAAGGGAATTAATTCACCCCTTAATCGAGACAGAGGATATTTATACTTTGGAAAAAAATGATCAACTTCCCATCGAACAGGGGGATCAAGAACAGCTATTAAGGGAACTAATCCGCCCTTAATCAAGTCAGACGATGCATGCTTTGAGAAAATTTATCTGCTTCCCATCGAACAGGGGGATCAACAGGGAACGAACATAAATACAACATAAACTATGAGAGTAGAAACAGCATGAATAGGGTTTATGTTTCAGCATTTCATTTCATTATTACTCTACTTATTTAGCATTAGGCTAATAGATGAGTTTTGTGATGTAAGTGCTGAGGTGACTACAGGTGAATTCTCTGAGTATAATGAAGAATAGGCGCAGTTGGTGGAGCGCATCCATGCCACGATCTGGTACACTGATGAGGCGGTTTAACCAATGGTAGTATGTGTGGAATTTACTGGACAAATGTTTAGCTAATGTGTGTTAATTTTAATGACAGCGGTCGTTTTAATGTTTTGATAAGTTTTTTTGAAATTATTCTGATAATGAAACATGGTTGGTTCTAGCTGTAGCTTTCTCCGGAATCTGAGTAAGTATGGATTTAAGTTGTCTTGAATGGTTGCTGTCAAAATTATAAGTCCTCTTAGTAGTCAGAATTGTCCACCGATTAGTGTATAATCGGTTGAGTTATGTTTCTGTTATAGGAATAGTCGCCCCATTCTGTGTGTGGAAGAATGGTATTTTGGTCCAGAGTTGTATGGACGAATAGTCGTCCAAAGTTGTAAGTGAAAAAAGTGGTCCATTTTGTGGATAAGAATAGTCGTCCAAACTATAGGTGAAAATAGTCGTCCAAAGTCGTAAGTGAAAACAGTCGTCCATTTTGTGGAAAAGAATAGTCGTCTGAACTGTAGGTGAAATTAGTTGTCCAAAGTTATAAGTGAAAACAGTCGTCCATTCTGTGGACAAGAATAGTCGTCCAAACTGTAGGTGAAACTAGTCGTCCAAAGTTGTGATCCAAAGCTGGGGTCAATAAAGTCACGTGGACTGGGGACGATATAGTCATGTGGTCTGTGGACGACAAATTTAAGTAAGTCTGTGGACGATAAATTTATGTAACTCGTGGACGATGAAGTCACGTGGACTAGGGACGATAAAGTCAAGTGGTCTGTGGACGACAAATTTAAGTAAATCTGTGGACGAGAATCCGTAGACGATAAATCTATGTAGTCGTGGATGAGAACATCATCCAAAGGCGTGGCGGGTTGTCGTCTAGAGTCATGTCGTCTAAAGTCGCTTATCTAGAGTTCGTTGTCCAGAGTCGTAGACGAATACGTCGTCCAAGGTTGTGGACGACAGACTCTGTGGGCGCCAGATCGCCCAGTGGATTTGAACTGGCTGTAGTTGTTGCAGAGATGTTTCGAACGATTTTATATTTAAAGATTTGTTAGTCTGTTTTCGTAATGACTCTGTTTTACGTAAATGTCTTCCACTAAAATATTTTAATCGTTTAAATGACAATGTTTTATATCGATGGATAAAGTTTTAAATTTTTTCAGAATTTCCTAGTTCAGTTTAGTGAGTGTGAGTAGCGAACCGGGTTGTTTAATTTGGGGCGTTACATAGTCGAAGTCGATGGGTCTTAGATGCTCATGGGAGATACCGAAGCCTCCACATCTCAGGATGTTCCAATGGAGGATGCAACTGCCACCGAGGACGCCACTGTCGCCGCCACCGCGCCACCATTGTACCCCCCAAAGACTAGTACGTGGAAGCAGAGGCTTGATAGGATGGACCAGAGGTGAGACATGATGAATGAGATCAGATTGGCCCAGATACGGCTCGCAGACTCCTTCGAGCGTTAGCATGAAGACGGCAATGACGACGATGTCCCACCCTTACCGTAGTTTAGTTAATGTACTTTTAATTTTAGTTTATAACTTTATTTCATGTATGTATTTTAATACACTTTACTTTATGCTTGTCATTTAGTTTAGGTTATGTGGTGGATCTGGCTATTAGTTATTTAATATATGTTTGTCATTTTAGTTTAGTTTATTTTTGTTCTGTAGTACCATTTATTTTATATTTGTACTAGATCTGGTTGTTGGGTATATATTTGTGATTTGAATATGCAGAAATTGTTTGAGGATAGCTATGAGGGAATCATAAAACAAACGAAACTCTGCTCATTTTTTCAATTTTATTTTTGTTTTTAAAAAAATTATAAAATAAATAAATAATTATAGCTAAGGTTCATGTGCCCACTGTAAAGCAGCTGAGAGCTCTGAGATCCGTCGATTTATTTGACAGACTTCATTTAACTCTTGTATCATTTATTGCCATTTCAGTGAATTAAATCATAAAATAGACATACAATATGATTGATTACTCCACTCTTTTCATAATGTAATGATTTTACCGCATATTCACTGCCTCTTTCTCTTAGAATTAACATATGTTTCGCTCCATCAATCTCGGAAGATTCATCAATTGATTGAGTACTCAACTCTTTTCATAATATAACAAAACGTATTTTGACATCGCAAAGCTTAATGCTTGCAAGACAGGTTTGAAAAAGTTGTCAAAATACGTTTGGTTAAAGTATGAAAAGAGTGGAATACTCAATCATATTGATGGATCTTCCGAGATTGATTGAGCGAAACATATATTAAATAAGATTTGTTCCAAGACAAAGAGACGATGAAAGTGCGTTAAAATCGTTACATTATGAAAAGAGTGAAGTATTCAAACTTGTCTTACAAGCATTAAGGTTTGCGATGTCCTTCTGGTTCGAAGAAGCTGATATAACAAATTACAGCCCAAAGATAGTCATATGTTTCTTCTTCCATAGCCGTGTGTAGAAGATTCCTGCACATAATGAAAACTATATTAAAACATATGTACAATGTGTTTATGAGCAAAATGTGTTGAACTGTATCTGCGTCTCGTCAAATGTGTCGAAACCCATAAACATGTTTTGAGAATCAGTGCCTGAAGTGAATCCCCAGTGAGAACAAGTGCACTATTGTGCCCCTTCTGCTGACATATACTGCACGACATCTTTGAGTTTCGTCTACTAATTGTCGAATTTGACGATTCATCGACATCTCAAACTCTTGTCTTCTTCGGCCTACCAGGTTGGCGATATCTTCTGGGCATGATCAGTTCTTTCAGATCTGGTATTTGCGGCCACATTTAGGGACTACTCACGAGTTGAATAAACTGTGAGTACATCTCCAGGTAAGTTGCCCTGTGATAGCATCGATGCACGCAATTTTTCAATGCCAGTCTCATGAAATGGAATGGACATACGAGATTCCAGTAAGCTCCCACCTGTTGCAGTTGCACACACCCGTATTCATGTCGACCACGTATTGTTCGTAGTCGTTGCTGACCTCAAATCGTGTAGCTCCCGCAAACTGAGCATTCCAATTTCGAACTGCATCTTATAGCTTCTCAAGTTTTTTCTTTATATGGGGACACATGAAGCCTATTGATTGGGCTAACTGGTCAAATTTTTTTACCATTCGAGTCATCAAGGACTTTCAGATCATCTCGAACATGGTCAAGATCAGTTTTTTCCTGGCCGGCAATAGAACTGTATTAAATCACTCACACAAATTATTTAATCTCATTTTCCACTTGGGATTTGAAGAAAATACATGACTGCTCAATATCTAGGCTCTTCTGCTCGAAGCCATGAGTGGGAATCCGGGCTAAGCTGGTGTAATTTCCTCATTTCTATTTTGAAATGACATATTGTGGTTGCCCTGGCCGCATTAGGGGTGGCAGAACTTGCCCGGGGATCGAGAACCGGACCAGACCACCGATTTTGGTACTAAATCCATGGACCACGGTGCGATCCTCGGTCCAGAACTTTTTTTTCCATCGGTTTGTGGTCTGGTCCTCGGTCTTCGATCCACAGTCTGAAATCCCAAAAAATCGAGACTGAATTGACCGAATGTAAAAAATTAAAACTGAAGGCCGAGCCTTTAGTTTTACTTCCACTTCCAGAGACCGAAATCTTGAGTGACTGCAAGCGAACCCTTACATAACTCCCGACGAGACGACCACTCCCACTTTCTTCCTTATCTCTGCTACGAATCTAATCGCCCTCTGTTTCAGCTGCAAAATTATCCCCAAAAATGGCCATCGCTGAACGCTCGACGATAAGAGTCAAGAGGTGAGTTTATTGTTTGTTGCCGAAGGATTTTGTTTGGTTTGAACGTGAATGGTGTAGCTGTTGGGTTTTACTTTCCATCAGTAGCAACTGTGAATTGAGGGATAATCCTCGTTTGGATTTTAGATTTCATTTGAAGTTCGTTTAGGTTTCAGATAAATTTCAATTTCATTTGGATTTGAGTTTCAGCTGGATTTAAATTTCATTTGGATTTGAGTTTCATTTGAATTTGGGTTTCATTTGGATTTAATTTTGTTTGGTGGGAGAACCGGTCATTTTTGGTCCGGTCCCTAGTTCTGAAATGATCGGTTTCAATCCTTGGAAAAATTTTCACGAAATCTCAATCCGGGCTAGAAACTAGACCATTCCCACCCTTAGGCCGCATTCCACATTGCCTCTCTATAGGCTCTGCCCGAAATTGGCCTTTAAAATTTGTGTACATATACGGGAGGCCGTAGTGGTGTTCGGCTTCTTTAAATTGCTCTTCTACAGCCTTCAGCAAACCCTAATATTTGAAAGAAAAACAGAGTCAACATAAAACAATATAACGTGGAGAGTACTGATCAGGATAATTCCCAGGAAAGACTGTACTGGACAATCTCCTAGACAGAATTACATTTTCAACTAAGTTCCTAGGAAAGACTGGAGGTGTAACGACCCACCATGGGCCGCCACAATACCTGACGTACTTAACATATACTGAGACACATTTTTGGACGTAAATTTCATTTTTTTTCTTTGAAACTTGAAATCGGTTTCGAGGCCTTTAAATACTTTAGTAACCCTTAGAAAACGTATTTAAAAAACTCATTAGAGGTAGGGTTGAATGACATTTGAAATCAGAATTTTGAAGAAAATAACCAAAATAGAAGGAGTGTCTGCCGGTCGACACTTCAATTGACTCTGTATTCATAGGTCGACATTTCGGTCGACACATTGTACACTTTTGTACAGACCGGTTGACACCTATACAGATAGGTCGACACTTTAGTCTAATCTGCTCTCACCAATCGATCCTGGTGGTCGACACATACCAAGTACGGTCGACACCTGAGGATTTCGGTCGACACTTGAAAGCAGAATGTCGTCCATATTACGTCTATCACTTCTTTTTCCTCCCACACTTAACCATTTTTACTTTCAACTCATCTTCCAATCACTTTTTTCATCTCTAAACATCCTCCAACATCTAAAACATCTTTAAAACACCACAAACCTAACAACATTATTGCCATATCAACATCACGAGTGTTTAATGAAATTCTGAAAACAAACTACATGGATACGTCTAAACTGAACATACCCATGCAGACGAAAAACAAACGACTCCACAACATATCCAGTATTTCAAAACAGGAAATCTAACTATACATCCAAACACTATCCAAAAAGCTACTTATACACATCCAAAGATAGAAACATCACCCATGGTTTACAACGTCCCCAAACTGTATTAATCAACCCCCATTAGCTCATTCCTTCAACTGCTCCTAGTCATCAGCCTGAGGCTCTATGTCCTCACCTGTAACCTGGTCACATACATCACAGAGTTTAAACTATGAGCCTAACGCTCAATAAGAGTTGTATAATGATATGAACATGCAATTCATAAAATAATACATTTTATAACATTTTCTTTCTTTTTCCTTACTCATTTTTACATTGGGGCACTTAATCATTTTTACAATGTCCCCAAACTGTATTAATCAACCCTCAGTGTTCAGATTTCACTTCAAATATTACAAGAACCACGTCCATGTGTCCATGCACTCTTTTTCGACATTGGCGACAACAACAGGATATATTTTATCGTTGTCATCAATACTGACGGCTGTGAGTAATTGGCGGGACACGAGTCCTTAAGATGATAACCATCCAAACAGATAATAGGGCGACCATACTGCAGCAAACTTGCCTTGCAAGCAGTCATGCACATATACATTCTTTAGCATACCAGTGAATCATGTCTCATTTTGTAAGTATGTATTTGTAATATTCCACCCAGATTTGATCTACATATTTTTGTTGCATACGACCAGACTAGCTTGTATTGTTTGTCGCCCTTGCATTTGTTAAATTTTTGAGCTACGCTTCTTACTCTTCTGGCAATACTAGGTGTAATGTTGATAATCAAATCCTTCCTCACTGTCTCGATAATGGAAGAGATTTCCCACATAGATTGACTTTTGAACCTATCCAAATAATGATCTGCCACTCATTTTGCTATGGCGTGTCGATTCTCAATTTTCCTAGAACAACTGTGATAATCGATCAAACTCTTTATTTGAAACTTAAGCTCGTCTTGCATCTGAGAAGCATGCAGTTGCCACTCGCACCCGTCTTCACACTCAGTCGTCAGTCGCCACTTGTCACTTTTGATGAATTTGATCTCATAACCATTTTTCAAAGAATATTATACTATTTCCAGTTTAATATTCATTAAATAACTATATTTTTTCCCAAAAAAACTCGATAAGATTTCTTCTCTTACTGATATTCTTTCCACCTCATCATCCTCAAAACCAACTGGTGTTCGAACTCCTCGTCTAGAGTTCTAGAGGTCGAATGCACCTGGATTTCTTCATTTCGATCTAAGTGATCGAATGTTCAAAGATCACCATATGCAGGAATGACGTGCGAATACCAATACATATCGACATCAAAATTTGTTGACTCAGCCATGCACATATACATTCTTTGGCATACCAATGAATCATGCCCCATCTTGTAAATATGTATTTGTAATGTGCTACCCAGATTTGATCTACATATTTCTGCTGCGTATGACAAGACTAGCCTGTATTGTTTGTCGCCCTTACCTTCGTTAAATTTTCGAGCTACGTTTCTTGCTCTTCTAGCAATACTGAGTGTAATGTTAACAATCAAATCCTTCCTCACTATGTCGATTCTCAATTTTTCTCAAACAACTGTAAGCATCGATCAAAGTCTTTATTTGAAACTTAAGCTCATCTTACATCTGGGAAGCATGCAGTCGCCACTCGCACCCGTCTTCACATTCATCCGTCAGTTGCCACTTGTCACTTTTGATGAATTTGATCTCATAACTATTTTTCAAAGAATATTCGACTATTTTCGCTTTAATATCCTTTAAATAAAAATATTGTTTCTAAAACAAAACTGAGATTTCTTCTCTTACTGGTATGTTTTTCGCCTCATCATCCTTCGAACCGACCGGTGTTCGAAGTACTTCGTCGAGAGTTCCGGAGGTCGAATGCACCTCTATTTCTTCATTTCCATCTAAGTGATCGAATGCACAAAGATCACCATATGCAGGAGTGGCGTGTGAATACCAATACATATCGACATCAAAATTTGTTGGCCCATCTAAATCAACTGCTCTAAGTGAATCAGAATTCATCGTCGTCGCTTATACAACAAAAATTATACAGAGCAAGATAATTGTAACGACCCTTTTTCCCAGCAAGATATTGTCCGCTCTGGGGATTGGGCTGTAGCCCAATATCTTCCCCTCACGGCTTTGTTTGGCGAGGACTTCCCAGTCGGTCACCCAACCTGGTACTACTCTCGCCGAAGCACTTTTAACTTCAGAGTTCTTATGGGATCCGTTGTCAATTGTGCTACAAAACGCGTCTTGCTATCTTGGGAGGGTCTCTTTACATATGTTTCATTTCCCATACCCCCCAAGCGATGTGGGAATGTGACGACCCCCTTTTTACGACCGTCACCTTCTGGTTCGCCCGCGGGACGTACCGCCAGCCGGGCTCTGGTAGGGCAGTCATTCGGAAACATACTTACACATCCGAGTCATCACATCACCCTCCCTCGGGGGACCCAAGTCCTCGTTGGCCACCTTTTCGGTTGGTTATAGGATCTGGATATCATTTGTAACGAACTCTTTTCCCAGCAAGATATTGTCTGCTTCGCGGGATTGGGCCGTAGCCCAATATCTCCATCACGGCTTGTTCGCGCGATCCAGTCGGTCACCCCAACCTGGTACTACTCTCGCCGACAGCACTTAACTTCAGATTCTTATGGGATCCGTTGTCAATTGTGCTACAAAACGCGTCTTGCTATCTTGGGAGGGTCTCTTTACATATGTTTCATTTCCACATACTCCCCCAAGCGATGTGGGATTGTGACGACCCCCTTTTTACGACCCGTCACCTTCTGGTTCGCCCGCGTGGACGTACCGCCATCCGGGCTCTGGTTCGTGCAGTCATCGTACACATACTTACACATCCGAGTCATCACAATCACCCTCCCTCGGGGGCCCAACGTCCTCGTTGGCCACATTTTCGGTTGGGTATAGGCTCTGATATCATTTGTAACGACCTCTTTTCCCAGCAAGATATTGTCTGCTCTAGGGATTGGGCCGTAGCCCAATATCCTCCCATCACGGCTTTGTTTCGCGAGGACTTCCCAGTCGGTCACCCAACCTGGTACTACTCTCGCTGAAGCACTTTTAACTTTAGAGTTCTTATGGGATCCGTTGTCAATTGTGCTCAAAAACTCGTCTTGCTATCTTGGGAGGGTCTCTTTACATATGTTTCATTTCCACATACTCCCCTAAGCGATGTGGGAATGTGACGACCCCCTTTTTACGACCCGTCACCTTCTGGTTCACCCGCGCGGACGTACCTTCATCTGGGTTCCAATTCGTGCAGCCATCATACACATACTTACACATCCGGGTCATCACAATAATAGTAAAGAGGTTTTAGATAGTTAGAGAAAGTGGAGGTGGTGAGAATGGAGGGTGAGCGAACGGGAGAACGGTCCCCGTTCTCCTGCAGCGCAGTCCGTGATCAGCTAATAATTGATCACAGGTGGCATAATGGAAGACCACTCTGGAGAAAATGGGGGACCGTTTACCGCCTGTGATCAATTATTGGTTTGTCACGGGTTGCGCTGCAGGATAACGAGGGGCCGTTCTCCAACAGCGGTCCCCCATTCTCTACGGGGGTGAGTTTAAAGTAGAGACCCCGCGCGCACGTCTTTACACTCGCACCCGTACCCATCTTCACACTCAGCCGTCAGTCGCCACTTGTCACTTTTGATGTATTTGATCCCATAACTATTTTTCAAAGAATATTCAACTATTTTTGCTTTAATATCCTTTAAATAACTATATTGTTTTCCCAATAAAAACTCGATGAGATTTCTTCTCTTACTGGTATATTTTCCACCTCATCATCCTTCGAACCGACCGGTGTTTGAAGCTCCTCGTCTAGAGTTCTGAAAGTCGAATGCACCTCAATTTCTTCATTTTCATCTAAGTGATTAAATACTTAAAGATTACCATATGCAGAAGTGGCGTGCGAATACCAATACATATCGATATCAAAATTTGTTGGCCCATCTAAATCAATTGCTCTAAGTGAATCAGAATCCATCGTTGTCGCTTATACAACGAAAATTCTACAGAGCAAGATAATAGTGGAGAGATTTTAGAGAGTTAGAGAAAGTGGAGGTAGTGAGAATTAGGGGTGTTCAAAACCGAACCGAAACTAATGAACCGAACCAGAACTGGTGAAATCGGTTCGGATTGGGTCGATTTTGAATATAATGAAACCAAACTTTGGTTCTAAATTGCAAGAATAAAAAATGATCGGTTCGGTTTTTGGTTTGGATCGGTCAAAACTGATAGAAACCGAACAAAACTGATGAAATCGGTTCCAGCATTTTAAAACCGAATAAAGTCTGAAGAGTGAAGACCTAAATGGCTAAATCTGGCTATCGGTTCTTCACTCTTCAGTCTTCACCTAAAAATCAGACTCCACTCCTCCAAAGACGACACACACAGACAAAGACGATCAGGCGACGACAGACATAGGTGTTGACTTATAGATTGTTTAAGTCATAATTTATTTTTGATTATGTATTTGTATAATTAGTGTACAATTTGATTATGTGTATTTAAAGAGAATAATGAATATGAGTTTATTTGGAAATACCCCTGAAAAGGGTATTTTAGTTGTCTAATAAATCGGTTTGAGTATACAGAATTAAATAGCAAAACAGGCTTGCATATACCGATCGCTACACGACAAAGAAAAGATGGATCTGCCGATAGCGTTTTTGAAGACATCTGCCGATGTTATGTCAAGGAGCATTTGCCGATAGCTGTTGAAGCTACTCCTGCCGATGCCGGTTCATGACGTGTTGAGATGCATATGCTGATAAAATTTACAAGTCTCATCTGCCCGTGAAGCTCTAAGCGAGCATCTACCGATGACGTGGTCAGTGCTTATATGTTTCATCTGCCGAAGCGTTTTTGAAGATATCTGCCGATGACGTGTCAAGATGGATCTGCCGATAGCATTTGACGCTACTCATACCGATGATATTTAAGGACACATCTGCCGATGATGTTTTTAAGCAGCTCCTGCCGATTGACTAAACGACAAAAGGAGATGCTGACTAAAGCTTGCACCTACCGATCACGTTTGACAATGCTCCTGCCGATGGAATTTAAAGCTGCTTCTGCCGATAAAAGTTGAAGATGCTTCTGCCGATGGAATTCAAGTATACACCTGCCGATGGATTTTTAGGATACATCTGCCGATGAAATTTAAGGATGCATCTGCCGATGGAATTTTTAGGATACATCTGCCGATGGCATTTCAAGCTGCATCCACCGATGACGTGTCTCTGCTCATAAGTTGCATCTGCCGGTGAACTTCCGCCAAAATTCAAAGCTAGCCGCGAAGCTACAGTGACGTCGTTTTCAGCATTAACTCCAGACCTTTAATGGCGACGACGAACAACATTTTCAGAAGCAACGGATAGCTGCTTCAGTACGGATGCTTCCCAACGGTAACATTTTAACATTTGAAGAAAGAAGCATTCAATTCTCTGAAGTAATTTTATACAGAGTATATAAGCAGAAGAAAAGGCTCGAAGACTAACTTTTGCCAATTTGAATTCTGAGCCCTAACTGCGAAAGTTAATTTCACACTCTGTATTCTTCTCTACATCTCTCAATCCTAACTTGAGATTCATTTTTGTGAGATTGTAGTCTGAGCTTAATATTTTACAAACTCAAACTTGTAACGGCAGTGGATTGACGCCCGTGAAGTTCAATCCAAATCTGTAAAGGCAGTTGATCGGAGCCCGGAATCCCGATCTGTTATTTCTCGTGAGGAGAAGGGTAAGGATCTTCCAGGGGTGAGCCTTGGAGCGTGGACGTAGGCAGTTTGGCCGAACCACGTAAAAAGTACTGGTGTTGAATCTCTCTTACTCTCTCTTTATTTTTGATATTACCTTATTTGCCATTAAACTAATTAAGAGAGTAACACTAATTGATTATTAGATTAATTTTTAAAAGTCTAATTCACCCCCTCTTAGACAATTCCGGTCCTTCAATAGGTAATGACACACGATAGGCAAAGACTAGAGACCCGACAGGCGATGACACACAACCGGCGACGACTCTCTACTACGGGCTATTGAGTATCGACGACAACAGCAGCACCGACGATGACACATGATCAGGCAACTGAATAACCTGGTATGTTCTATTCTTTGCTCCTTTTTGTGTTTGACAGAAAGCAAAATCATTGATTTTGTTCTCTATAAAAAAACAGAGGAGAGTAAAATGTGTTGATTTTGCTCTCTGTCAAAAACGGAAGAGAGCAAAATCAAACACATTTTGCTCTCCTGTTTTTGACAAAGCAAAATCAATGATTTTGCTCTGTTTTTGATCGAGAGCAAAATCAATGATTTTGCTCTCTTCTATTTTTTATCGAGAACAAAGTCATTGATTTTGCTCTCTAGTCTCTTCTGTTTTTTGACTGATAACAATTAGCATGTTTGTTGTTTAATTTTGTCATTAATTTATGTGTTTTGCACTGTATAGTTACATAATGTTTCTGTTTTGGGAGACTCTTCAGGAGTGACCAAGAGCAATTTATGTATTTTCTTTGTTATGTGCTGTTTTATTATAACCGAGAGCATTATAGCAACATGTGTAGTGTAGTGTCTTTGATTTTGTCTTTGATTTATGTGTTTTATACTGTGAATTGTGAAGTTAATGTTTCTGTTTTGGGAGACTCTTCGGGCGTGACCGAGAGCAATTTATGTGTTTTATTTGTTTGTTTTGTGATGTTTTATCATGACTCAGAGCATTAGAGCAACATGTGTAATATTTTTGATTTTTTCGTTGATTTTGATTGATTAAATTTGTTTTAAGATGGAAAACATTAATGATAGTGTAGAGGGTCCTGCACTTAGTCAAACAAAAAGGAAAAAATCAGAAGTTTAGAATCATTTTAGGAAGATTGAAAGTTCTGATAATAGCGATTCTAGAGCAAAATGTAATCATTGTTACAGTCATATGCATGTCATGCATCGAAGAATGAGACATTAAACTTGAAAAAAAACATCCTTAATTGCAACAAATTATTGGCAAGTGTCGATAGGAAGCAAAAGATATTAAGCTATCAGATTATGGGAGGGGGAACGAATGTAACTTTTTAGTCTTGCAACTTGTCGAGAATTGCTTGCAAAGATGATTATTGTCGATGAATTACCTTTGAAATTCGTTGAAGGAGAGAGTTTTAGAACATATTCACAATATGTTCAACCTAAGTTTTTCATACCTTCTAGAACTACCATTGCACGAGATATTATGATTATTTATGAGAAAGAAAAATTGAATCTGAAAGATTATTTTAAAAATACATCTTAACGAGTATGCTTGACTATAGATACTGGACTTCTGTTTAAAATTTGAATTACATGGTATTAACTGCTCATTACATTGATAGTGATTGGATATTGTGTAAGAGAATTATCAATTTTTGCTTGATTTCGAATCATAAAGGCTAAACGATTGGTAAAAAAGTAGAAAAATGCTTGTTTGAATGGAGAATTGAAAATGTTTTGACGATTACAGTTGACAATACTTCTTCAAATGATGTTGCAATTTCGTATTTGGTCAAAAGTATTAGAAATTAGAATGGGTTAGTTTTAAATGGGGAACACATGCATGTACGATGTTTTGCGATGTTTTGCACATATTTTGAATTTGATTGTGTGTGATGGTTTAAAAGATCATCAAGAGTCTATTGCAAGAGTTCGTAGAATAGTGAAATATGTTCGATCTTCCCCTGCAAAGCTACAACAATTTAGAAATTGTGTTGAAAATGTAAAGATTACTTACAAAAGTAATGTTTGTCTTGACGTACCTACTAGATGGAATTCTACATATTTAATGTTAGAAAGCGCCGAAAAGTATGAAAGAACTTTTGCAAAGTTAATTGAAAGTGATGGTCATTATTTTCTTGATTTGGGCAGGGAAAGTGAAAGACCACCTACAATAGAAGACTGAGCTAATATTAGAGAGCTTAACAAGTTTTTGAAGATCTTTTACGATACAACTGTTTCCATTTCGGCCTCCTCACATGTCACCTCCAATATTTATAATAGTGAAGTGTGTAATTTGAAAATGGTTATCCATGAGCACTCTCAGTGTGATAATCCATTGTTGAGGAGAATGACTATTGACATGCAAAGAAAGTTTGACAAATATTGGGGGAGTTGTGATAAATTCAATATGTTGATGTGTGTGGCAATTTACTAAGACCCTATATTTATGTGCTTTTGAGTTAACAATGCAGTGTGTCCCTATGATCCATCGAGCTTGAGAATCTCTTCAGTAAGACAATTCTTTTCCTTTCCATTTTAACTAAAGTAAGTTCATAATTTAGATACTGCATAGAATAACCAGATGGTCCACGACAAGGAATAGCATTCTGTTTTTGAAACTATTGTGGAGTTCAGTTCCAAAGCTGATTAAAAACAGGTTTCTGTGGAATTATTGGTTATGTCATTGTGGTAATTACATTGAGTTTGTGTGACTATTTTAATTACCTACCCCGCTCTGTCGTTGCTTAATTTTCCAGATTCTTAAGCTTGGTGTGTTCCTGGCCCACTTCAGTACCAGGATCATGTCAACCGCTATTCATATATAAGGAATTCTGTGT